>CM065138.1:20435000-20672500 GCA_033026305.1 Cirrhinus molitorella
AGATAAACAGATTAAATTCTGGTAATAGCCAAGCAGATATGATTTTCAGTGTTAATTTATTGTTCATTTATCAATAGCTAACAATGCTACATGCTAATTTTAGTATAATAATTACATTATTTGCTTAACATATCTACTAAAATATTGCTTAAAGAGTATGTGCACCCTTGCTGAGTCATCCGTGACATGTCTGTAGTGGACACTGCGTGGTCAAGTTGCTATTCTTAGCAACAGACAGCAGAGGGCAGGAGAGAGTTAGAAACGCCACTGCAATGGCAAACAAAGGTCTAGGCAGGTGGGATCTGATGAATAGAGCTGAAGTGCAGCTGTATCTCAATATAAAAGCATACAAGTGAAGCACTGAAGCCTTGCTCTTCTTTATGAGAACGTGTCTCATCGGTGAGAAGTAATCCCATGTTTAATCCTCCCTCCTCACTGCTTTAAGCCCTACTTTCCTCACCCATCTCACAGTTGGAGCCCAGATATCCAGTTCCAGTGCAGTCGCACACGTGTCGATTCCAGCCCTCCCGGCAGCGGCCTCCGTGGGCGCAGGGCTCGGAGCTGCACCTCCGATGGGTCTCTCTCGTACAGAAGCTGCTGACACCCGGAGAGCTCTGAAGCTCCGCCAATCGCCGCAGGTCCTTGCTGCGCCCATCTATAAAGAGATCCCGCATGCAACCCACAAAGCCCAGCCTGAGGCGGGCGGTCCACACCTCTGGGGGGAGAGGAAGACTGCCGCTGTCCTCCGGCAGACCCCCCAGATACATTTCACCATCAAGATCCAGAACCTCACTGCCCTCGTTGGTGGAGAAGGGCATGCTGCGGCCGTTAACGGAGATGGAGCCTAGGACATAGAAAATTAATAAAAAGTAAAGATGAAATGAAATTGGTTACATGATATGTTATATTATATCAGTTTTGCCTGCAAGGGTTTGTGCTATTGAGAATCAAATTGAGGATGCCTTTCAAATGCAACAGAATTCCTTAAAGGGATAGTTCGCCCAAAAATTAAGACACAAATTAAGATATTTCTGATGAATCAAAGATATTTTTGTGCACACAAATGTATTATTTTAATGATGTCCTTACTACATTTTTGGGCCTTGAATGAGTCAGCTGTGTTGCTGTCTATGCAGGCTCAGAAAGCTTTCGGATTTCATCAAAAATATCTTAATTTGTGTTCTGAAGATGAATGAAGGTCTTACAGGTTTGTAATAACATGAGGGTGAGTAATTAATGACAGAATTTAAATTTTTGGGGAACTATAATGATAAAAAGTACGGCAGAACAATTGACATGGAATGATAAACAAAACAAACAAAATGATAGATGGAGAAAATGACAGACATAATTAATAAACAGAACGCCAGTCCAAACAATAGATACACAGAACAATAGATAAACAAAACGACAGATAGAATGATAGAAAGACAGATCAATAAATAAATAAATAGAACAATAGATAGAATGAGAGGCAGAAGGATAGAAAGACAAAACATCAAACAGAATGATAGATAGAACACTAGATTGAACAACAAACTATAACAGAACATACAGAATGACAGATAGACAGAATACTAGATTGAACAAGAGAACAGTAGACAGGTAGAATAACAGACAGAAATATAGAAAAGAACCATAAACAGACAGACAGATATAGACAGACAGACAGACAGACAGACAGATAGACAGATAGATAGATAGATAGATAGATAGATCCTTAGATTCCTTTTCCTGTCATTCCAATTCAACTTCCTGTGGGATGTGGCCAATTCAAACTCATGAACTGCACAGCCCTGGATGCTTGTAGTAGCAGTTAATAAACACATTTAAGTGACAGCCCTAGTTAATAATTAACTAAAACTAATTTAATTAATGCTGCAGCTACTGATCCCTGAAGATTATCATTTTAGTAACTCATGAAATAGCTACTGCACGACGGCTGTCACTTTTTTTTTTTTTTTTAAAGAAGTTTCATTAATTTAGCATTACAATCCACCATGCTTCCTTTTTTTTCCCTAAGCTCAGCTAGTGGAAAGGTCTTCAACCTCTTCCCCCGGGATCCGCTAAATCCTACGCGGGGCCTGCTGCTTTAAAACTGTGGAAAGTGTATTTGAGTTGAGCTCTTACAGTAATGAGAGGTAATGAGAAGGAGAAGAAATGGAGTACAGTGATTTAGCAGTTTGTGAAGTATGCATATCAGATGGACCCTAAGCGGGCAGAACGAGGAAGTGCTTTAATGACAGAGATTAAGAGGAAACTGGAAATGTCCCTTCGGAGCAAAAATCAAAGCAAGCAGATTAAAAAAAAAACACAGGAAAATAATGTGTTGCAGTATCCTCCTGACCTTTCCTGCCCTCTCTCTGGAAATCCACATGGCACCATTCTCCGTCATTGACCTTTTTGTTCCCAACTTTCATCTTGATGCTTCCAGAACCCATGTCCATGAGCAGGTAGAGGAAGCCTTCCAGCAACTCCATGGCGAAGAAGTCCACTCTCGGTCTGTGGTCTTTGGTACCCTGTGGCCGGCCGTGGCTGAACAGCAGGAGGCCGTTGGGTTCGGTGGTTCGGAAGTCGAAGGACACGGAACCGGTTTTCTTGGCGTTCCAGCGCGGAAGGGTTACGCAAGCGGTCGGCGTGTCGAAACTGACGGGGTCTAACGCGGCGACATCCTCGCAGCGGAAGGTCAGGTCACCGTGGAGGGTGACCTTGGGGTCGCGCAATTCAGCCAGGCGGGAGAGTTCCAGCCTGAACTCATTATTGGTGTAGACCACCTGGGACGGGGAGAGAAAGAGAGGGAGAGTAAGCGCTTGAATGCTAACAGGGTGGAATGGAGTAGCCCGCTGCCCACTGGTACAAATAAACCGCAGCTGATGTGTGTACCTCGGGGGCACGCTTTTCAAGTCGGTAAACACAGCAGTCTCTTTAAATACTCGAAGCACGAGTGGATCACATAAACCTAGCGACCTCATCTAGAGCGCTACAGAAACCCTTGTCTAATCGATATTCTCTTTCATTAATATGATGAATCATCCTACGCTAACATTAGCACTGACGATGCCAAAGCTAAGTGGTTTTCTGAATCGCACGCATAAACAGCGCATTCATTAAGTGACGTCAACTGAGAAATCTTGATCTAGGGTATGATGTCTAGCCCACACGGTAAGACATGAAGCAAAAATAACATTCCTACAACACACGCATTGCGAATGTGTCCCCTGAGGTTGATTTTTTATTTTTTTTTGTCTCAGTCACATGTTCTGTCTCTACAGCCAGATGGGCGAATCAGCCCTGCACAGCAAACATGCTTTTCATTTTTACACCAGCCGCTCTCTCTGTCCGAAGATGATGACTGACGCTTTGTTGCTGGGTGTGAACTTGAGTGTCTCTGAAAATAACACAAGACAGCCATGTTTCTCGTCAGCCCTCATGACAGAAAAATAAAGGGAGAGGTAGGAGCAAAACAAGAGGTGCCAGCTCAGAGTGGAGGAACATGAAAAATGCAATTATTGCCCAAGAGCGTGGACAAAAAAAGGGGGAGAGATCTATCAATGAGACCGTTTCAAACCATCTCTGAGTGCACAACCTAAGCATCCTAATCTTTCTAATTTGCTATCAGATTTTGATACGGATCTGTAATCTCAATGTTTCTTCTGCAAAATGTCCTGTTACTACTTTCCTACCTCACATGTGTGTAATTGGAGGTCACTATAATGATACCTCCAGGGTTGCCAGGTTTTCACAACAAAACCCGCCCAATTGCTACTCAAAACTAGCCGAAAACTAGCCCAATCGCGTTTCGAGGGTGGTCGCCCCATTAAAAATCGCATTCTGGGGGATAAAATACACATTTTTTTGTAGGGGTTCCCCTGGTAAATTTGCATTTCAGGGGCTAAATATGACGATATTGGGGTCAATTCAACCAGCGAACATCAAAAACAACCCGCGGCAACAGTGTTAAAGTAGCCCAATTCCATGGGAAAATCGCAGACTTGGCAACACTGGATACCTCATACTTGGCGTTAGGAATTTTCAGGTATTGTACAGATACTGTAAAATTGTATTCCAGGACTTTCAAAGATTTTTCAAGCACTACTTTTTTGATTGTTGAGGAGGTCAATCAGAGATCTCACACTGAACAATGTATTCTATTTCAAATTCTAAAAAAAGATAAATAAATAAAATAAATATATAATAATAAATAAAAATATACAAAAAAAGGCAAAAATAAAGTGAAGCACATGCTAAGTGTTACTACTAACGTATTGCAAAGTATACTACACTTTTACTATAGTAAAACCACAGTTAATTTTCTTAAAGGATTTGTAAATCAAGTGATTTACAAATCAAGTGATTCGCAGGTCCGTACCAAAATCATGATCTAAATCAAATGATTCTTGATCCATGCTCTAATCTAAAGCACAAGATTTGCAAACCTGCACCAAATGTGGCGAATTCGTGTGAATTCGTACGACCTCACTTGTACGATTTTGTGCGATTTGCCTAGACCCCAGTGACGGGTGGGTTTAGGGGCAGGGTTAGGTGAAGGGCATTCATACAAATTCATACGAATTGGGAACTCGTAAAATACGTAAGATTTAGCCAAAAACGTATGAATTCATACAACCTCACTCACCACCTTGTAAAATACGAATTAGCCACCTCGTAAAATACGAATTAGCCACCTCGTAAAATACGTATGAATTGCCGTGAGATCGGGCTGGGTTTGCACTCCAAAGTTTAAATTAAATCAAATTATTCGCGATTGTTACGACTTTGGATGGTGGGTCTAGGATGTAAGAAGTAACATTTAAATTGTGAACAATTTGGCGTGGTGATGGATGAAGAAATCAAGCTTCAAATGAAATTCTGACAAAAACCCTGAAATGTATTATACAAGTCCAATAATAAAGAATAAGAGGCAAAAATATGTATACAAGAAAGTATTTACACAAGTCAAAGTGACCTAAACAAATAAGTAAACCCAAGGGAAAAGGGAACGTAAGTGGTGCCAAAGGAAAGAAAATAATATAACAAAAACACAACACAACTAACTTCCAACCTAACTACAAATTAGGGCTGTCAAAAAAAAACAAAAAAACATCGAATTTCGAATGTGCATCAAATAAAAAAAAAAAAAAAGGGCACATTTGAATGCAAAAACGGTTTTTAAATTAGTTTTTTTTTTTGTGCGTACATTTTTTTGTGCACTTTTGTTGTAAAACAAACGGACGTAAGAAAAAAGACTGCGCTGTCTGCCATGGGCAACCTGTTTGATGGTGTATACAGTCAGTCCCAAAGCAGTGCAGATTCTGCAGAAGGTGGCATCAGGGCTTTGGAGCATGAGATGGATATGTATGAACGTGAAGCTACGCTACCCGCTGACGAAAACCCTCTTAGTTTTTTGGCAAAAATCGTGCGGTATGTATCCTCATATTGCGCAGCTGGCAAAGACATACTTGACCATACCTGGCACATCGGTCAGAGCTGCAGAACAAGTTGCATGAATTTAGTGTGAAAAGATATGTGCTTATTGACAAAATTAAACATGTTCATCATAGATACATTGTCTTCCAATAATTCAAGCACTTTTCAAGTACCTCTCAAGGCATATTGCTATTTTCAAGGGTTTTCCAGGGTACGTCAAGCTCTTTAAGCAATTTGTACGAACCCTGAATTTTTCAACCCCCTTAAAAACACATGCTTAAAGGGATAGTTCAGCCAAAAATAAAAATTCTGTAGTTAATTACACACTCTCATGTCATTCCAAAACCATAAGACTTTCTTTCTTCTTCAGAACACAAATTAAGAGGTCAGAGAGTTCTCGCATTTCATCAAAAATATCTTAATGTGTGTTCTGAAGACCAAAGAACAAAGGTCTTATGGGTTTGAAATTAAATGAGGGTGAAAAATTAACAACATTTTAATTTTTTGGTGAACTATCCCTTTTATTTAGATTAGAAAAAGAACACTCTTTTTGTAACTGGGCCATCTTAGCAACTACACAACACCCTAGCAACTGAATAACGAAGCACTAAAGAGCTCAACAGTTGCTCAATAAGCACAGTATTGTCATGGAGACTTTTCACAGGTAAGCACTAAATTATTTTCTTCAGAAAATGTAAAAATCTTCTTGGAACAGGCACTTTTCAAAAGCGGGTACAAAACAGGATCTGAAAGTCTCAGACAAAAGGTTCTAAACCTTTAGAAAATGTCAACCTCAGGTCAAACTAAATACTGTAAGCCATTTTATTTATCATGCTTTTAAATAGTTTTTTCTTTCTTTCCTTTTTTCCTGGAACCAAGGTTTGAGTGGTTTGAATATTCCCTGGTGATGAACATACAATGCAACAAAAACTGTACAGACAATTTGGACAAAATTAAAACAAATTAAGAAAAACTGATTTGTTTGTCTACCATGCTATCTGAAATTGGGACATCATATACACCTAGGATGCCTGGAGGGTGAGTAAATAATGGGCTAATTTTTATTTTTGGGTGAACTGACCCTTTAACTATTTTTGAATTTTTCGGATATTCAGTCATCAATGCTTGGTAAATATTAGTCACAGACATGGATATTTACTTTACATTTCACCAAGCTGATTACTCACTAAAAATTCACACAGATGACATCTTCATGTCATTTTAAGTCTTATTTTGACAAAGTAGTTATCTCTAAGTTTGTGAGTTGCTTACTCACTTTTTTAAATAAATCTTCCCATTAATGCCATTATATTGTTCAATCAGACTGTTTTGCGAAAGTGTAACGTGCACAAACACAAGAGGTGGGATTTATAGCATGAACCAGTCACAGCCAATCATAATCAGTCATATCCAATTATATCGCAATGGAGGTATTACCTCCTCTCATGTGACTTTCCCCCATTCATTCTCAATTACCCCTCACCAAACTCACTGCACAACTTAATGGGCTCAGTGGAGGTGAGAGAAACGCTCCCACTGCTCCCTCTTTACCTGCTGGTGTTGCTGCAGGACAGTGGCCTTAAAAGTGATTCATACCCTTTTAAATGTAATATTTTGTAATACTGGTGTTGTTTTATTTTTGCAATACACATTTTTTTTTCTCATCCAATATTTTGAGAAGGCACTGCCTCCTCAGAGGAAATGCCCTTGGACTGTACCAACTTGATCTCATGGCGAAAACATACCTGTGGGAATTTTTTCACGAGATGCAAAATACAAATCAATAATTACATATTACTGCAGTTTCCAACAGAAATGTCCACTGATTGGTAATAAAACAGTGTTGGTTGCTGCGTTGACCAAAGCGCACGCGCAGCGGTCCTCACCACTGGCACGCAAGCCATGCTCAAAGTTTAAAATAGTTCAACTTTTGCCGCTGCGTTCTGTGACATTTACCTGCGCTGCCAATAGAAACGGGGAATCCAAAAGTGGGAAAATCAAAATGGAGGATTTTGTGTGTGTCGGAATTTCCAGAGATTTATGATACAAGTTTGGGGTCCCACAGGGACATCGGACAAAAAGCTGTGTCATGGAGACACATTTCAATTCAAGCTGGCATATCAGGTGTGTTTGTTTTAGGTTATTTTTTATTAAGACATTGTATGGTAGAAACAAATGTCTCATAGACAGACAGATTTACATTCAATACAGGCATGTCAGGTATCTTATAGTTTAGGTTTTTGGTTAACCAAATTCATCGCTTTCAAATGTGTTATTACAAATAAATAAATTATAATGATAAAAGCGCAGCTCTTGGTGTGATAGCTGCTTCAGTCCAATTCCATGCCGGGTGAGCTAACAAGCAAGCTTGTTTTGTCCACTGTTGTGTCCATTTTTGACTCATAATTAAAATCACTAAATGATTGCCTAATCCTAAAACTTCCCCAACACCTAACCCTAAAACTACCAATACTAGTGGGTAGTAATGTGATGAAGGTCAACACCAGAAAACAAAACATATGGAGGTGTAATCATAAGGCCCCGATCAGACAGAATTTGTTTTTTTGCAGTGAGAGGCCTTTTTTGAATTGTTTTCTATTGGCAGTGAGTGTTCTGCATGCTGTTTATGCGCCCCGGGCGCCTCGTGTTTTAACCGCCTGCTGTGTCTCGTGTTTTTGCAGGAGCACTCTGAGACAAAATTAAAGACAAAAATTATTAGCACTCTGAAGACAAAATTATTAGCCTTATAAAATATTTCATTATTTAAAAAAAAACAAAAAAAACAACAACTTCCAAGTGTTGTTTAACAGAAAGACTTATTTATTAAGACTTATTATTTTATCAACACAGCATTTTTAAACATAATACTTTATTCAGGAAGCTTTTAGGGTTTGTAATACAAATAGAAATAAATGTATAACCAAGAATTTTAAAAAGTCTACTGGTCAAAATGATTAGCCCTCTGATGTTAATAGTCAATAACGTATCCATTTTGCTTGATAACAGCCGTTAGTCATTTGCTGTAGTTCTCAACAAGTTTCAAGCATGTCTCCTGAGGAATGACATTCTTCCTTAGCAAATCTCTCAAGCTCATCCAGACATAGTTTTGTCTCATCTGACCAAAGGACACGTTTCCAGTATGGATCACATTCCCCCAGGTTCAGAAGTGGAGTCTTTCTTGGTCGGCAACCTCGCAGTTCATTCCTGTGCAGGGCTCTAGTGACTGTCTTCGTTGAGACATCAATTCCAGACTTGGCTAGGTCATTCACTAGTGTCTTGGCAGTTGTTCTTGGGTCTTTAGAAACCTCTCTCACTAGTTTTCTTTCCAAAGTTTTTGAAATATTTCACTTCCTGCCTTAATTAGCTTAATCAGGCAAATTAGGTTAATTTGGCAAGTCATTGGACAACAGTGGTTTGTTCTATAGCTAATCAAACTAATAATGATAATAATATTGACCTTAGCAGTTTTTTATTTATTTATTTATTTATTATTTTATATTCAAGCAACTATAAGAAATCAGACTTTATCTAGAAGAAAAAAATAATAGAAAATAATGTGAAAACATTCTCTTGCTCTGTTAAACACCACTTTGGAAATATTCTAAAAAGAAATGTAAAATTTCACAGGGGGGCTAATAATTTTGTCTTCAACTGTACATCTGACTGTTAAAAATTAAATACTTTTCATGCAAAAAATTTTTGTTAATATTTTGTCAAACATATCAAAGAGTATTCAACAAAAAGCAGGATTTGTTTGAGAAAAAAAAAGTGGTCTCAATGGTGGATCGAAACATATTTTCAAAGACAAGACACAAGAAAAGAAAAAACAAGAACCTAGAGAAACGAAAAACAAGCCTCACCAAACATTACAGCCTAACAAGGACCTGACAAATGACTCGAGAGGGTATATATACCCTGACAAACTAGCCTAATTAAACGTTACACAGGTGAACGCAGTCGACATGGGGGAAAACATGAGCATCCAACAACAAACATGACACACAGTACCTGCACAACAAAGGACCAAGTGAAAACTAAAGAGGGACAAGACAAAACACAGATTCCCAAAAGCGTAAAAGCATTGTAGATGTGTATATGTCTCTATCAGAGGCGCGATAAGGGAGTGCTCAGCTCCTGTTGAAGAGGACCACTGATACTAACTGTACGGTTGAGCAGGTAGAGAGTGGTGATTAATAGAGTCCGGGGTCAACGAGACAGAGATGGAGAGTCCGGGACAGTCGAATGGGGATCCATAGAGGAAATCAATTTTTAATTTGGCTGTCAGGATAGTAAAGCTGGAACTTCAACAGTATAGACATGACATAAATTATGGGACATGCTCGGAGGGATGCGAAAGAGAAAGGAGACGATAAGGAAGAGGTAAAAGAGGACAGATCACTCGCCAAACAAAAAGAACATCAATGGAACCCGAGAAACCAGGCCTTCTTTGAGAAGGTCTCAACCATCTCGCCTAAATTCAAAGGAAAGAACAAAACGCTCCTTACATCTTTAAGGCAGCCCATGAAGTTGTTGCTCACAGGGGAGCCGGGCAGATCCGCGGTGTTTGGACTGCCGCCCACGTAGAAGAAATCATCTGAACCCAGCATGGTGTAGTCCTCCTGGGTGTAGCCGGTGGTTGTCAGCAGGCCGTCCACCGATATCGTCACCTGTGTTTGCATAAAGGCCACGGAGGGATAGAAAATATAGAGAGAGGGGGAAAAAACAAGAGAGGGAACGTGGGAAATCTTTTGATTATGCAAAAGCTGAAATCCTTGTTGGTTTCAACAAGTTCCTCTACCAAAAAAAACTCTGTTTCACGTGGGGGTTCCTCTGGTTCTGTATGCATTCGTTAGCGAGGGGGCAACCCATTTTTATGTCTGCTATTGCTGCTTTCTGAATGAGAGAATGCTGTCATGTGTGCTGGACTGTGCACTAGTCAGTGTTGGAGAGGAGAGACAGGAAGGGGAGGTGTATGGCTACAGGAACTAAGAGGAGTCACTATATGTTGAGTGGGTTAGCAAGTGATGTTAAGGGTGACTGTGCGAGATTAGTATAAAAGGGGGGGATTCAGACACAAAAATGGTTGTTAGTAGAACAGAGGTTGCATTTAACTATGTTGGTGGTCAGTTCTGATCAACTACTGGATTAATTGCACACATTTCTTAAGAGATGTCTTGAAAAGAAATACTTTGGAGGTGTTTGGGTAGCGATAGCTCTCAGTTTGTTAATACACAAGCCGTGCATGACGGTTAAGACATCTCAGGCTGCGATTTCAGGACTTAATGTAGTTAGACTCATTTATAAAGAGTCATTTATGATGAATTAAATGCATTCAGAGCTCAATTCTATTTGTAAATGCTAACGCTGAAGTGAGGAAACGCTGGCAGACATCCAAAACAGGTGGTTTTTCTTACAGTCTTAATAAATGCTCGGGGTTGAGGCGTTTCCATGCCGACAGACAGAAAGGATTCAGATTCCATCTCTAATATTGTCAAATATTCTGTGAACATTATTATTACTGTTGAGCTAGAAAAAAATACAGCTTGTTTGCTGGAAATTGTGGATGGTATGCATTGTCCTGAAATTGAAACCCAGTATTTGTCTGAACCTTTATAAGAGAGAAAGAGCAGAGAAAGCAAGACATGGAAGGGAAAAGAAAGCCAAAAAAAAGAAAAATCAATGTACAGCACCACACAACATCAACAAAAATAGTTACCCACACATGCAGCGGAAGCAAATTATGCAGGTGCATAATGGCGTATAAGCTGCGTAGTATATCCAAAGCACAAGCCCAGCGATGCAAAACATGTTGCACACGCTATTAAAAGGTGCTACTTAAAGAAATGAATGACAAAAATAATTACAACAAAACGCATGAGGAAAACAAGATGTACTCGCTTGCCACAGGAGGAGAAGGGTAAGGAGAGGTCAGTCTTTTCTCTGTTCCCTGGACAGAGGGTTAATAACAGCTATATGGCAGCCGCAATCATTTTTATCCAATTCTGTCATTTTCCACTTTCAATTCATATAAACAGTGAGTGTTTGCACTCAAGCAGAACACCTCCATTTGTCTGCCCAAGGTCATTCTTTTCAGATTAAAGTGTGAGGCAACTGGAAATTAGAAAGACCTGTCAATAGCATGTTACTTGTGGAAACAGAAGGGCTTGTACATTTTAGCATTTACACAATCTAAATATCTGTGTACAAAATCCTATCTCAGAGAGTAATTTTATATTACTTGAAGGGATAGTTCACCCAAAAATGAAATTTCTGTAATTAATTACCCACCCTCATGTTGTTCAAAAGCTGTAAGACCTTTGTTCATCTTTGGAACACAAATAAAGATATTTTTGATAAAATCTGAGCTTTCTGGCAGCAACACAACTGACACGCTCAAGGCCCAGAAAGGTAGTAAAGACATTATTAAAATAGTCCATTTGACATCAGTGGTTCAACCTTAATTTTATGAAGCCAGGAGATACTTTTTGTGCACAAAAAAGGCAACCCAGGCTCAGGAAAATACATGCCTCTATATACCATAATTACATACCTTACTGCATGTTTCACTGCAGAGTGGCACTAAGGGTGCTTTCACACTAGCACTTTTGGTGTGCACCTGGGTTTGATTGACGTCAGAGTTTGGTACGTTTGAATGTGAATGCTGTCTTCCGAACTCGGGTACGCCCACTCGAAACGTACCCGAGTCCGCTTAAAAAGGGTGGTCTGGGGCACGGTTCATTTATTTAGAACTCTGGTACGGCTGATGTGAACGCAATCATACCAAATCGCGGAACTGAACCACTATTAATAACGTATTATTTGATAAAAACTTGTGACTTAGGCGCTGCAAGTAGAGAGTTGTATATGTCATTTCTGTTCACCTTCAGCGGTCTTTAGCGCGGTTGCAGTATATTTGTAAGACAGACGTTAGGTGCTGTTACGTACTGAAGCTTTGAAAACAAAACTAACGCTGAGTGTCACTAAAGGCTTGTGTTGGAAATATCCAATAGTGTTGCAAAACAAATGCAAAAGTGATATAAAAACACATTTGTTGATGAAGCTGTGCGGTTTTAAATTCTTTAGTCCCATAGTTTCACGGGGTTTGTACCGTAGCACTTCATCACTGAAGTGCAATGACGTATTGCGTGAGCTACTCAGCAAACCTAATAAATATGTAAAAATTAAAATAGAAAACTCAAGCATATGAAGCTGTATAAATGACGACAATGTTCAAAAGTATCAGTTTTCAAATTGCGCAGGATGGTAGAATTGTGAAGTCATAACATAATATTCTGAAAGTAATTGTGTGAAAAGTAGGCTTCTGTACCTGTAAATCATACCTTGTGTGTAGAGGAACAAAAGTTGTCGGAGTTTTACTGCCTCTAATGTTAATTTCAACTGGAAACTACAGTGATTCGTACATATAGGTACACTACTAGTCAAAAGTTTGGACACACCCTCTCATTTAATGTTTTTTTTTAAGAAGTTTCTTATGCTTATCAAGGCTGTTTTCACTTGATCAAAAATACAGAAAAAAAATGTAATATTGTGAAATATTATTACGATGTAAATCAATGTTTTTCTATATTAATATACATTAAAATTTTATTTATATCTGTAATTATTATAGTTGTATATAAATAGTTGAATTTCCAGAATCATTATTCCAGTCTCCAGTGTCACATGATCCTTCAAATATCATTCTAATATGCTGATTTATTATCAGTGCTGGAAACAATTGCACTGCTTAATATTTTTTTGGAACCTGTGCTACTTATTTCAGGATTAAAAGGTTAAAAAAGAATAGCATTTATTTAAAATAGAAAGGTTTTCTAACAATATACACTACTGTTCAACAGATTGAGGTCAGCAAATTTGTATTCTTTTTTTTTTTTTAAGAAATAAATACTTTTATTCACCAAGGATGTGTTAAATTAATAAAGAGTGATAGCATAGATTTACATTTATATGTTGAATCAATGCTGTTCTTTTTAACTTAAAAAGAATCACGGGTTGCAAAAAAATATTTGGCAGCACAACTGTTTCCAACATTGATAATTCTAATAATAAATCAGCATATTAGAATGATTTTTGATGGATCATTTAATAAATGCTTGATGAGCATAAGAGACTTCTTTAAAAAACATTAAATGAGAGGGGGTGTCCAAACTTGTTGGACGAAGATTGACACAGAAGAAAATAAACTGTTGAATAAAGTCATTATTTCTGTTTTCTTTGAGCACAAAAAAAAGTATTCTCGTAGCTTCATAAAATTATGGTTGAACCACTGATTTCACATTAACTATTTTAACACTGTCTTTGCTACCTTTCTGGGCCTTTAACATGGTGGTTGCATCTTAACTTGTGTTCCAAAGATGAACAAAGGTCGGGTTTGGAACAGCATGAAGGTGAGTAATTAATGAGAGAATTTAAATTTTTAGGTGAACTATCCTTTTAAATTCGATGTAATATCATTTATTAATTTAGTACGTTTAATAAATACTTTAAAGTTAATACATAATATTTATTTACTGCTATATGAAGGATACAAACCAAAAAGGAGGATTTTCACATTATTCATATTTATAAATAATCGTTTTACATTATGCAGTGCTTCAGTTAAAAACAAGACTCAAAAGAATAAAACATTACAAATATGACCATTCTAGTCAAGTTTGAAGCCACTGAAAAATAGTGGATTTATGCAGTTGAATTTTATATTAATTGGAGTTAAGATGTTGCTTGGCAACCCACAGTTACACCGTACCTTCACGATGTGTCAAAAATAAATCGTTCCCATTATAATCAACTAAGCTTCACACTGAAATCTGTCTGGAACAAAGTTTGAAGAATAGAGTTTTGTGCTTTTTTTTGAGCACAGAGCATATGTGACCCTAGACCACAAAACCAGTCATAAGGGTCATTTTTTAACTTGTATGTCAAAGCTGAATAAATAAGCTTTCAACTGATGTATGGTTTGTTAGGATATGACAATATTTGTCCAAGATACAATTATTTGAAAATCTGAAATCAGAGGGTGCAAAAAAAGCATATTACAATGCATATTACTAATCAAAAATTAAGTTTTGATCTATTTATGGTAGGAAATTTGCAACATATCTTCATGAAACATGAAGATTTACTTAATCTTTACTTAATATCCTAATGAATTCTGGCATAAAAGAAAAAACAATAATTTTGACCCATACAATGTATTGTTGGCTTTTGCTACAAATATACCCATACGACTTAAGACTATTTTTGTGGTCCAGGGTCACATATAATTTGGTATTAAATGTAAAATGTATTAAGTGACTGCAGTTGCATCTACAAATAAAAGCCTTCATTGCCCTTCTCTCCTGTTGTTGATTAACTTGGCAGATATGAACACAATGTTTGAGAACATTGCATATTAAGAGACGATTCCAAGCACAAATCAGAATTATTAAATGCTACATCATACAGTGCACCGAAATCTCTGTATGAGATGCTGCAACATTTAATAAAAGCCAACATCAAAGAGGGAAAATGGAGCAGGTGGACAGAAACGCTGCACAAGAGCTGCAGTCAAATGTTTGTTTTTGATTGTTTCTTTTATCTGAGAAATTACCAAATGCTTTGAAAGAGCTCTGCCCTTTTACTTTGACACTGGGCAGTTTATGTTTTATATTAGCATGTAACTTCTACGTTTGTCTGTGTAAGTCTGAGGACATGGTTTTGGAGCAATACATTAGAATTTACATTAAGGATTTAGATTCTGTCTGAAAAAAACTAATCTAGTGTGGCCCAGACTAAAGTCAGCAGCTTACAGCATCATTTATGCCCACCGTAGAAACTCTCAGCCAAATAAAATGCGTTATTGATGGTAGAACTCATACAACAAAAAGCATTTTAATAAGGATTCGGGTGGAGGGGGGACTGTGAGTGTGTGGTTTAAAAAAAACAATGTACATAAATTGCAAATGGCAAAAAAATGAACTTTTGCATGGCACCTGGGGATTGATGCCATTTTTAAACTTTTCTTTAGTCGTTTCTGCACAGTAAAAGCAAAAAGAGATAAAAAGAAAGGGCCAAACCAAACTAGACAAATTAGAATGTGATATCTACCATATAATGCAGTTTGTTTACCGTAGGGAGTCCAACCCCTGCGCGCTTCAAAAAAAGAAAAAAACAGGGAGGGAGAGTAAAATTACATACCATAAACTCCACAGAAGCTTAAAAAATGACTTACTAGCAATTTTAAAGCAAATTTAACCATACCACAAAATGATACTTAATTTCTCCGCCCTCCATTAGAATATATCTTCCCAGGAAGAATACGAAAAAAAATAGCTCTGTTAGTTTACACCTAATTTCTTTGGACACTGTCAACGGCAAACAGATGGCTCACATTCCATGGAGGTTTTCATGTTAGTATTTGAAGGGGTAAAGGCAGAAGATAAACAATGACAAATCCACTTAGAGGCTTCAGTGTTAGTAAAAGAGCGAAAAAGAGAGAGAACTCAACTAATCTGTCAAACAAGATGGTTCAGGGAGGGTTTTGAAGGAGGGATCTTGCAGAGGCAGCAGCGTTAGAGTAAAGAATGACAGCAGCAGTAGCGACTTGCTCGTTATTTAAGCTAAATGAATGACAAAAGCAAAAATGTCAACACCCGTTATGCGCTCGTTTAGGCCTGCTCGGTGCTTCCATAATTTGTCGTGGCGGAACAAAAACACGGCTCATTCGTTAACAGATGCAAGGTGCGCCCTCGGCTCTGTAAGCAACACTTGAGCTAAAGGTTACGGCAGTCAAATGGAGAAATAATCAGCGGCGGCAGAAGCGAGCAGGCATAGTGCGTGTCTATACGATGCGCCCTATCATATAATCATATTTCAGCAATAACGTATTGAAAACAATCAGGATAATGCCACTGAAAAAAAAACAGCCTTGACTATGAGCGCTGCTTTTTTGAAGGCTGTGATAGAGGGACCCCTTTTCTCTTAGGTTAAATGATAAATAGTAAACATTCCCCCTGCTCCACAAGATGGAAAGCTTGCTGACTGCGGACAGATTATTCTGCTGGCGTAATTGGAGCATATTCACCGTCGTGGATTTAATCACAGGCAAAACAGAGCGGTGCAGTCTGGACTTGAATGGAGTCGCCAAATCAAAACACTCCTCTTCAACAGGGACTCACACACACACACATCCGTACTGGTTAGTAACAACTGGAAGGTAATTATCACCGCCGTCTCTGTCTGGAAGAGCCTGTGGCTTAATGGTACTTCAATCCTGCAGTGAAGAAGATTCCTGAAAGCCCTCCAAGAATCCAACAACAGAAATATTTTGCTCTCACTAAATCGCTGAAATGAACACATCTTGGTGCTTAAAAGGTAAATCTGTTTTGCTATCAGAGTTGCATATTACCTTGTTAAGTCTCTGACGGCAAGCATTGTTAGGTGGACAAGCTCCAAAACAACTGCCTGGTCCACTAAAGCACCTGTGAGACCATCTGATTCCAATTAAGTCTGGGCTTTGTGCATTTCATTTTGTAGTAATTGACTATATGCACAGATTACTTCCTTGGTTTAGACACGCCAGCTCAGTCATTTCCGGTCAACTTTGCTGTGCCATAATAGGAGTGTCCTTTGCTCGTTTTATCTACATAAAGCATTCACAATCGAAGAAAATTTGTGTTTGTCTAAGAGGACCAAAGTCCATGTATACCGTTTCATGAATGACAAATGCAAGTTAAAAAAAATTATATGCGAGTAAGTCAATGTCAAAAATAGAGCTGTGCATTTAATGATTTGTTATACTAGTAATTTTATAATAAATCGAAAAGCAAGACTTGAAAAAACTAGGGAGTTTAAATGGCAGCCGATAAATGATCCTCTGCTGCCATCTTCTGGTTATTAGGGTCATTTCATGCCATTCATGTCATCTTAAAAGTTTGTTGTTTTCGTAAAAATATTTTTTTTTTTTCATGCGGTCTTTATGAATGAAAAGTGAATCTTTGAAGCAAATTTTATTGCACAGCTAGCTGTAAAGTTGAAAAATAATAAAGGCTTTAAAATATAAAAAAAAAATGTGTTCATGACTATGAGAGCAAGTTACTGATAATCAAGAATTCTATGAAGATGTCTTGAAGAGAAGTATCGTTAGGTAGCTAACGTTAGCCTAAACACGTTATGATAGTGTTTAGCTGTCGTTTAAATGTACAACTACGTGTCTAGGTACTCTCCTGGTATTATCACATTTTAATTATATGTTAAAAATTATGAAACTGAATGTTCATGCTGCTATCATTATTTACGATGTTGCAATTATTATTTTTCTCAGTTTCTGATAAGAAAGCAGGAGAGGAGTTTCAAGAGTTTCCACTTATATATAGCACATATAAAATGAGCTTCACCGGAAGTTTACGAGCTGGCTTATCATTATGCGGAAGTTTTAATTCTCGAACTTCTTGCATATGGTCAATTCCATTCAAAAGTGAGCTCTTTATTTTAAATCTAAATGTTATCGGGATTTTTTCATTGGTCTTTGGATTTTTGCTGAAAATATGCTCTGTGACCTACAAAAGTTTTTGATTTTTACATGTTGGCATAGGCCACATGACTACATCCTCACCACCTCTAACTTCCATCAACTCTATAATCTCTGTTTAAAATCTACAAACTGTAATGTTTAAGTTAGAATAGTTTGCAGAAGCAAAAGTATTAGCACAGTACATTTAAAGAGATTGCTCAGACAAATATGAAAATTACCCAATGATTTACTCTCCCTCAAGCCATCCTAGGTGTATATGACTTTCTTCTTTGAGACAAATACAATCGGAGTTATATTAAAAAAAGTCCTGGCTCTTCCAAGCTTTATAATGGGAGTGAATGGGTGTTGAGATTTTGAAGTCCAATAAAGTGAATCTATCCATCATTAAAAGTGCTCCACATGGCTCCGGGGGGTTAATAAAGGCCTTCTGAAGTGAATCGTTGCTTTTTAATAAGAATAATATCTATATTTATACACTCACTTGTGTATGAGTGCTGACAGTTGGCAGAAGCCATTCACTGCCATTATAAAGCTTGGAAGAGCCAGGACATTTTTCTCCAAATTTATTTGTCTGAAAGAATAAAATCATACACACCTAGAATGGCTTGAGTGTGAATAAATCATGGGGTAATTTTCATTTTTTGGGTGAACTATCCCTTTAATGTCCCCAACTTCTTTTGTAGTCCCATTTATTAGCAAATGAGAAAGACATGTAAAATCGTATTACTGGCACACTTTATTGTCAGAGAATAAAATGTAAAAAAATATCTTGAATTTATATTAAACCACTGATTTTATTTTAGGCATTTAACCATTAACCATTGAAATAAAAAAGGTCACTGAGTTCAGCAAAAATACAAAATAAAAAATACTTTATGGGTTTTAAGACTAATTTCTGCAAAATCTATTAATATATAAGTGACACATCCTGTTGGGTCTAAAAAATAAATTACTTCCATGAAGTACCCCTTCCTAACAGCCTAATTAAAGAGTCCTTCCTGAAGAAAATGTAACTGCACACTTTAGAGCATGTGCAAATTTGCAGTCTAAAATACAGCTTCTTTTACAACCAACACACTCTTGGTATAACAGGATTTAAAGCTAAAATCATAAGTGGAACAACAGTTATTTCAGAAGAAACACATTTTATAGCTAAATGAAAAGTTTACATTGACTTAAAACTGCTGTAGCGATTTTTTCGCACAACCACACTTGAAGTTCCCTATTAACTAATGGATAGCTGTCATGAGAATCACATTTGTCTTTGCATTTAATTACTTTTGCTAGCAGTAAAGAAATCGCTACAAGCTGTTTCAGTTACACATTTATACATCTAGTAAGGTAACCAAAATACAGTCATCAAATAAAGATCAAATGAAGCACCCTGTGGAGCTATGATGCGCAAAGGTGAACGTTACCTGACGCAGGTTGCGGGACACACGGACCGCGTGCCAGGCGTTGTCGTTGAACTTGCCATCGGAGGGCTCCACCAGTGCCTCGAAGGCGCCTGAGCCCAGGTTGATGACCAGACACACAGCCCCACTTTTCAGAGACAGGTTGACATAGTCGGCAGACTTGCCAGTGTGGAGCAGGAGGCCATTTCGCTGCAGCGTTCGGAAGGACAGGGTGATTTCGTCTGTGCTGCTCTGGATGGGCTTTTGGGACAGGTCGTAGCTGAAGAACTCATTACCCTTGAATGTGGCCACTGACTCCACTTGGCCTTGTTGAAGGGAGATAGAAAAAGGCAAGAGAAGGTCGTTAGAGCTGGGATGGATGTGAATCCAAGGGTATGACTCCTCTTTATATTTTGTGTGTTTTATAGACTCACACAGAACGAACCATACATTTCAGAAATGAACAAGTGGAAATGGAGAATTAATGAAATGGCAATGGATGTAAAATACTCATAGCATGTTTTACAACCCAGAAAAGTTCAGGCAGGACTTGAGCCCTGATGTGATTTCGGCTAATGAGAGGTTTAAGGCCACTGGCTCAAATGAAGCATAAACGAGCCAGAAATTAACAGTACAAGACAGCTGCAAGCATGAATCATTGTACATGTCTTTGACATGAGAAAATCTCACTGGACTGCCACGCATGCTTCCCATGAACATGAACTGCAGAGGTGTGTGATGTCACACATGTAAATGAGCGTAATCTCCCCAAGCACCATTCGCATCAGCTAATCGCGAAGGTCATTTATACACGTAAAGCTTGCCGTCCTGAAATTAAACTGCGAGTGCGCAATTAAACGAGCTGAAAACGGGCTGTCAGGAATAATCTGAAATAAAACACAGCGGCGCTTTTAAATAACGGTTTGATTTGCGAACGCCACTGTAAGATGTGAAAGCTTTGATGAACGAGGTAGAGTTTCAAAATACAGTCATTAAGAAAATAGGCGACTGAGGAGGAAGCTTGTCAAAATATCTTATCGTCGTTATTTTAGGTCATTAAAAATCATCACTTTCACAGACAGCTTGTTAGTTTCGCCTTTATTTTCTGGCCTTATGTGCAGCCCACACCACCTGTTAATCTTGTGGGATGTGAAATAGTACATATTTTCAAACTCAAAGAGTTGGTGGGTTGCCTGTGTGATGTAAAGGGAAGCCCTGTATAATTAGCCTAGTTTCGGGTTAGTCTGACCCCAATTGGACACGATTCTTAAGGCAGAGTGTTTACATAAGACGTGTTCAAAACAGCTAGAGAGCACAGCGGAAAAAGCTAGAGTCTCAGGCAGTTTTAATCTAGTCTACAAATTGCTGTTAAATCGGGGTGATAATTAAATGACTTTCATTTAAACATCTTGTTGATAAAACGACAGGAAAAAGAATTAACAATCCAAACTGCAAGAAAAAAAATCTGGAAAGAGTATGATTATTATGATTAGGATTATATGATACTGAATTGAGCTGAAGCTAAACAGTATATTTCTGCATTTCTTAAAGAGCGGGTCATATTGGTTTTCGAAAAACATCTGTCCGCAAAGTTGTTAATCAAAAAAGTGTGTGATAAATAAGGATATTGTCTCTCAAAAGAAAGGGTCGACACTGAACCTCTGAATCTTGGAATCTTCTGCCTGTTAGCGATACCCATCACTAGGTAACACATTAGCATTATCCCCACCTGTCCGTGAAATACAAACACTTGGACATGTCCACAAACACTTCTTCTCGAGAAGATGCTGTGTTTGTTTGTTTTGTTTTCTTTGCCAAAAGATGATGATGTGAAGAATCAGTGTTTTTTTTTTTCCACGATAACCACAGCAACAAAATTCCAACCTTTTGCTGTGTGCTCGTCATTTTACAGAGGACTGCTTCTCTAATCTTGGCGAGTTCAATGTGGGATTTGCTAATCGCTTGCCAATGAAAGATAAGTCTGTACCTTCTTTATTTGGACCAACAACTGTCTCCGTACCACAACCTGTATGTATGATTAATACATTATATGTACATTTTTAATTGAGGGCTCAAAATATCACCTTTTTTGTGCTAATTTGTGATGTATACCTAGTGTAGCTTAAGGTTTCGGGGTAAACCACAATATTACTGTCTTACTGAAATCTAGTTCTGATAACTCCCTGTAAACCCACTATTTCCTAAGAATGTGTCAATTAATGTAGACCGTCACTGTTCTGATTACTTTGTTTAATAATAAAGAATGTTGACATATTTCGTATATTTCAGCAGTTAGTCACGTTAGCTTTCCGCTAACATATAAACCATTATTGTTTTGTGAAGTGTTTACAGTTTAGCAGCTAAACTTTAGCTGTAGGCACAATTCGTTTGCATTGTATACGGAAAGATCAATCACAACAGACTTGTCCAGCTGAACAATCAGAGCAGAGTAGGCTTACAGAAGGGAGGGGGTTTACGGACCTTAAGCTCAGAACAGCTGCTTTGAACAAATCGTTTCAAATGAATTGCAAAATGATTCAAATTTTAAATGTATATTCTGAGAAAATTACAATGTTTTCTGACCTAGATGCATTTAAACCTGTTGTAGGGGACTCCAACACAATATAAGGATACTTTAAAATACCATATGACCTGCTCTTAATTATAGTAAAAAGAGTAACATTGTGAAATATTATTACAAAGTAGCTATTTTATATTTAAATAAATTTTAAACTGCTAATTATGTAGCAACTCATTATTATATATAGTGCCACTCAATAGACATTTTAAGACAGAACTGCGGTTACGTACAAAATCAACGTCACATAAAATGTACTATATGTTGTATCTGTTCCGGATTAAAAAAACAAATACTATTTTAGCGCCACTAAGTGGACATTTCACATTGAATGTGTCACAAAACTTACATGGCGGTATGTATTTCACGTCTTGCGAAAAAGTTCCCACAGGAACATTTACGACATGTGATCAGGTTGATAATTTTGGTGAGTTTATAGTGTAATACATTTCTAATAATGTAAAAATTATTACATTATGTGCAAGATTTTATTACGTTTTGAGAAAATTACTACATTATGAACATTTTATTACCTTAAAGGTTTACTCCACACCAAAATGAAAATGTTGTCATTAATCACTTACCCCCATGTCGTTCCATACCCATAAAAGCTTTGTTTGTCATCTGAACACAATTGAAGATATTTTGGATGAAAGCCGGGGATTTTGTACCTGTCCCACTGAGTGTCAGGTAAATAACACAGTCAAAGCCCATAAAAGTATGAAAGAAGTCATGAGTCCATATGCCATCAGTGGTTCAACCATAATTTTACGAAGCTACGAGAATACTTTTGTAGACAAAGAAAAGTAAACAAACAAAAAAATACTTTATTCAACTATTTGCCTCATCCGCATCACCGTAACGCCATTTTGGAGAGTATACCCTGGACGCAAACTGCTTCATCACGTGGATACACTGTTTTCATTCGAATCAAAGCGTAAGTAAGCGTAGAAAACGTATCCATGTGGCACAGCTGACAGAGAACAGTGCACGCTTTTTGTATCCAAAATGGCGCGGAGGAGACAAATTGTTGTTTTCTTTGCCTACAAAAAGTATTCTTGTAGCTTCATAAAATTATGGTTGAACCACTGATGGCAAATGGACTATCTTGACAATGTCTTTCATACTTGTCTGGGCCTTGATAGTGTTATTTACCTGACAGTCAATGGGACAGTTACAAACCTCCCGGCTTTCATCCAAAATATTTTAAATTGTGTTCCGAAGACAAACAAAGCTTTTACAGGTTTGGAACGACATGGGGGTAAGTGATTAATGACAACATTTTCATTTTGGGGTTGAGTAAACCTTTAATGATGTAATATTTGTTACATTATGGGTGGGTTGCACCAACAAGGATTAAACTTAAATCTAGATTAAATCAAGGTTTATCTAATAATTCTGTACCAAACTTTAAACCTTGTTTAAAAATAAGCAGGCTTACATTTAACCCATCATTTTGATCCTGGATTTATTTTATATTTAAAATAGATTAACTTTAATCCTGAGATTTAAATCTCAATTAGGGATTAATTTATCATTTATAGGTGAGGAGGTTTAAATAAAATAAAGTGCACTTACAATTACAATATGTGGCTGATTGAACAAAGACAAACAGTGGGTGTGTCGTCAGGTCTCAGAGAGGTGTTTATTAATAAAAATGAACATGAAAGTGCTTTGAGCCTGCAATTGTGAGGGATTTGGCAGCCCGTCTTGCTCTCAAGTCCAGGTCCAGGATGTGGATATCAGTACAGTGCAACGTACGACAAAAAAAAGAAAGAAGACACGAATATTACTGTATGCCATTTAACGGCAGCAGTGATGAGGTGAGCACAAGTGATCGCAGATGCGCCTTTCGTTTCTCACGCCCGCTCTAAACATGGATGCTGAACGGCGTTCAAGCGGACAGGGCATCACTGTCACGAACGGAGGTAGTCACTCCGCGAAACATGGCAGTTGTTTTTTCTTATCTTGGTTGCTTTGTTTAAGATATTAATCGTTACTATAAACATATTTCCAAGGTTATGAAGCCGTTTGATCAACGATCTCTACGTAGCAGTTTATAAAGTCACCTTACATTTTACAAGTTGATTTCCTTTATCGACAAAAGCAATTTATGGCAGAGACAGTTTAAGATAAGGAATATTTACATTGTTGCTATTTAATAACAATGCCAAATCCATCATGGCGGAGAAAATTAATCGTGGATGAAGGTTTTAATCGCAGTTAGAACTCTAATCCCAGATTTGTTGATCTGTGCTTAAAATTAAGGGGTGCAACACAACCCGATTTAAAATAAATCCCAGATCAACAAATCCTTGATTACCTCTAAACTTTGCTTAAATGAATCCTTTTTGGTGCAACCCACCCTGTGTGCCATTATTACAGTATGCTTAGTTATTACATTATGTTATAATTCTAATAAGTTGATTTGGTGCTCAAGAAACATTTCACTTACTTTATTTTACACTATATGTACTTACCGTTTACTTACAGTGTACTTACCTAAGAAAGTATTGGGTACTACAAGGTAACTACATGGGTTAAGGTTGGGCCCTATGTTTTCTACGATGCGGAAAACGTGGATGGAATCGCGGAATCCAGCCATAAAAATGGATTTTTTAATGCGGAATGTCACGGAATTTGTCAAAGTTTGGAAGAATTAATCAAAAGTATGCCATCAAATTAAATCAAATTGAGATATGAACTAGTATGTGTAAATATCCTGTTAATATAAACACACAACACAGAATTTCTGAGTGAATAAAAATTAATAAATAAAAGTTGTTATGCATTCAAATAATTAGACATGCTAAAACTAGAATTTGGTAACAATAAAATATAATATTTCATAAGGTCCTAAACATGTCATTTTTGTTAAGCCTTTAATAAATTGATGTTAAATTGTATAAGTTTCATTATTTTAATTAGTTAGACATGCTTTTGATTAATACGATTTTAGTTAACCATTAAAAAAGAAAAAACAAAAACGGATTCCAGAAAAAATACAACGAAATTTGGGAAAAAATAAAATGGATTTCATAGGGCCCTAGTTAAGGTTAGGTTTATGTGTAAGTTCATTGTTAGTACCTAGTTATTACCCAGTTATTGTTATTGTTATAAATTCATCGCACAGTATGTACATGCAGAACAGGAACAAGCTCAAAAGAACAGCATTTATTTGAAATTTTGTTTTTTTATAACATTTTTCTAACAATTTACATTTACAAATTTCCTTGCTAAATAAAATTATTAATTTCTTTAAAAAAAATAAAAAATAAAAGAAAATACCAACCCCAAACTTTTGAACTATAGTGTAAATGTAATATTACAACCAGAATCTGCACAAAATGAACTTAGATGAAGCTACTACTAATTTACTACAATTAATGAATATAACGGCAACATACTGACTGAATTAAAAGAAATAGTACCACTAGTATAGCATAGCACGCTAACTTAGCTTACACCTTACACGTAAACACACCAGTTCTCAAGGCTTTCAAGCAGGCATTATAAACACAGCCTCCTGGGGTCCTAGGTAAACTTGATTTCAACTGGACCAAATTGTTTATGACACCAGATGAAGTCATTTTTCATCTAATTGATACCAGTCTACCAAATCTATCAAGTTTCTGCCAACCCATCTCCAACAATCATGTTTTACAGCAGCGGTACAGCAATATTCGTCCTTCAGATATGCATACATAACCTGCTCAGTGGCTAAAAATAGTATGAAATATTCCATTCCAGGTTTAACCAGCAGAGCATAACATTAATTTGAAGACTTGTGATATTTCATCAAGCAAGAAGGCTCAGACCATCAGTTAGGAAAGAAACGATTGGGCACGAATCAACCAACCAGACATCTTCACCAAGGAAATGTGACCTTGCAAAATTACAGCGGCAGAATCTTATCATAGTGCCACTTGGTTCAGTGGAGAATAAACAGCCAGAGCGTGTTCCACAACAAGCAGACCTACCACGTAGAGAGGAACTCTTTAAGAGATGACAGAAACGAAGCCCCTGCTGAGCCATGTGTGCTTAAGAGTTTTTTTTTTTCTTCTTCTTGTTTTCTCACTGACTACAGTGTGACGCAAAGAGAATGTGACCCACAAAACACAGGGGCTATGACTAAGTATAAGGTAATGTTTCTAACAATACACCGACGTGACATGATGGAACTCGACAATATCAGAGAAGCTTTAAACTTTTCAAAAGTGCAAGCTGAAACTGCCTCAGATGTTACCGCTGCACAAGCAAATGTTCTCAGATAGTAACAACGCTTCTGACAAATGAATTGTGACTCAAATATATTCGCAAACAGAACAGTGTGCATTAAAGTTGCAGTGTGTCATTTTTTTTAAAGCTATATAAAATATCCATACCACAGTCAGATTCGTTCAGATTCACCAATCAGAAGACTTTGAGGTGCTTTCTGCCTGTCAATCAATTTACATGTTCACAGGGAATCCCAACTGTATAGGGGCAACAGAAAGCCGAGAGCGTGACAGAACTGGATCATTCAAGTTAAAGCAGCAAATTCAGGTTCACAAGCAGTTGATAGTTTTGTCATGCAGGAATTATGTTTTGATACCACTGTTTTTAAGGACATCATTAAAATAGTGACATCAGTGGTTCAACCATAATGTTACTAAGCTATAATGGAATTTTTAAATAAAGTAATTATTTTTGGGCTTTTTTTGTGCACAGAAGGTATTCTCGTAGCTTCATAAAATTGTGGTTGAACCACAATGTCACATGGTCTGTTTTAACAATGTCCTTACTACCTTTCTGAGCCTTGAACATGTCAGTTGCATTGCTGTCTATATGCAGGGTCAGAATGCTCTTGAAAAATATCTTAATGTGTGTTCCAAAGATAAACAAAGATCTTATGTGTTTGGAACAACATGAGGGTAAGTAATTAATGACATAATTGTCATTTTTAGGTGAACTAACCCTTTAGTTAAAATTGGTTGGAAGGAGGTTAAAACAAGTTATAATATAGTTGGGACATTATATTATTGGTCAATATTTTAAGTTCTTCAAAACATGACCTCCAAAAACATTTTTTTTACATGCAGTGAAGAATAATGTTCAACACTAGGGACATTACGAAAGTAACTGAAAGTAATTTATTTCACATTTCACACTTTAAGTAACATTTTATTTGTTTGTTTTTATTTGTTTGATCAATCGACAGTAGTTTCAAGATTGTGTTACCACATAAATAGCAGTCAATCAGTAAGGATTTTTATTTTATTTTATTATTATTATTATTATTTTGGCTTTTACTTGCCCAAAAATGTATGCTTTTCTGCCTGATGCCATTTAAAGTTCAATTTAAGGAGAAAAAACTATGTTAGCCAGATAAACATTTTACCTTAGTGACATTTCAATGATCTTCACAAAATCAATATTTAATATATACATTCTAAACAACAATGGTGCTAAATAGCATTAAAGTGGTTCACTGGCTTATCATAGGGGAACCACTTTAAGTGCTATTTAGCATCGACCTTTAAATGTGCTACAGCACCTTTGTCAAATGGTGCTATGCAACCAAGAGGAACCCCATTATCCTGCTTAGATTTTAGATGTGTTACTCAACTCTCATATGTTTACTATGAATAGGAATTTACTACAATGACAAAAGCTGTTTTGAATCACTGTCAAAAAGTCTGGAACATTTACTTGTAGGGTGGCTTTGGGGGCAAAAAGGTTAAGAACCACGTTAGCTTCAGGAAATATCCTTGTTTCGATTTCTCCTTTTGAATGACATGTATACTATTAAACGCTGCTGATATAGGCAGCTAATTCCTCTCATGCAGGCACAGAGCACATGCTAGTTTGCAGTCAGCTGTGGTCTGCTTTTGTTGCCGCTATAGTTCTTTGAAGTCAGCTTGGTGTGCCCTGGCCTTGAAGAGTTAGTTCACCCAAAAATGACAATTAGCCCATGATTTACTCACCCTCAGGCATCCTCTTAGTCAAATCCAATCAGACTTATATTAGAAACTGTCCTAGTTCTTACAAGCTTTATAATGGCGGGGGGTTAATAAAGGCCTTTTGTAGACAATCAATGTGTTTTTGTAAGAAAAATATCCATATTTAAAACGTAATAATCACTTTTCTCTAGCTTGCACTGTTGTACACAGAAGCCGTTCAGGGTGGATAATGTTGGATCTATGCGTTGCCCATACACTGCTGAGAAGTAAAGAATGTGGAAGTGCAGAATAAAACAAAACAAAATTAGAAGTACAAAAGAAGGTTTTGTAAAGAAAAATGTCAAAGGATTTCGATATAAGCCAAGAGGAGACTGGTTTTCCTTTGCTAAAGTTAGAATACTTTTTTTGCGCAAATCATAAGTCCTATGTCATCCGTCGGACACAACTTGCACGTATGATAGTTTAAATATGGATATTTTTTCTTACAAAAACACATCGATTCGCTACAGGAGGATTTACTCACCCTATGCACTGAAAAAAAAATATTTTGTGGTGAAGTAAATAATGCAGCAAAACAAATGTAATTTTTACATTAAATAATTTAGTTCAGGCAAGAATAATAAAATATAATATATATGAATTTATATATTAATAAATTATATATTCTAAAAACGTTTCTTATTTTTACAAAGATTGTTTATGTCAAAGTCATGATCCCATTGTTCCCATCATGCACTTGGACACAAATAATTAATAGGGTTAATTTTTTTTTTTTTGCTGTTTTTGAGATTTATTTACACCGTTTAATGGTTGTCTTTGTTGTTAGGTTAAATAACTTGCTGTTTTGTAACATCTAGAGTTCATTTACGACTCAAAATGACCCATTCATACTCAGAAACTATTTACTGATTGTTACCGTCATTGTGTATCGTGTGCCAAGTATTGAGGTCTCTGTGTTAATTTGGTTACATTGTGTCAACATATAACCTTAGAAACAATAAGGAGATGTTTACTTGCTTACGTACATGTTTATAAGTAAACCTTTTAAAAATGCGTTTAATGGCATTTTTTCAGTGCTCTGATGTTTGAGTAAAGTTTACAAATCATGGCTGAGTGAACTGTACTTGAGGACTGCAGGGTAAACTTAAAATAATTAAATAGAAATTCTAACTCTAACAGTACACGTTAAATTTATGTATTTCCTTTGGTAATTTTATTTAACTTAGTTAAGTAGATTTTACTTAATTCCATACTTAATTTTACATAAAAAAAAAAAAAATAATAAAAAATGTGCGTGGAAAAACTTGCCAAATAAAAATTAAGTAAATTTACTTTACTTTTTACTAGGACTTTTTATCATGAACGTATGCGCTTTATTGGACTTCTTTTGGACTGTTGATCCGAAACACCTGCCCACTGCCATTACAATTTTTAATGTAACTCCAATTGGATTCAACTAAAAGAAAAAAGTCATGCATCTAGAATGCCTTGAGGGTGAGTAAATAATGGTTTAATTTTCATTTTTTTGGTGAACTAACCCTTTAAGAGAGTTTATGAGTGATTTATATGGCACTGGTGCTTTATAGCACCTTAACCACCCTCAAGAACCGCTGAAGAACCAATTTTTCTGTTTTTTCTGTGTGTACCTTAAACCAGTTCGATATTCATATAAACAAGTACATGTACAGTACATGACCCAAAATGGTGAGTGACAGTTTTGTCAACAGGCCTAAAACTCTTTCACTCTGGCCCTGAGCCATCTGGACATCTTTACTGTTGAGCCTAATAACCCAAAAATGGTCTAAAAAAGCAGGTTTAGCATTAATTTGACAAGTTACGTGTCTGCTCGTTCTAAATAATGGCTATTTACATTCACCGTGGTCAGCATTTGAGTAAATGGAGAAAGTTCCGCTAAAAGCGCCGAATAAACACACTCCACTCTTAGAGCATTAATGACACTCTCCTTCAGGCCAAGCCAGAGGAAAACTGAGCAAAACAACAACCACTGGAGTCGCCGCATAGCACACAGCCCATAAAGCCAGCTTTAGTTATGTGCAGATATGTGGTGTTGCTGATGAGATGTCTAAATCTTCATGTCCAGCTTCCGATTTCTAACTTCAAAAGAGATGAGAGAAATAAACAGCGTTCACCCAAGACCTTCAGAGCGTGCGCTGACGGGATGCTCTCTGTGTAGGCTAGAGCAGAATAGCCTGATTTATTTACTTAAGAGTCTTTTGTGTCTTTGATATGACAGGACTGGAGCAATCAGTTCTTTAGGCGTCAAGACTTACTGTCATTACGCACTAATGTCCATGTCTCAGATATGAAAACACTAACACTAAATGAGAGGGGGTGTGAAATCAGCAGCGACAGACTGGGAGAAGGAAAAGAAAGGCAACGAGGTTATGAGCTGGAGAGAAAGCCGGGGAGGGAGGACATGACATGGATTGCGGGGACTTATGATCAAACTAGGGGTGGGAGGAAAAGAAACCCATTCACGGATTCGTTCCCGAGCGATTCTGGCTGACAAAATTTTCATAATCGGAATGATAAAGGAATTATTAATAATTCCGTTTATTGAAAAAGCATTTGAAGGACGGAAACCTTACAGATACAGAGTGCAATGTAGTGTGCAGTGCTGCAAATGCTGCTATTGGTTGAACATGATGCAATGGAATAATGAACAACGTAGCAATTTCAGTTCTAGTTTTGCATAATGATTTATAGCATTTTGTGTTTATAGGGGAACAGATATGCAAAAATCTCTTTTATAAGGTGTTTGATCCGTTGTTTGACCGCAGTGTGTGAAAACAAACAAATTTGTAACAATCTCTGCCTTATTAGCATAGACACAGTCCTGGGTGAGAAGCAACAGTTGGCCATTACTGTTTTCTTGCTGTAGCTGCTGCAGTTATACAATGTCTGCACTAATGAACCTAGGAGTCTACATAGACTCCCTACATCTGAGCTGCTGAGGACACTGTGGTTAAATTTAATTTTTGAAGGAAATGTCATGGAAAATATCGGTAAATGTATGTTTAGGGATCAATACCAAGGCTTTGTGTGTGAACGTCAGCTCCAGACAAAGTAAGTATCACGTGTTTGTTTTCCAAATTGCCTTTCTGAAAGTGTTTCTTCACTGTAAAAAAACAATTTAAAATCAACTTAAAATAATTTATTACCTGGCTGACTTAACGTTTTAAGTTCAGTCAACTTGAAATGTTACGTTTTACTAAGTGACAACTTAGATATTTGAGTTGATTCAACTTAAAATTTTAATCAGCAGAGTACCAAACAGCTGTTAAGTTTAACAAACATTTTTTTTAGTTTAGTCAACCTGAATAGCCAAGTTGTCACTTAGTACAACTTAACATTTCAACTTGAATAAACTTATTTGAGTTGACAATTAAAATTTTAAGGCAGCAGGGTAACACATTATTTTAAGTTGACTCAACAAATTGTGTTTTTAGTTTTTTTTTTTTACAGTGTTGGCACTCTGTAAGGCTAATGTTGCTAAAGCTATTTGTCTCTGCCCATTTTAAAAAGGAGTATAATAGGTCACCTTTAACACTTTTCCCACCATTGACAAGATTTTTTTAAGGATACAAAGTATGACTTTAGATGTTTGTTCTATTCAGTCGTAAGTGCCTTGCGAAGTGGACTTCAAAGGATATTCCATGATTCCAGTTCGAAGGGAGCATATATTCCATTCAAAAGGCATTAAAGAGTGTGAGATGTGAAAGTTTATTTATTTATAAAGGTATATTATGTCACAAGTTACACTTCTCTAGTAAGTTTCATGTGTGTGAAGATGCTGCAGGCAGAGCCATAGAGCAAACCTGTGAATTAATGCTCTGAAATGAAGTAAACTTCAACGGATTTTCTGTGATCAGAGAGTAGGGATGTCGATTGGAACACAGTTCATCCACGGAGCTCTTTTCTAACAAGCTGGTTATCTGAATCAGTTGTGTTAAACAAGAGAGACATGCAAAAAAAATAAAAAAAAATGCTGAGCAAAAATTTAAGAGCATAGTCACAAATTTCAGGAGCACCTTCTAATCAATAATCCAAAAATCTTATAAAAAAAAAAAAATAAATAAAAATTATCCTTTGCATTGCAAGGTGATATTTAATGGCATGTTTCTAACTTTATTAAAAGTATGTCAGATTTTGTCTTTTTTATTATATCTATAAGCTTTAAAAAAAATAATAATTAAAACAATAGAATAAGAACAAGTACAATAAGAATAAGTTACTGATTAAATTAAATCAGTATTAACAAAATTTATTTGTACTACAGAGGTGGCACAGTAAAACATAAAAGTGTCTTGTAGGTGTATTTTCAGACATTTAATGACGCTCAGAAGTGTTCAATTAAGTTAATAAATTCATGTTGAGATTAATGTATTAAATATATATATATATAAAAAAAAAAACTACCAGCAGGTTGCAGCAAGTCACTGACTTTATTACTTATTACTTACTACTTATTGATTAATTCATTTGATTTGTTTGAATGGCTGATTCATTCAAGAATAAAGCAAGTCACTGTCTTTATGAATGGGTAATTGATTCACTGACTCACTAGATTAGTTTAAAAACACACATTCATTCATAAACAAAACACTTTTTGAATCGAGATGCACAGTGCCACAGCTGTGTCTTTGTTTTAAACTATTTTTGACGATGAAATAGAGCAAAATCAGGTAATAGTGTTACAGTCAGACAATGTAAGTCACTTAATATTAACTTCTTGTTGTTGAACTGATGCATTAAATCAATATAACATTTACAGGCTCTCTTGAAAATCATTAAAAGCTGTCACTCATCTTCGTCAGTTCATTGCGACCTCACAAAGTTCCATTATAAATCAACAAAGCTCTCTACACTACACAATGAATTTCTTATTTAGACTCTGTCTACACTTTGTTTATAAAGGGATTCGTGATATGTGTCTCTGATATGTGCTGCAAAAACACTTAGAAACCTTTGAAGCTCCCCTGAGCGCAAACACAAATATGTTGATTGGGTCAGTCACCCTGGTGCTTTCTAAATATTTTTTCATAGTCGCACGCAGTAGTTTTCAGTCGCATAACATGGTCGCACTGTAGAGCCTTGCCGCCGGTGTACCTGAAGTATACTTGTAAAACTAATACTTCCACTTTAGCCACAACAAATATCCACATTGTTCTTCCTTAAGAGCGGGGACAGGCATTTGTACATTTTTATGGGTCTGGCTTGTGGTCTTATCTGCGTCCAGCTATTTTTTGCTTTACAAAACGGCTTGTTTTGCTGGTTCATATTACAAATTGGTGTGTCTTCCCATATTATTTTAATCTATTATCTTAATTATGAACACACTGGTTTGTAGTGCAAATAGTTTTACCATTGTTATTCTTCTCATTATTCTTTCCATATAGCGGCTAATGGGCTTACTTCCGAGTGGATAGGCCTACTTAAGTATATCTTTAGTTGGACCTCAGAACTACTTCCGCACAAATTTATCAATTTAATCCAATTTATCAGCCTTTTCCCCGGTTTCACAGACAAGGCTTAAACCTAGTCCCAGACTAAAATGTAAGTCTGAGCGGTTTCAACTCAAAGAAACTTGCACTGACTGATCTTAAAATATATCATTGCCTCTTGTTTTGTCTTAAGATGGACACCAGTAATGTTTTTTCTAAGGCACGTTTATAAAAATAAAAGTACATAATTGAACTATGGCGTAATCCTTTGTTAATTTAACCTCTGTCTGTGAAACCAGGTCTATACCAGTATACCAGTTTAGTGTACTAAAAGTACAGTTGCAGGGTATTTTTATTAAGCACATAAATACGTAAATGTATTTGTAGTATACTTAGCACAACACAGTTCAGGGTTTTTTTTTTTCACTAGGGGAAGTTGCTTACGGACAAGTAAGCTAACATGTTCATGAACATTCAGCAGCATATGAATCAAAACAGAGAAAAATATTGATGCTGTGCAAGATTTGGTGGTTTTGATGGATTCAGACTGATAATTTACATTTTGATCATTGTTCTGGATCCAATCCAGGCAAAGTCTTTGACAATTTTTTCTGTTGTTGTTGTTGTTTTTGTTTGTTTGTTTTGATGGAACTTGCCCATATTCAAATGTTGATTTAAAAAAATAAAAAAATAAATAAATACATGAATTAATAAAAAAAAGAATGAATGAAGCTAGATAAAATGTATATTTTTCATTCTGATATATTGACAATTTACATATTCATATAACAAAATATAATGGAGGACATGATGAGATCTGTTAATATTATCAAAAATGCAGGCAGCAACAGGAAAAACCAAAACAAAAACAAAAAATTACACATATAAGAAAAAAAAAAAGATAATGATAATGTGTGATAATGTGTTACAGAAGTTTCTTCTGCTTACCAAGCCTACATTTATTTGATCTAAAACACAGCAAAAACAGTAATATTGTGAAATATTTTTACTATTTAAAATAACTGTTTTCTATTTGAATATATTTTATAATGTAATTTATTCCTGAACATTTTTAGCATCATTACTAAAGTCTTCAGTGTCACATGATCCTTCAGAAATCATTCTAATATGCTGACTTGCTGCTCAAGAAACATTTATTATTATTATTATTATTATTATTATTATTATTATTTAAAACAGTTTAATTTTTTTTTCAGGATTTTCAATAAATTGAAAGATTTAAAGATCAGCATTTATCTGAAATAATAAGCTTTTGTTATTTTATACACTATACTATTTTAAAACCTTGGAGCCTTGGAATTGATTTAATTATAGAAATTAATTATTTTATTTATCAAGCATGCTTTAAATTGATCAAAATTGAAATGTTTTTGAGCAGCAAGTCAGAATATTAGAATAATTTCTGAAGGATCATGTGACTGGGGTAATGATGCAAAAAATTTAGCTTTGAAATCACAAGAGCAAATTACATTTTAAAATATATTCAAATAGAAAACTGTTATTTTACATAGTAAAAATATTTCAAAAATTTACTGCTTTGCTGTGCTTTGGATCAGATAAATACAGGCTTAGTGAGCAGAAGAGACTTTTTTAAAAAAAAACATTCAAAATCTTACTGTTCAAAAACTTTTACTGGTAGTGTAACAGTTTTTGCATGTTTCTAAATCACTAAAAATAATATATTCATTAGAGCAACTTTGGAAATCAGACTACACTGCTTGTGTTTTTTGATTTACTCAAAAAAAAAAAAAAATCAATTTGGAGTCAAAAGGTTTTATTTTATAACATCCAAAAACCAATCAATGAAGTCTATAGTTGCAAAAATTGAAGTCTGTATTCAAACTTATGGAGAACTGTTCCAGAAATCGAATCGTGAGGTACGATTCCCATCAAAAATTACAATCCAAACTCTTTTTCCTGCAGATAGCAAATAACAGGTGGCGGTATTTGTCGAATTTGTATGGTACCAAATTATTACAGGGTGTTGAACAGAATAAAGCAAGTAAAAAGAAAATTGAAGCAATTGAAAACAATAATGATAAAGTCCCAGTAAATAAGCGGGCGGCCGACGAGAGAGAAGACACAGGCCACACCGCAAAGACTGACTGAATTCAGCACAGTGGGAAGTAATGGCAATCCAAATGTAATCTTGAGAGTGTTATTATTCCAGCAAACTGTGTCCTCTTACGAGGATGCAGCATCTGAGGCTCTCTGGCGGCTCTCATCACGACCTCTCCCTCTGCCTGGCTGAGCTCAAAGTGCGGATCTGAAGCAGACATGTCCAATTAAAGATACACACGCGCTCCAACCTCACTGCTTCTGACGAGACAACAGGGACAAATACGACGCAGAACTCATTTTTAATGTCATCTGTGGCGGTGTGCTTGTGTGTCGCTTTTTCTGACAGGTTGGTTTGTCTCCGCTGCTTGTGGAGAGTGAGAGAGAAATATCAACAGCTGATTAAGTCGAGGCCCTGCAGCAGCCGAAGCCATTTGCTTTGCAGATTAAACATGGCTATGAGAGAGAGAGGGAGAGGGAGAGAGGAGAGAGGAGAGAAGGGGAAGGCATATCTATTGGAGTTAACTGTGCTATTTCCCTCCGCGTGCTGATAGAAGATGAGACTGACCATGACAGTAATGTGCGTCAAGGGACACTGGCATTCAAAGAGCACTAAATCAACTACAATAAAACTAGCACCAATGTTTTCAGTGGGGGCAACATAACACCTGACCGAAAATATATATATTTTTTAAAAACTAAAAACAAATAAGCAAACAAATAAATGAATAAGCAAATAACAATTCAACTTAATATAAGTCATAATTAAATAAATATATAAATATTATGAATTTTATTACGTAACATGACCAAATAAATATAAATAAATAAAAGTGCAAATAAAATGTAAATTAATATAAATTAACAATGATACAATAAATAAATAAATGCTTTCTTTTTTGTTTAGCATGCAAGGGCACTATTATAAAATTGATTAAATAAATAAATATATAGCCTTCTCCTTTGTTTAGCATGCAAGGGGACTATTATTAATAGTAAATAAATAAACATAATAAATAAATAAAATTTTCTTATTTGTTTCTTGATTTCTGAAGGATCATGTGACTGGGTTAATGATGCTAAAAATTTGGTTTTGAAATCACAAGAGCAAATTATATTTTAAAATATATTCAAATAGAAAACAGTTATTTTAAATAGTAAAAATATTTCAAAATTTTACCGTTTTTGCTGTGCTTTGGATCAAATAAATGCAGGCTTGGGGAGCAGAAGAGACTTCTTAAAAAAAAAAAAAAAAAATAATAATAATAATAATAAAAAAAAAACATTCAAAATTCAAAATCTTACTGTTCAAAGACTTTTACTGGTAGTATAATATATTTTTGTAATAATATTTTAATTACAAATGACTGCAGACATTACATTATGAGTATCTTTACATACCTGTTCTCAAATAAACTAGTCAGTCCAGTTACCCCTTACAATTACTTTTAAACTATTCCTTTTATTAACCAAAAAAACAAACAAACAGCTCAGTCACTTGTGCAGTAGTCAAAGTATAGAAGTTTTGCATGTTTCTAAATCACTAAGAAGAATAGATTAATTAGAGCAACTTTGTAAATCAGACTACACTGCTCCTGTTTTTGATTCACTCCAAAAAAAAAAAAAAAAATCAACTTGGAGTCAAAAGGCTTTATTTTATAACATCCAAAAACCAATCAATGAAGCCTATAGTCACAGAAATTGAAGTCTGTATTCAAATCTATGGAGAATTTTTCCAGAAATCGAACTGTCTCTGCCTTGAAATCGAATCGTGAGGTATGATTCCCATCAAAAATTACAATCCAAACTATTTGGTTATTTAATAAATAAATAACCTTCTCGTTTGTTTAGCACGCAAGGGGACTATTATTAATAGTTAATAAATAAATATAATAAATAAATAAACATTTTCTTATTTGTTTAGCATGCAAAGGGACTGTTATTAATGTATTACATTCACAAAAAAAAAAAAAAAAAAAATAAAATAAATAATAATAATAATAATAATAATAATAATAATAATAATATATATATATATATATATATATATATATACACACACACACACACACATACATATACATAAATAAATAGCAATTTTATTAAATAAACAAATAACTTTCTTGTTTGTTTAGCATGCATGGACACTATTATTAGTTTTAAATAAACAAACAAATAAATAAATAAATAAATAAATAAATGCTTTCTTGTTTGTTTAGCATGCAAGGGAATTGTTATTATTTATTACATACACAAAATAAATAAATAAATAAATAATCAAATGCTTTCTTGTTTGTTTAGCATGCAAGGGGACTATTATTATTTATTGCATACACAAAATAAATAAATAAATTGTTTAGCATACAAGGACACTATTAATAATTTTATTAAATAAACAAACTTTCATGTTTGTTTAGCATGCAAGGACACTATTATTAGTTTTAAATAAACAAACATAATAAATAAATAAATAAATGCTTTCTTGTTTGTTTAGCATGCAAGGGGATTGTTATTAATGTATTACATGCACTAAATCAATCAATCAATAAATACATAAATAAATAGCTTTGTTTAGCATGCAATGACAACATTATTAATTTTATAAAATTATAAATAGCTTTCTTGTATGTTTAACACGCAAGGGGACTATTATTAATTTTAAGTAAACAAACAAACAAAATAAATAAATATTTTCTTGTTTGTTTAGCATTAGACTATTTTAATAAATAAACAAATAGCTTTGTAAAATATAAATAAATGAAATATAAATAAACAAATAGCTTTGTTTGTTTAGCATGCAAGGGGACTAGTATTAATTTTATTAAATAAATAAATGGCTTGCTTGTTTGTTTAGCACGCAAGGGGACACTTATTAATTTTAAATAGATAAATAAGTAAATGTTTTCTTGTTTGTTTAACATGCAAGGGGAAAGTATAATTTTATTGCATAACACAGAACTAAAATATAAATAAATTAAAAGTAAAAATAAATTAAAAAATGAAATAAATAAATAAATAGCTTTCTTATTTGTTTAGCATGCAAGGTGACTAATATTCATTTAAATAAATAAATAAATAAATGCATGAAAGAATGAATAAATTATTATTATTTATTTATTTTTATTTTGTTGTATGCAAGGGGACCTTGGGAATATAAACTAATAAAATATAATTGTTAAAGTTAAAAATGATTTACTCATACAGACAGACAGATACATACACATACAGACAATTACAACGTAAATGCATGCCTTTTTTGAAAGATGTATTTACAATCCACATGCCTCTTCTGCTTTAGACTGTAATATTTGAGATTCAGCATGAAATCTTGTTCTACAGTGTACCTAATGGCACTGCCTACACACACACGCAGCGCACATAATCAAGATTCACATTAAGGGCATGTATATGCACGAGCTGTATGTGGAATGCATATGGACTTAATTGATTTGTGAGAGAAATAGAGCAGAAATAAATTAACAGAAGTTTCCCCAGAGGAAGATGACAACAGGCTCAAAGCGGAGTCTCACTGGTCTTTACTGAACATGTCTTCTCCTCCCCAGCCCTATGGTGTCATTAAACCTCATCTTTAAAATATTAAAAGCACCCACGGGCCGCTTTGCTCTGCTGGATTTCGCAGATAAAATCTGTCCTCGGAAGAAAAAGAGAGGCGTTTTCATACAAACAGTATGTCACCATATTGAAGACGGTGCCAGCAATCTGATCAAAGGACTTGCGACAACTGTTAAAAACTCATACAGTGTGAAATAAACATAATGAACACTAAAATGAAGGCAATTCATCTTAAACTGACACAGACAGCATTATTCAGAAATGAATTGAGAACGCATTTTAAATTTAAATTCTGAAACAAACGTGTGTTTTTAGCACAAATACTCCTATTAAACATGTTATATGGAATAAAACATCACATTTTCATCTGGAAATAACAGAAGTCTTATGTTAACGAATATTTAAAAAGTCTCTTATTGAAAATCACTGAATTTCAAGGACAAAAATTTGAAGGCGCAACTAGGTACGTTTATATGGACACTTTTTGTTTCCATTGGAATGAATTCATTCTAAATGAACACTATGTCAATTGACGTTTATATGTTACAAGCTTCTGATCGGATTTAATCTTTTGACACGCCCACTGCATGAATATACATAGTTCCCCAGTGTTGTTTGAAAAAGCGCACTTGATATTTATCTACTTCGGGTCCTAATTAGGCCACGACCAGCACATGAACTGTTTTGCTGTGCTGCTTGCTTTAGAAAGCAGCAAAAGCGCCCCTTCCCGCACTCAAAACCAGTCGTCTGTTGATAAGAGTCTTAAACAAGAACTAGTGGGATGTTGTGCTGCTCCACTTCACAGACACTGAGTAAAAGCATAATTTTAGAATGATGAAAACTCATTTATGAAACTTTATTTACCAGAAAGGACAGCTCGTTCCAGGTATCACACGTCATTGCGCTATTTTAACATCACTGCACATGCGCAGTACTTTCCAGGTTCGGTTTTCAAACTGATCAAGGTGTTTACATGTCCTCTCGCTCAGATTACAAAAGGGATAACCCACCCCTTACAATCTGATTGAAATTTTAATCAGAATTAAAATTTTGGTTACATGTGACTGTTTTTATTCTGATTGTGCTTCTAGTCCTATTACGATAGGATTATTAGGGTCCATGTAAACACACTGATGGACTAGAGCAGTGTGGATTATGATGATGTTTTTATCAGCTGTTTAGATTCTTATTGAGGCAGCCATTCACCGCAGAGAATCCACTTTCTCCATTCTGTTTTGATGAAGAAATGAACTCCTCTACATCTTGCATGGTCTGAGAATGAGTAAATTATTAGCAATTCTTTCATTTTGGGTGAACTATTACTTTATTATCTTTAAATGCCATTTAATGAATCAGCCAGACACAACTGGAAATAGAATTGCAAGCAGCAATTACTAGGCTTCAAGCACTTAAGATATTTAAGCATGTATGAAAAAAAAAACATTATTTAGCAAACCTATTTCTGGCAAATCCTGGCCATTTACCATAGAAACATGATTTTTTTTTTCTGACTGTTACAGAACCGGCTGTGGTTCGATGTTCCTAAAACTTTGCATGCTTGTTTAGAATCCCCTGTGCTCACCAGGTTTTGTAAAGTTTTGAGTTTTCGTTTAGGCTTTATAGGCTTTTGAGTATATTTGGACAGGCCCCTTTTCTAAACAACCCCATAATAGCTTCCCAAAAGGTAAATAAAAAAAAAAAGTATAATTATTGACCTAGAGAGTCCAGAGAATTGCACTGCAATGTTTTTTTTTTTTTTCCAGATTGAGCGACAGCAGTGGTTCTAGAGGCAAAGTTGTTTGGAATGAGGAGGTCTATCATATGATGTGAATATTGTGTGTATGTGTGAAAAACTGTGCAACAGACAATTGTTTACGCCCTTGACAAATACAATATCAACACCCAGTGGCTGATTTGTTTCAGATCGACCAAGTTTTGTTCAGATTGACCTCCGTTAAGCTTGTCTAACAGGTGCTCAAATTTCATCGGCCTATGGTGGCCATGTTTTTTGAGATACGGAAATGTCTTCATGCCACCTGTGGAACTTTTGACCAAAACCGTGTGTACCGATTTTCATGTAATATTGTGTAATTTTGGATGTTTTTGTCTTTTTTTCCCTTTCATAATGCCACCAAGTGGCCAAGCTCTGCGACTTTTTTCACGTGACTTCAGATTCCGCTTTTACATGCATGTTGTGAGTTTGTCGAAGATATTTCATTCTGTTCAAAAGTTATAACCATTTTAGTAAAAAACAGACCTCCCCCTTTTCGAACGTTTCGGTGACCCTTTACAAGAGAGGGTTGAAAATGCAACTTTTTTTGATAATTATTGATATTCACTCAGAGAATCATCCTGCACTGGTTTGGTTCCAATTGGGTGAAAAACCTAGGACTAGCATGCAAAAGTAGATTTGTTCGATTTTCTCAATCATTTAACAAATGGTTTTAATGACAGCAGTGGTTCTAGAGGCAAAGTTATTTGAGGAGGAGGTCTATCATATGATATGAATATTGTGTGTATGTGTGAAAAACTGTGCAATAGACAATTGTTTACACCCTTGAAAAATACAATATCAACACCGAGGTGGCTGATTTGTTTCAGATCGACCAAGTTTCATTCAGATCGACCTCCATTAAGCTTGTCTAATACAGTGGTTTTCAAACCCTGGGTCGCGACGCTCTGGTGGGTCGTGGGACTTAAAAATTGGGTCGCCAGGATGATTTAAGGAAGATGTATATACGTATGTAACAAAGTTCAAGACTCAGGGAGAAAGATGCGGGAAGCAGCAAATGTAACTATAATAACAAAATAAACATTAACAACAAAAAGTAAGTAAGCGGCAGCCGCCTCACGCCAAACTCCAGTGTAGAGACTCGCGGGACCCGACACTACAGAGTGCGGCGCGGGACAAAACTTGATGGGGAGTGCGAGTGCGGGCGGGTAGAGACTCGTCTGTGTGCGGGATGCAGGAAAATAAAATGATTCGCGGGACTGCCGCAAAAATAGAAATATCTGAACATTAAATATCTAAAAACAAATACATTTTTATTCATCTATTGCACAAAAGCAGCAAGAACAACTAATATAAAAATGATTAGCAAGTGCAAGGCAGTTTCAATTAAGTTACTGTTTCAGCTGTTAAAATAGTTACATTTTGAGTGCAATGCCAAAGTGATTATATTTCATTTTGTTTTTTATTAAGTTAATTTAGAAAAACTTTTGGAGCATTTATTTTATTCGCTAAATATACGTTTGGAACAGCAGCCAGCGGAAGACTGTTCATAGTCTGTTTGATCAATTTACCTTCTCAAATCATCACAACTTGTCTAAAATAAAATCTATAAATATAAAAGAGTTCAAATTTAGTTTAAATGTTAAACAGATAAATGTGTGCTGTTAGGCGCATATCCACTCTTTTTTGTGGAGAGGGGAAGCTGAAACCGCTTTGCAGGTCATGGAGGCGCCAGCGCAATCATTCACATTTTTTTCAGCAGAAACAATTTAAAATTATCCGTCATTTTTGCTTACAAAGGTAAGAGTATACATCATTCGGAAGTGTTAAGGGTGTACTTTTATTTGTGTGTACTCGCTATTTCAACAAAACTCTACAAACTGTGGTTTTATAATAAAGAAAACAAACATGGTGTGCTTTCTGAACTCCCGTATATAGCAGTGCTTCACAAAAAATACATATACCTACATGCCTCACAAACATGATTAATACATAAATATAAAGCTTTAAATTATTGCTTAACGAAATAAAACAAATCAAGAAAAAAATCTTTCATTAGCCTATGTAATTTGTAAAGACTTGTATGTATGTGTATATATATATATATATATATATATGGGTCGCGTCAATTTAAAAAGAGAAAAATTGGGTCGCGCTTAAAGTTTGAAAACCACTGGTCTAATAGGTGCTCAAAATTCATCGGCCTATGGTGGCCATGTTTTTTGAGGTACGCAAATGTCTTCATAGCCACTTGTGGCACTTTGGACCAAGACCGTGTGTACCGATTTTCATGTCGATAGGACAAACGTGTTTAGTTTTGGCTGTTTTTAGTCGTTTTTTCCCTTTAATATTGCCACCAAGTGGCCAAGCTCTGCGACTTTTTTCATGTGACCTCAGATTCAGCTTTTACATGCATGTTGTGACTTTGTCGAAGATATTTCATTTCGTTCAAGAGTTATAACCATTTTAGTAAAAAACAGCCCTGCCCCTTTTCGGACGGTTTGGTGACCCTTTACAACATAGGGGCGAAAATTACATTTTATTTTTTTGATAATTATTGATATTCACTCTTTAGAGAATCTTCCTGCACTGGTTTGGTTCCAATCGGGCGAAAAACCTAGGATTAGTTCACAAAAGTATTTTTTTCTGCCAAAAATGACAGACAAATCCGAGGTGTGCATTTGTCTATGCTGACCCAAGGATTCCAATAAACCGTGATTTCATACTTTTGATCGCTGTAGCGCCCCTGTTGGGGGCCGACTGGGGCAAGCCTTGGTGGTGATGTAGACTGTGTCAGTACTACCATCCCTCCAAGTTTCAGGTCTCTATGACTTACGGTTTGGTCTGCCTGATCAGTTTTAATGTGGAGCACTATTGCGCTCAAACCCCTAAATAGAAGAAAACACATAGTTTGCCATTTAAATAAGTCAACCATTACATCTTTTTATAAGAAAAGTGTCTTCCATCAAAAATATTCATTAGCAGAGGACCAACTATGCTGAACGCTATAAATAAAAGTCCCTCACATTCTCCCTCACATTTTGTCTTGCACGGTCAATAGACATTCACAATATTTGTTCCACACGCAGCCTTGCTCAGCACCCTGGGTAAAGCCCCGTATCTCCAAAGCAATTCATCTCCTGCTGTAATGCAGCATATAGACTTGCAAATAGGTTATCCCTTGATCTGGACTCTTGCTGGGTAAAAAAGATAATCCCTGTCGCAGGCCACGGGCCTCTCATAAATAAAAGTTAATACGAAAAAAAAAAAAAGGAAAACAAAAGGCCAATTTTGCCGTGATGCAATCAAAAACAATACAAACCGTTCTGGCAACCTTTGATTCTTTATATCTATAAAGGTGTCGTGTTTAAAATGCAGGCAAGAATGCCATTCCATTCATGCAATATTCCAGCACTATCGTGCAGTCTTCTCTTGGGGAGCTTCAATCAACAAACCATCATTATCGTCGCATGAGCATATTTCACAGGGAGGAGAAAATATTCTCACAATCGCAGCCTCAAGGGAAGATCATTATCTGTCGAAAGAGAACAACCTGTGCAATTATTTTTATACCAATGGACTGCTACCACTCGCTGTTTATCAGTTTAAAACACTGGAAAACTGAAATATATACTCATAATTTGTCATACCCACATTTAAAGGGATAATTCACCCAAATATCAAAATTCTGTCATTAATTACTCACCCTCACGTTGTTCCAAACCATAAGACATTTGTTTGGTACACAAGTTAATTTATTTTTGATAAAATCCAAGAGCTTTCTGACCTGCATAGACAGCAATGCAACTATCACGTTCAAGGCCCAGAAAGGTATTTGACTTCATACAACAATTTCTTCTCCTCAGTTTCAATCTTCGCCGTGCATTCTCAAGAGTACACCAAAATATTTCTTAATTTGTGTTCCGAAGGCGAACAAAGGTCTTATGGGTTTGAAATGACATGAGGGTGAGTAATGACAGAATTTTCATTTTTGGGTAAGCTATACCTTTAACAAACATATGTTGACAACAACCTGGCGCCATTTCTACCACAGCAGTGACGGCTGAAGACTGAAGACTGAAAATCAATGCTCATGGTGAGGTTTTCCTATATTTATGTGTGTGTGTGTGTGTGTGTGTGTGTGCGTGTGTAAAGGAGGGGGCAGGTGCTGTGGTTTTGTCCTCTGAACCTGTCATCACTGTGGAAAGCTAAAGAGATTTCGTGACTGGCAGAGGCGCTCTGGGGAAAAAACAAGGTTTCCAGAAGTGTCGGAGGGTAAATGGAATTTCTGATCACGGCAGACTAAACGTGGTGAACCGAGAGACAACAGAACTGCCTCAAACAAAGCTCGAGCAATCATGGCTCCAAAACCTGCTCCAAACAGCTGTGTATTACTGCATCATACTGGAAGACTACGTGCTGCCTAGACAATCAATGAACACTCGATCAATACTTCATAATTGTTGTATGAGATACGTATGAGGCACCAAACTGAACATTTACTCGGCTCGAACCTAAAAACTGAACGATGAGCCTCCTGGTCTGTATACTACAGAATACATAATAAAGAAAAACAAAGCTATTTCAAAAGGTTGATACCAAAAGATATAGCTCACCCCAAATCATTAATTACTCTCCCGTAAGACCTTTGTTCATCTTCAGGAAACAAATGAAGATATTTCTGATGAAATCCGAGAGCTTTCTGACCCTGCATAGACAGCAACGCAACTGACATGTTCTTGGCTCAGAAAGGTAGTAAGAACATCGATACACCAGTCCATGTGACATCAGTGGTTCAATCATAATTTTATGAAGCCAAGCAAAAAAACTAAATTAACATCTTCACCAATATTCACCAATTTCTTCTCTTCCGTGTCTTCGACACACATTTACGACTGTACCACAACGTGCAGTCTTCTGCTTGAAAACAAGGCCCAAATGGTCACTTACAAGACTCCATAACAGTTAGGACGTTCCCTAACGAGGCAACTGCCTATGTACTCCGTTTACTAGGTTTTAAAACAGAGCACATGTCTGTAAACCAAATATATTGACAGCTTCAGTATTATGCAGAGCAACATGTTAGTCACTCTTGTCTGCCTGATAAGGTGGCAGCAGTTCTCAAACAAATGTCATCTCCACCGCAGGAGCAAACATCAGTAGACTGACTCAGATGTGCTGGAGAGATGAGAGCAGAGAGATGAAAAGGGGAGATTCCAGACCCCACAGCAACCACACGGGCTTGTGTCATTACCGGGGACCACGGCTTAAACCAACCCGCCTGTGTGCCGGTTACATAAAGCCATTGTAGGCTGGCTTCCTGAGGCTTCGGAAAAGGTTCTACAGAGTAAGTGGTGTAGCTTATTTGCAGTAAAGGCTGTTGCGATTAGTGCATAATAGTCTGATCATGATGATTTGATCTAATCGTGAATGAGACAGCGGCGATCCTTGTGCACTTTAAATTCTAAACGTGCGTTTCAGTCACAGGCTTGAACACAGAGCAGCTCCGGAACGTTTGAAGTAAAAGCGACCTGTGGTTCTAGCCATTGAGCCACTGTGAATGCAAAGCACTCCAGCAGTCATTTTCAATTGAAAATTTGCTTAATGGCAAATATTTTTAGCCATTATAGGTTATTAAAGTTAGTGACAGTGACACAGAGAAGGAATTCCATTCTCTTCAGCAATGAAAGAATGAAAGACATGAGGAACAACAAAACCTATTATCAGATAAACACAGAAATTCAAAGGTCTTTCTTTATGTGAAAAGGCGAAGTGGTTTAATGAAGCTGTCCTTAAATTATGCATAAAAGAGAAGATTTTAGGCAAGAAAGATTATTAATGTGTAGTAAGATCTGAAATCAATGTGGAGAAATCAATCACGGGCAATTCATCAGAGGAGGCAAGGGAGGCAGTGCCTCTAAATAATTCAATGAGAATATAAAATTATAGTACAAAAATGACAAAACATGACATAAAAAGTGTATAAATCACTTGTTTTTCTAAAGTAAAACTGTCCAACTGCAGCAAAATACCACGGAAGGCTGTGTCTCTCACCTCCCCTGATCCCATTGAGTTTTAACAGACCTCCTAAAGCATGCGGTGAGTTTGGTGGGGGGTAACTGAGAATGAATGGAGGAAAGTCACGTGAGAGGAGGCAATGCCTCCATTGCGATATGACTGAATATTATTAGTTACGATCAGCTGTGATTGGTTCATACAGCAAATCCCGCCTTTTGTGTTCATGCATATTTCACGTTTGCAAATCTTCTCAACCTTCCTGTCTTCTCATCTTCTACCACTCATATTAATTAGTAGTAAAAAAAATAAAACTAATTGTTGCCAATAAAAAATAATTATAATTGGGACTAAAATAACACACAACCAACAAAAATAAATGAATAAATGAGAAGCTATGAGGCTTTCAGTAATGTGAAATAAAAGAGGAAATAAGCATTTATCTATATTGTTCCTGACTGATGCCGGCATGTGTTGAGTGTGCTCTCTGCCCACACTAACAGTAATCAATAGGCAACATAACGAACACAATGAACCCGTCTGAAGTGAATCATGACTCCCTCACAGTCTCACGGTAGGTATCCGCTTATTCATTAAAAAGCCGAAGAAACAAATTTCACAACATTATGAAAATATAGCTCTTCCCCTCCAGTTTTAATGCTGTGATGATTTTAACTCTCTGGTGCACAGTGGCCACGACAGCAGACAGATCTTAACAGCCATTTCAGAGGCTGATGTTACATCTGCACCGCCACAGGCAATTATAATTGACCCACATTAACCTCCTTACATATGTCAGTATGTTATCACAGCATAAATACATAGAAAATGCCTGCCAAATAAGATGGTGCACCAAATAATACATTTTTCAGTAATTACACACTTTTCTCGCAAATTCAAGTTTGTATCTCGTAATTCCGAATTTTTTCACGCAAATCCAAGTTTGTATCTCACAATTTAGACTTTTCCTCAAAAATGTGTTTGTATCTCGCATTTTTGACTTTTCTTGCAAATTCAAGTTTATATCTCGCAATTCTGGCTCTTTTCTCACAAATCTGAGTTTTTATTTCACAATTCTGACTTTTTTCGCCATTGCAAATTTATATCTTACAATTCTGACTTATTTTCTTAAAAATGTTTTGACTTTTCTCGCAAATTCAAGTTTATATCTCGCAGTTTCGACTTTTTTTATTTCACAATTCAGATTTTTTTATCGCAATTGCAAGTTTATATCTTATAATTCTGATTTTTTTTCTCAAAAAGTTTGTATCTCACAAATCCGACTTTTTTCTGACTTTTTTCTCACAAATCTGAGTTTTTATCTCACAATTCTGACTTTTTTCGCAATTGCAAGTTCATATATTACAATTCTGACTTTCTTTCTCAAAAATGTTTGTATCTCACATTTTTGACTTTTCTCATTCAATTCAAGTTTGTATCTCGCAATTCCGACTTTTTTTGCAATTGCAAGTTCATATATTACAATTCTGACTTTTTTTTCTCAAAAATGTGTTTGTATCTCACATTTTTTACTTTTCTTGCAAATTCAAGTTTATATCTCACAATTCCGACTTTTTTTCTCAAAAATGTTTGTATCTCAGGCAATTATAATTGACCCACATTAACCTCCTTATACAGGTCCTTCTCAAAAAATTAGCATATTGTAATAAAGTTCATTATTTTCTGTAATGTACTGATAAACATTAGACTTTCATATATTTTAGATTCATTACACACAACTCGAAGTAGTTCAAGCCTTTTATTGTTTTAATATTGATGATTTTGGCATACAGCTCATGAAAACCCAAAATTCCTATCTCAAAAAATTAGCATATCATGAAAAGGTTCTCTAAACGAGCTATTAACCTAATCATCTGAATCAACTAATTAACTCTAAACACCTGCAAAAGATTCCTGAGGCTTTTAAAAACTCCCAGCATGGTTCATTACTTAAAACCGCAATCATGGGTAAGACTGCCGACCTGACTGCTGTCCAGAAGGCCATCATTGACACCCTCAAGCAAGAGGTCTGTGGAAAGGAAAAAGTGTGGCAGAAAACGCTGCACAACGAGAAGAGGTGACCGGACCCTGAGGAAGATTGTGGAGAAGGACCTATTCCAGACCTTGGGGGACCTGCGGAAGCAGTGGACTGAGTCTGGAGTAGAAACATCCAGAGCCACCGTGTACAGGCGTGTGCAGGAAATGGGCTACAGGTGCCGCATTCCCCAGGTCAAGCCACTTTTGAACCAGAAACAGCGGCAGAAGCGCCTGACCTGGGCTACAGAGAAGCAGCACTGGACTGTTGCTCAGTGGTCCAAAGTACTTTTTTCGGATGAAAGCAAATTTTGCATGTCATTCGGAAATCAAGGTGCCAGAGTCTGGAGGAAGACTGGGGAGAGGGAAATGCCAAAATGCCTGAAGTCCAGTGTCAAGTACCCACAGTCAGTGATGGTCTGGGGTGCCATGTCAGCTGCTGGTGTTGGTCCACTGTGTTTTATCAAGGGCAGGGTCAATGCAGCTAGCTATCAGGAGATTTTGGCGCACTTCATGCTTCCATCTGCTGAAAAGCTTTATGGAGATGAAGATTTCATTTTTCAGCACGACCTGGCACCTGCTCACAGTGCCAAAACCACTGGTAAATGGTTTACTGACCATGGTATTACTGTGCTCAATTGGCCTGCCAACTCTCCTGACCTGAACCCCATAGAGAATCTGTGGGATATTGCGAAGAGAAAGTTGAGAGACGCAAGACCCAACACTCTGGATGAGCTTAAGGCCGCTATCGAAGCATCCTGGGCCTCCATAACACCTCAGCAGTGCCACAGGCTGATTGCCTCCATGCCACGCCGCATTGAAGCAGTCATTTCTGCAAAAGGATTCCCGACCAAGTATTGAGTGCATAACTGAACATAATTATTTGAAGGTTGACTTTTTTTGTATTAAAAACACTTTTCTTTTATTGGTCGGATGAAATATGCTAATTTTTTGAGATAGGAATTTTGGGTTTGCATGAGCTGTATGCCAAAATCAGCAATATTAAAACAATAAAAGGCTTGAACTACTTCGAGTTGTGTGTAATGAATCTAAAATATATGCAAGTCTAATGTTTATCAGTACATTACAGAAAATAATGAACTTTATCACAATATGCTAATTTTTTGAGAAGGACCTGTATATGTCAGTATGTTATCACAGCATAAATACATAGAAAATGCCTGCCAAATAAGATGGTGCACCAAATAATACATTTTTCAGTAATTACACACTTTTCTCGCAAATTCAAGTTTGTATCTCGTAATTCCGACTTTTTTCACGCAAATTCAAGTTTGTATCTCACAATTTAGACTTTTTCTCAAAAATGTGTTTGTATCTCACATTTTTGACTTTTCTTGCAAATTCAAGTTTATATCTCGCAATTCTGGCTCTTTTCTCACAAATCTCGCATTTTTGACTTTTCTCACAAATTCAAGTTTGTATCTAGCAAATCCGACTTTTTTTCTCGTAACTGTGACTTTGTCTCACAATTCCGACTTTTTTCTCACAAGTCTGAGTTTTTATCTTTCAAAAATGTTTGTATCTCGCATTTTTGACTTTTCTCGCAAATTCAAGTTAGTGTCTCGAAATTCAGGTGTTTTTTTGTTTTTTTTGCAATTGTGAGTTTATATCTTGCAATTCTGACTTCTTTTCTTCACAAATGCGAGTTTATCTTGCATTTCTGACTTTTCCAGAACTGTGAGATAAACTCGCAATTGTGTTATGAAGAGTTTATATTTCTTTGCAAGACCTTTTCTCTGCAACTCCCTCTTTCAGAAAACTTTTTCTAAATAATAAAGTTTGTAACTCAGAACTGTGGGAAAAAAGTCAGAATTGCGCGAAAAAATTATGAAGAAAAATTGTGAGAACTATGAGAAAAATTTGTGATTGTTTTTATTATTTTTTACTCAATGGCAGAAACAGCCTTCCATATAAAGCAAAGTGTTGTCAAATTTCTTTATATAAACCAAAAAAAAAAAAAAACCCAAAAATATAGTGTCAAAATATCATAAAAAAATGTCATACCTAAATGTCATGATTAAATGTCACCTGCAAAAGAAATCTAAAAATAGGCTGTTTTTTTTCTTTTCGCAGCGTATAATTTGTGGTTGTTGTGTTGATTTCTGTTGTGAAATACGAGCTGGATATTTCCTGACAGCTTCCATGCAATTGGCCCGCTTATCTCAGTGAATAAATGAGCTCTTAGCAGATCTGACACTCTGATTGTCACCAAGCACGCAGCCAATCAGGTGACCTTTTCAAAGATCAGAACGGTTGGTTACGGCTGCATTGATTAATGTCCTCTTCAGGAGGTGATCTCTCAGAGAAAACCCACAGGGTGCCCTAAACAATGTCGACCAATAACGCTGTCACTACCACCATCTGGTGCTCTTGTGAACAAAAAAAAGCAATCAGAGGGTTAATAATATAACAATAGAGGGGAGGAGAAAAAAAAAGTCCTTCAAGGTCATGTGAAAAAGAGAAATCTTTTTCCTCCGGATCCCTTGGAAGGAGAAACGGCATGGCTCATCCGAAATGGGTATGCTTTGTAGATTAGGTCTTGGACTAGCTCTGAGCCCTGACCTTGCCAGCAACTTTGGCTTGGATTTCTACACGGATGAGATTCGGGGAGGAAAGAGGCACGGAGATTTACTTGCATTAATTCACCTTAAAAAATGCAGACGGGTTTACTCGCCACAGCAACAACAGCTGCGGGTCCCGAACCTCCGTGGTAAAGGCGGAGGGAGTTCGCATTCGTTTGTTAGTTTTCGTTTAGTATGCAGCGCATGACTTTACAATCAAGAAGCCCACAGTCTCAGGTGAGTAAGTGTGGAGTGGTAAAGGGATTGTGTCTTTGTGATATTTACTACTGTGATACGATCTCTTCGTCAGAGGGGGGCAGCTGCATACTTCAAATACCCGCCAGTTAACAATCAGATTATGGTAAATAAGCGTGGATGTTTGTGCCGCCGCTTTTTGCTGGTTGTTGACAAATGCGCGAATAGGAGAAGGACAGGAGAGAGAGAGAGAGGGAGGAAGTGAGACAAAATGAGCGCAAGATGAAAGAGAAATCCAGCTGCCTGCGAAATAAGCACTTATGAAAATCATGATTCCTTCTATTCCTCTTTTTCCTGTTCTGCTGAATGCCAAGGCCACGTCAAGGACATGATATGCTCATTTAAGCTCATCGCAAAGCCATTATACATTCAGGATTACGAATTAGCTTAGTTTGGGGCCTGGGTCATTAGTGAGATAGTGAATCTTTCTGCTTTGTGTGTGTGTGTGTGTGCGTGTGAACACATTTTAGTTGGCCTGAAATGAATATTCAGAGTTCAAAACAAGGTAAGGTCAATTTGGAACATTTATGGCATAATGTTGATTATGGCGTAATGTTGAAATCGATCATCTACATGAATTAAAGTGAAAGGGGCCAATTTTTTATGATTTAAAAGCAGAAATGTAAGGCTTATTTTATAAAAGCACTTACATTTAGTTATTTTGTTAAAAAAGTGTATTTTTTGAATTCCTATTTTAATCATTTTAGTCGTTTTATGGCTTGCCATGACAGAAAAGTTGTAAAATTACATATAACTCACATTGAAAAGCTAATATAATTCATGTAGAAAAGCTTGGTAGGTGATCTTTTCTCACAAAAATTATGTTAATATATTAATATCTTGAGGCTATTCTATTGAAACTGAGTATTTTCATTTTTAGAAACTGGCTCCATTCACTTCCACTTCCACATTTACTTTCACTTTTCTTTTTAGAGAAAAGGAGGGACAATGAGTAAAGTTTGAACAAACCTGAAAGCTGTGAACGCTTGAAGATTGAAGGTTTAGATAGACTAGACAGATGTTGATAGTATATTACTAACATGATTTAACATGTTTTACCATGGTTAACATATTGTTAACATGTTACTAGCATAATCAACATGTTGTTAGCATGTTGCTAGCATAATTATCATTTTGCTGTCATTTTGTTTTAACATGATCAACATTTTGCTAGCATGTTGAACATGTTTTAACATGGTTAACATGTTGTTAACATGTTTCTAGCACAATTAGCATGTTGCTAACATATTTCTAACATGGTTAGTATGTTTCTAACTTGTTAGCATTTTGCTAACATGTTAATAGCATGGTTAACATGTTGCTAACAAGCTTCTAACATGATCAACATGTTGCTAGCATATTTTACTACGTTTTAGCACAATTGACCATATGCATGGGGCGTTCTTTAGAACTTCTGCATAATTATAAGCCAGCTCGTAAACTTCCGGTGAAGCTCATTTTATATGTAATATATGTAGGTGGAGACTCTTGAGACTCTTCTTCTGCCTCGTTCCTGTCATAAACTGAGAAAAATAATAATTGCAACATCGTAAATATTCATAGCCGCATGAACATTTAGTGTCATATTATTTAACATATAATTAAAATGCCAGCCTGGTAATCCCAGGAGAGTACCTAGACACACAGTTGTACATTTAAATGCTGCCAGCTAAACACTACCATAATGTGTTTAGGCTACTGTTAGCTAGCTAGCGATGCTTCTCTTCAACCACATCTTAAAAGCATTCTTGATAATCAATAACTTGCCTTCATAGCCATAAACAAATTTTTAAAATCTTGTAATATTTTAAAGCCTTTATTATTTTTTCAACTCTACAGCTGTGCAATAAAATTTACTTTACATTCATGAAGACGACATGGAAAAAAATGTCTCTTTACGGAAAATGACTTTTGAAAATGACATGAAATTACCCTTATAAGCAGAATTACCCATATATATATATATATATATATAGAGTGAGAGAGAGAGAGAGAGAGAGAGAGAGAGAGAGCGAGAGAGAAAATTACATCTTAATTTAAATTATTAAATGGATGTCACCTTATTGGGACAATAAATCCCTAGCCTAACATTACCCAATACTTTAAGTTCAACTTTTCGATTATTTCCTTAATTATTAATACAAGTACATGCCTTTTCAAAGTGATATCTGATTTATAAAGGTAGGAAAAAAGTTTGGTACAACACAGATTTGAACTGGAGTAGATAGCGTCAAAAATGACTTTAACACATACTTTACCATTTCGCCACTGAAGCTGTTATTAGATGAATCACATCTTTTGTAATACTTTGTAATCACATATTGGCACATGGAGTTAGTATAAAAAGTGTCTGCCAACCAGGCAGGTTATTATATAAAAAAAAAACTTATGTAAAAAAAGTTTACAAGTTTAGTAATACATCTTTCATTTCATGAAGCTAAAATCACTAAAAACTGACAGTTATCAGGTTTTCAAGCCATTTCATGTTTAACTTTCATGTGACAAAAAGCAGTGATATCTGAGAGAGTTGTTTACTTTATAATTAGTCAATAATGCCATAATTTTCTACATTGAGACTGAGAGCTTGCATGAAAACAAGAGGCGGGATTTTGTCGCACAAACCAATCACATCTAATCTTTACCGATCATATTCAATTACAGCGCAACAGAGGCATTGTCTCCTCTCACGTGACTTTCCCCCCATTCATCTCAATGACATGCAAGAAAAACTGCACGCTTAGGGGTCTCTATAGAAAGTCAATGGAACGAGGGGAGGCACGCCTCCACTGCGACTTTACCTGCGATCTTACGTTTAACACAGCAGATGCTTTCCACTTCATACGTGTGCTATCTGGGATATATATCAGTGGCATGTGATGTGGTGGTGTTTTCAAATAATATATATATATATATATATATATATAATTTGTCACTGTAACTCTTACACTTAATATTTACAATTATTTTAAAAGCTAAATAAGTTAAAACCATCTGATTTAGCAAAAAGCTAGCTATACTCCAGCTAAAACCAGCTAATTCAGCAAAAAAATCTAAAAACCAACTAAAACCAGTTGATTGAGCCAGTTGAAACCGGTTCCCTTACGAATGGGAAAAACACACTACATCCCCTAGAGATACATTTTGATGCAGTGTGACATTCCCATTCGAAAGGGAACGTCTCAGGTTCTGCATGTAACCATGGCTCCCTGAGAAGGGGAACGAGACACTGCTTCCCCTAGAGGACACTTTAGAAGACACATTTTTTAGGGAACCATGGTTACATGCGGAACCTGAGACGTTTTCTAGTCTTAGCTGGTTTAAGCTGGAAATAGCTAGCTTAAGCTTGGTTGATCTTTTAGCAGATCTCCCAGCTTGATAAGCTAAAACCCACCTGACCAGCTAAAAAGTGGCCAAACCCACTTTAAAATGAAGAAGACCAAGATCAACAAGAAAAAGAAGAAAAAGAAAGCTTTCTCAAGCCAACTTCACTAATTTCTGCAGCAATCAAGATTATGCTGTCAACTAAGCTCGTTCTAAACCATGAACATTTTCATCAAATATTACTAAGATATATTATTGAAAATCCGCATTAGGCAGGTCAAGCTTATCGTTTCAAATGCAGACATTACTCTTGAACATAAAACCTGGTGTTAAAATCGAGTCAGCTGTTTTGCTTTGCTACTAAACTTACTATGATATATTACCACTCCCACAACCGCTCCTGCGTTCGACTGCATCCGACACACACTCATATTACACTGCTGACCTTTCAATTGCGGAAATCCACTCCAAAAATATCACACCGTTTCATATCTGTATGTAAAACGGCATAGAGGGGTCCCGCCGAGCCACGGTCTAAACACGGGCCTATCTCTGGAGGGTTCATGGGTAAATCATTCCTGTTCGCAGCCTTCGGGCCGACCTGCACAGCCTCTTCAGTGGACCAGAGAGGTGATTAATCACTAGCCCCTTAATCATGCCCAAAGGTCCCGCTTTAATTAAAAACAAAGTTCTCTTTTCATTATTCCACTCCAACTGAAAGACGATAAGACCCCCTTCCCCCATAACGTATTACTGCCGGGGCCCCCACCTCTGTCTCTCTCTCATCCGGAGACAGAGAGACTGCAAAGAGTGATGAAGAAACATACTAAAACCACCATCTGAGCCAAGAGGGAAGCCACAGAGATGCACGTCTTGATCGGAGCAGCTGAGGTAAACAAAAGATTACACACAGCTAACTATATTCAAAAGTTTTAACATTATTGGTTGTAAATATTGAAGTATTACATGACTTATAAAACACACTGCTACTAAATATAGGTAGTTATTATGTTATATAGGTTACGCTTTCAAAACCAGCTGAGAACTGGGTTTCAGAAATTACCTGTCGCTAAGCTCCGCCCCTTCTGGTTATTGCTGCTAACTCAGACAAGTATGATTTTCAGTACATTGTGCTGACAAAGAGGTAAAATTGATCAAATATAATTGTTACAAATAAGAATCATGAAAACCCTTAAGTGGTTTGACTTTAGGGTCTCCCTGGAGGGGTAAAAATCCCTGAGGCAAGGGCTTTCTTTGAGAGCATTGCAACATACGCCTCAACCGTCAACCTTACAGTCAAGTGTTCATACATCTTAGAGAGTTTCTGGCAAAACATGGCAATGGAAAAGCTGATGCTTTCGTTATGAAATACAAATAAACTGCTAAACTACCAAACTTGTTGTGGAGATTATTAAAGAGGGTCTTGTGAGCAACATGGAGCATCTTGTGTGTAATGTAAACCAAACTAGACTAAAAACAAAAACTGTTATTTTATTAGAAGGGAAAACAAAGAAAATAGCCAAGCCTGCCACTATAATCCATCAGTCACTCTTACACACGAGACAAAAGCCTTGCATGAGATAATTAGCCTAATTAACTTAAGCACACAGTGGAATTTATAAAAACATAGTTGTTGATTTCATTTTACTTTATTATTATTATTATTTGTATAGCACTATTCTCAATGCACACTCTTTTAAAACATTACTTTTAATATTCAGAATATCTTTTTTTCCCCTCAATTAACATAAAATCATCCATTGTGCTCGACTTTAGCTGATGACTTAAGGGAGCTGTTTTGATTCCTTTTTTTTTCTTATCTTTTCTTTCTTTTCTTTTTTTTTAGGTGAAATGGTTGCTTAGGACTTTGTTGCAATGCATAATGCGAAATGAAGGGACCACTTTAGCAATTAAGGGGAAATACTTAATAATAATAACTTCAGAGTACCTTAAGTGGACCCTTAGGCTTTTTCTTGGGTATCCTTATCCTGATAACTTAGAAAAGGGTTTTATAAAATAAGAGCTTTGCTGCAACTGAGCCTGGAATAAAGGCAAATGTTTGAAAGTGATTCAACTGATAAGTGAAAGTGAATATTATAAGTACTACTGTTAACGCTTTTGTTACTATTCACACTTAATTTATTTATTGATTAATACGTTACTAATATTAACTTACAATGGAGCGAATTAAATGTCTGTGACTCTTCCTGATAATTTACTCACTCCCATGTGATTCAAGATGTCCATGTTTTTTTTTTTTTTTTCAATCGAAAATAAATTAACGTTTTTGAGGAAAACATTCCTGGATTTTTCTCCATATAGTAGACTTCAAAGGGGATCAGCAGGCTGAAGGTCCAAATTGCAGTTTCAATGTAGCTTCAAAGGGCACTACATTATCCTAGTCGAGGAATAAGGGTCTTATTTAGTGAAACAATCTATCATATTCTTAAAAAATAAACATTTATATACTTTTTAACCACAAAAAGCACTGTTTAATTAATGATGTTAGAGGAGAGAACTAAACATTTAACCGTCTGCTTACACTTTAGGCCTGTGACTGTGGTATTAAGCAAATTTTATTGTTGATTTTGATGTTGAATTCCAAGGATCATAAAAAAGAAAATATGGGGCAAAATTATTTAAAACTAGCTGCTTTCGTCCAGCGCAACTTCACAGTGGTGCACACTCGTTCCTCCCTAAAACCAAAACTTAATGTCAGAATCAGCACAATCTGAGTCTTTAAATGTTGCTAAATTGCAGGACATGTTTGATAAAACCTTCAAAGCCGTTCGTGACGCTGTTCCCCAGGCTCAATTGTGTGCGCATTCCAAATAGACAAAGATTACACTTTGGGCTTCGACTGTGCATCCAAACGATCAAATTTACACAAAAATGTGTCAAAATAGCCAGCTTAAAAAGAGTATTCACTTAAATCTGAGGTGTGTCAATATATATGGAACTTTGGGGAACTTTATTTGGAATATCAGGGAACTTTGCTGCCATACCATGGGTGCAGCAGGCGCAATGATATTATGCAGTGCCTGAAAATAGTCCCCAGCTAGGTAAGTTCCAACATGACCAGCACTAATCCACTAAGATAATAGTAAAATAGCTGGCCTCTGCGTAATATCATTGTGCCTGTGCACCTATGGTACGGCAGCAAAGTTCCTTGATTATTAAGCCGGAATGAGAGTATAGTTCCTATCCATATCAGCTTGGAAAATTACAACTTTTCATTTTCTGTCTGTCTTTGTACACGATGTAACTACAGAAGAGTCAAGTTTTAAATAGGAAAAATAATCGAAAATCTTTGGTCATTTTTGAACAAGATGCTAATGGTCTAATCTGATTCAGTGATTTATGCTAAACTATGCTAAAAGTGCTAACGGCAGATCCGGAGATCAGCTGAATGGATTTAAAAACAGTGAAACTCATCTGCTTAACTCTAGGGGAGTTGGAAAATGAGCCTATTTAAAAAAAATGGAGTGTTACTTTAAAGTCTTGGCACACTGGAGTTGGAAATGTTCGTATGTGTTTTTTCGTATTTGCAATCCTACAAATTCATCACGCACAGAAACTTTGCACTCTGAGTCCGATGCATATTAATTCATCCGTTGCGGGAAAAAAAAAAATTAAATAAATAAATAAATAGCAAAACAATACAAAATGGAATCTTCAAGCAAAAAGGATGATTTTGCTGTTCACTTTCTTCTTAACCCTTTAACTGCCATTAGCTATTCAAGAAGGCTGTTAATGGCAGTTAAAGGGTTAAAAAGAGAAAAAGAAAAGACATTGGGTCCATCCAATTATGGGATATAGAGAGGAATGAGAGAATACTCTTTATATGCACCTCCTTATTAATGAGCTGCAGGATTATCCCGGGCGATTCAAAGTTTACTTCAGGATGTCAGTCAAATTTGATGCTTTGCTAGCCTTACTGGAGCCACATATTATAAAGAAGACCACTAATTTCTGTAAATTCAGTGTACAATGACCTTTACAGTGCTTTGCGCTGCGAGACAAAGTGGATGAACTTGCCAGACACAATTCTGGATTTTGGTGTTCGCTTGTACGGTGACTCTGAACTGTCAAAACACCTCTAAAAATGCTTGCCACAGATGCAAAAAATGCAAAAAAAAAAAAAAATCAAACCCGATCCAATTTTATTTATGACAGACGAAAATTTCGGAGATAGTGTGCAAATGCGAATGACATAACGTGAGGTCGTATTTATTTTTGTTTAACGTGCGAAATATTCGGAGGAAAACTTCGTACTCAGTGTGCAATGACCTTTATTCTTCAGCTGGGATTGTGTAGAGCCCTTTGAAGCTGCATTGAAATTGCAATTTGGACTTCAAACCATTTGCTCCCTGTCACGGTTGTCTCACTTGCGAAGGAGGCGGCAGTAGAGTCTAAACTTTCTCAATTTAATAAACACAGTGAAACCAGGTAGAAGAATGACAACATATTATGTGACCCTGGACCACAAAACCAGCCATAAGGGTCAGTTTTTTTTTCAAAATTGAGATTAATACGTCATCTGAAACCTGAATAAATAAGATTTCCATTGATGTATGGTTTGTTAGGATATGGCAATATTTGGCCCAGATACAACTATTTGAAAATCTGGAATCTGAGTGTGCAAAAAATAAAATAAAATCTTGAGAAAATAGCCTTTAAAGTTGTCCAAATGAAGTTCTTAGCAATGCATATTACTTTTCAAAAATTAAGTTTTTACATATTTACAGTAGGACATTTACAAAATATATTCATGGAACATGATTTTTACTTAATATCCTAATGATTTTTGCCATAAAAGAGAAATCAATAATTTTGACCCATACAATGTATTTTTGGCTCTTATTTGGCAACTTATGACTGGTTTTCTGGTCCAGGGTCACATATAACTGTGACCGGATGAGGAACTCAGAGAAATCAGTAACTTAAATATATACAAATGAGGATACACAGGTGCAGGGAATCTAATTAACTAAACAAGAACAGGAAACAAAACCATATAAGGAGACTCAGGAACAATGACAGAAGAAACACAGTCCATACAAGTGACACTCCCATCGAAATCCACTATATGGAGAAAGATCCTGGAATATTTTCTTCAAACACCTTTATTTCTTTTTGACTGAAGAAAGAAAGACATGAACATCTTGGATGACACGGGGGTGAGTAAATTCTTCGGACATTTTTATTCTGGAATGATTTAGATCAAAAATGCAGTAAACACAGTAATATTGTAAAATACTATTACAATTTAAAATAACTGCTTTCTTTTTGAACATATTTTAAAATAGATTTTTTTTTTTTCTTCAGCATCATTACTCCAGTCTTCAGTGTCACATGACCCTTTCAGAATCATTTTAATATGCTAATTTAATGTTGAGAAACATTTCTCATTATTAACACCGAAATCATAAGAAACTTGTATTAAATATACTACATATTATTCAAAAATTCAAATGTAGCCGATCAGAGTGCTGAACTACAGGGTTTAATAACGGAGCTGGCGCTGATAGCCTAGAGTGGAGTGTGTGCGCTTAACTGCTGTGGCTAATGGCTAATGCATCCCTTGGAAATGTCTGTCAAATCACTGAAAATGTTATTTTATAAAGCAGCTCGTCTTTCATCTTGAGTCACCTGGCGGGGAGGATACGGTGAGTTCAGATGTGTGATACAGTTCTCTAATTAAACGGAAGCCGCGTGTAGGAATATATCTGAGCTCCCGAAATACAGCGTAACGAAATTCGCTGGAATATTTGCCTGGGATGGTAAATGTGGTTATTTCAGAGCGGATAGGCATAGATGTGAAAACCCGACATGTGTGTCAATCACCTCAAACACATCTTTTTTTTTGCGCCGTTGTCTAAAGGGTAACGTGTGTAAGAGCGTTCAAATTTATAAAAGCTTTCACATCACTTCAAAGCTCCCTGACCACTCTAGCTGTCTGTTCTGATGTAATAGACGGATAAAGCCAACCCGCACTCGGGACATTACGATTCAATTCGTGCAAGCGACCGAGCGGTCACTGTTTTTCAGCTCCATCGTAAAAGAAGAGACAAAAGTAAGTCCAAATGTTAATGGCGATGTTTCTAACTGGCTCAAATCAAAATTACTTGTGGTGTTCGGCGTGTATCCGTTCAAGATACGAGCGAGTTTCACATCTAGGCCCCTGCTACTATGAAAAGAGAATGTGCATATCAAAAAGCTTTCAGCAACCATGTGCTCTCTCTGGGGATGAGGGTTGAGAATGTTTTATGAAAATTTGAGAGGAATAAGAAAAGGAGTCTTACCTGATTCTGGATCACCTGTGGAAAGAAAAAGTCAAAAGTACAAAGTCAGAGGCACCGTTCCAGAACTTGGTTAAAAGATTACAGAAGCATAAAACAGAAGCTCTACTCATTCTTTTATCTAGTCACATTTTTGGTCCTTACAGAAAGTAAATCGCTAATATCTTGAGACTCGTTGAACTGGCTCGCATACTGATTTTTCACGAAAGCGTGAATAAGCTGGCACTGTTATGGGGAAAGCACAGAGGAAAATAAATGGGTTGAGTTAAAAATAAAGAAATTAAGTCATAATGGATTATGAGGACTTATTTATCACAGCAAAAATAAAAAAATAAAATACATTTACAGTGTATAGCAGTTTTGCCCAATGACAGAATGCCTACAGTATAAGTTCTTTTACTGAACGCTGAAATATCTCTAATTTACATACCACATTACTCACACTGAAAGAATTCATTTTGCTCTGTTTGCAAACTATGAATACAAAAGTAGCATATTTCCACTGGCAGCAAAAGCTGCTGTAATTCTGAGGAAACCAGCTAGTAGAGAGGCGGCTCCAGGAAACCTCCCTGAGTAAAAAAAAAAAAAAAAAAAATTGATCTGTTTTATGTCTTAATCAAACACTTCAAGTGTATAACCAATATTTTAGAAATTCAGAGGAAGAAAAGTAGGTCTGCCTAAAATAATGATGTCTCCTCTAGTGCTCGGTGCACAGAAATGATATCAACCAGAACATCAAAAGAATTTGGCCAAAAGGAGACTTACAAAAATTACAAAACAAATATATAAAGAGTGAAACTGAAGTTGATTTTTAAAGTCCAAGTGCATATCTGTGTTTTCTCTCCAGCTGTGGTTATGTATGTTTATTTTAAATCTCAAAAGGTTGTCTTCAAAAGCAATTCAAATAAAATCCCAATATTATATTTTTGTAATAGCTATCTGACTAACAAATAAAGACAGTACAACCACACTGACATGCATTCAAATGATTTTCAACTATATAATGATGGTCGATTTTGGCTGAAAGTTTGACAGGGTCAAAAACAAGAGTGTCAGGACAGGACTGGCTTGTCACAGGAGTTATCTATGTTTTGTCATGCATTCAAATACAGTTTTGGTTTGCCAAAACAATAGTTGGTAACACTACTTAAAGTCTATATAATATATAACGCATTATAAAACTAGTTCTAATGCATTAATTATGCCTTGTAATGCACCTTATAATGCACGATACTTCTCTGTTCAAAAGCACAATGCATTTAAACACAAACAAATTTGAAAATGTTATAATGCACTTTAACTTTGGCTACAATTAGTTATGGAAATATATAATGCATTACACCCTATATTGCAAACATTACACATAATATAATTTCGCATAAAGGCTTTAAGTAAAGTGTTAGCCAATAGCCATTAGATGCGTGTCAGCAGTCTATAGTACTAAACATGATGCCGCTTGTCATTGAAGGATAGTTCACTCAAAAAATATCAATTCTATCTTTATTTACTCACTCATGTTATCAAAAAAACCTGTATTAATTTCTTTCTTGGGTAACACTTTAGAATACTATTTCTTAATTACTGCATAACTAACAAGGAATTATTGAAGAACTAACAGGTAATTACTTATTAACACTTAACTCACTACTGTTAACTACTAAGGAAAATGTGTTTACTAATCAGTATGTAATACAATTTTATAATTGTGTTAAGTAACAGTTAATAGCTAATCAGTAACTAATGTATTCTGTCATACCTCCTGAAGAACTACTATTAATTATCTAATAGTTAAGGTTCAAGAAAAATAACTATGAAGTAACTACTTATGAACAGTCACACACAATTACACTGCGTTGTGAAACTTTAATATAAATAGTAGTAGTAGTAGTAGTATGAAAATGCAATATTAATAAAAGCAAAAAACTTAGTGAATAAACTTCACTTCAAAAAGTGTGTTTTGTTAGAAATCAGCTTCCGTCAGGAACCACACCACCGCTCCATTGCCATGTGATAACTATATATATATATATATATATATATATATATATATATATATATATATACACACAGTACTGTATGTGTGCCTCCTCAGCATATACCATGTTACCATTAATTCAATTCCTGTATGTAAGGTCAGGACTGGGGGAAAGTGAAAATACAGGCAACCCATTAGTAATTAATAAAGAATTATCAAATAATTCTGCAATAATTACTTAGAAACTTAAACAGTATTCTAAAGAAAATATAGAGGACCCATTAGTAATTAATAAATCATTATCAAATAATTCTGCAGGACCTATTTCGAACCTGAAACAGTAGGCCTATTCTATAGTGAAAATAAAGCGAACCATTTAGTAATTAATAAAGAATTATCAGATAATTGTGCAAGAAATACTTAGAAACTGAAACAGCATCCTAGAGTGAAAATATAGGGGACCTATTAGTAATTAATAAAGGGTTAGATGTTAACACAACACAAAAACTACCCAAGACCATGCACACAAAGCAATTCTCTGCCATACAGGCAAAAACTTACTGTACTGTACAATTTTAGTAATCCTTTTGGGTGTGCAGCAGACAAAACGCATATTTCATTTTCATTATAGACTAATAATAGTAGTAGTGGACAGTAACAAAGTTGCTACTGTAGTAGTACTTTACTTTGTACTTGTCCATTTACTCAAGTAATTTTGAAAATGAATAGGCCTACCCCAGTAATATTTTATTAGGGTATCTGTACTTTTACTACTTTATTTTAAGTACTTGATTTGTGGGCCACAGTTTGATTATTATAGTGACTATTTGCATATAACTGTTCATAAGTAGTTATTTCATAGTTATTTTTCTTGAACCTTAACTACTAGATAATTAATAGTAGTTCTTCAAGAGGTAAGAGAGAATACATTAGTTATTGATTAGCTAACTGTTACTTTACACAGTCATAAAATTGTATTACTTACTGATTAGTTAACACATCTTCCTTAGTAATTAACAGTAGTGAGTTAAGCGTTAATGAATAATTACTTGTTAGTTCTTCAATAATTCCTTATTAGTTATGTAGTAGGTAAGAAAAAGTATTTTAAAGTGTTACCCTTTCTTGTTCTGGATACAAAACAAGATATTTTAAAGAATGTGGGTAACCACATGTAAGTGTTGCTGGTCCCCATTGACTTTGATAGAAGGTAAAAAAAAAATACTATGGAAGTCACTGGGGACAAGCAACAGTTTGGTTACCCACATTCTTTAAAACAACTTTTGTTTAACAGAAGAAAGCAACAGAAGAAACAGAAGAAAACAACTAATTCAGGTTTAAAACAACTTAAGAGTGAACAAATGATAACAGAATGTCCATATTTGAGTGAATTATCACATTTTTTAATAATTTATTATTATTATTACAAAACACACAGAGAAAATCACTCACTGCTCTTGTCTGAAGACCTTTAATACAGTTGCCTTAATAAGAATCAATGTATAATCAATTTATGCAGTTTATATATATATATATATATATATATATATATATATATATAAAATCAATTTATACAGTTTATCAATGTATAATCAATGTATACAGTTTAAATTTATGGTGTTTTATGTTTATATTTGCATTCACTTTCTTGAATGCTACTGCTAAACACAGCTACTTAAAAATAAAGCACTATTTGTATATTATGCGTATTTGTAATTTGTATCTTTGTTCTAATTTTTTTAATTAGGATTTTTATCTTCACCTACTTTGGGCTAAATGTGTGCCATTCTTTTTTATTTTAAATTTAGTTACCTTGTAAGATATATATATATATATATATATATATAAAATCAATTTATACAGTTTATCAATGTATAATCAATGTATACAGTTTAAATTTATGGTGTTTTATGTTTATATTTGCATTCACTTTCTTGAATGCTACTGCTAAACACAGCTACTTAAAAATAAAGCACTATTTGTATATTATGCGTATTTGTAATTTGTATCTTTGTTCTAATTTTTTTAATTAGGATTTTTATCTTCACCTACTTTGGGCTAAATGTGTGCCATTCTTTTTTATTTTAAATTTAGTTACCTTGTAAGACTTTAAAGAAATGAGTTGAGCTGTACTGCTCAGACAACTTGCAAAATAGTAAAACCAACAAAGAATCATGATAAAAAATGCAGATTGTGGTTTACCTTTCGAAAAAACAATCTTTTCAAATAAGTTTCAATAAATAGCAAGTTCCCATTGTGACAAAGTCACATTATGTAATAAAATGCCAATCTCTGAGTTAGATGAAGAATAAAAAATTGTGACAGAACATGTTTGGCAGATAGACAAGCTCTCCATAAAAAAAATACATACAATAATACAAAATAAAATAATACAAAATAAAATAAAATAAAATAATGTGTTTCTATCAGTGATTGAAGCAGTTCTCTCAGCAGGTCAGATGCCCTGTGGTTTACTCACTCACTGAGATTATACACCTCTACTGATCACATTCTTAAAGCCTGGAAATAAAAAGAATCTTTAGCACTGCTTACTTCGTGTTCCTGTTGCTATACTAAGGGGAACTCACAGGAAAGACAGAGACAGTACTACATACTGTATCAAGACTGCAAAACGCCAAGATCGATGCTAATATACATTAAATAGTCTTTGAATAATATGTTAAAGCTGTCTCAGCAAAGGCTATGAGCTGTTGTTAACGTATGTAATTACAAACATGCTTTTAGTAAATGTCACATTTTCCAGACTCCATATGAGTGTCTGCCTCAGCTGGAGTCATGGGAAATGATGAATGTACTCACTCTCTAAGTCCAGCTGGCAACAACAGGCAAAGTGCTGCCAAGATTAGCCATCGTAAAAAGAGAGCAGTCTTGTTGTTAAACAAGTACATTTGCCACCTGAAGCAAACACTCATCACTTAACAATTTGTGTGTAGTCTTTGTCTGGTTAAGAATGTGTGATCATATATAAGCAACACAAAATATAATACAGAGTCAGGGATAACACACTGCAAGACATGGCCACCCAGACTGCTTTATATTAATAATAATAATTCTTGAAGTTTGTGGACATTGTTAACACTGTATGAAAGATTTTGTTTTGGACTGCAACAGTAAATAGATTTTGGTGGTAAAATGGACAGAAATTGTGCCCTTTTTATTTCTTCACCATTCAAGGTTTCAATTATGTGATCTTCAGGTGCGAAGAAAGTATTTTTCAAATGTCACTAGGATGAAACAGTTCTGCAAGGAAGAGCAGGTTGCAAAAATCCTCTGCAGCAGTGTGAAGCACTTATAAATATCTACAGGAACTGTTGCAGTTATTGCCGCTTAATGGGAGTGTAACTAGTCATTGACTCTAAAGGGACAATTTCTTTTTTTCCCCACAGGGACAATGGTGACACTGTTACATAACTTTAATAAATACATGAAATATGTCTAGAATTTTTTTTTTTTTTTTGTTGTTGAAAATCTGATGACATTTAATGTAAAACAAAGCAAATAAGAAGAAAGTATAACTCAGAAGTCAAAATACGCATACAATTATGTTAAAATGCCCATCTTGTCTTATGACTATTTACTTTACCTAAAAACACTGTTTAATTCACTTGTGTCTTTCTTTTATTGTATGTGTACTTTTGTTTGTTACTTGAATCTATGAGTGTACGATAATGACAAAAAATATTAGCTTTTGATGTTCTTCATATTCTGAGGTGGTTATTTTGCAGGAGTAACAGAAATGATCTTTCCAATGATCTTTCCAATAATAATGTAGGACATTAAAGAGATACCAATCAAATAATTCAGTATCAACAAAATTTGTGTTTGCAATGCAGAGGTGGCACATAATCTGCATCTGAAGAGTCATTTAAATGCATCCACACACACATCGTTTTATGCAGGACATGAATGCAGTTAACCTGAAGTTACAGATGCATAAATAATGCAGTTTTGATGTTTTAAAAACAAACATTGAATACTGATTTTCAAAATGATTGGGGGAAAAAATACTTTAAGTATAAACCTAAAATCGCCAGTAGATGGCAAAAAAATCAATGCATTAGTGTGTCGAGTCATTCATTCAACCGATTTGTTCAGACAGCTGATTGATTCAGTAACGAAACAATTGTGTGATGCTCAGAGATGCAAAACAGTTCTGCTGTGGCTGTTTGAAACAGTTTTTGCTGTTGAAACAGCAAAAACAAGAACTCTTGTGTTTAAAATGTAACTTAATATTAACTTCTTGTTTATTGAGCTATTCATCAAGTTTGTATCACATTTGCAGTTGTGCTGATATTTGGAGAAAAACATCACTCTTTGTGTGATATTAACTGTATCAGATGATAGAAATCTAAAAGACAGAAATATAAAATGTCATAGAGGGTATTTTTGCCCCCTTATTTTAAATTTTAGGTGAATTCTAAATGTACTTCTAAATATTAATGCTTCCAGGCAGGTTTTTGAGCACTTAAGTTACGACTTCAAACCACAACATAGTGTTCCAGGCAAGTCACACCAAACTGCCTGAGTGCAAGGAATTGTGGTAGCTAGATGTAAATAATCCAGCATGGCTTAACATTAACGTTAGCTATGCATTTCCATGTGGCGATATGCTTTCTTGACATACTTATTTCAGACACATAACATTGTAATACATAATCGTGTGTGTATTATTTATTATTATTATATTATTATTATTGTCATTGCATTGTTATATTGTCCTAAAGTCTTATTTTTCACCGTGTACCACTTGCATAAACACTGCATCCATAGCGGCTGCTATGTACTGGGAGTACCTGATCCAGCACGAGTTCACGGATTGGAAGTCAAGAGTTTGCCTGCCATTCCGGTACACTTTCACGGGTAGCAGGGTGTAAAAACATGGGTAACGGGTTGCCTGGAACGCGGCATAAATCATTCAGTGAAAGCATGAATTCTAAAGTCTAACCTAAGCGGTAGTCAGAAGTTTTGGTAACACTTTAGAATAGGGAACTAGAATATAAGCCATTTATTAGTACTAATTAAGCACATATTAATGCCTTATTCTACATGACCTTATTCTACATCCCTAATCCTACCCAATACCTAAACTTAACTACTTTATACAGTATATATATATATATATATATATATATATATATATATATATATATATATATACACACACACACACACACATTATATTTTTTTGTGAATTATGATTATCCTGCTTTTTCGTGTCACTACCGAAACAGTATATGTTTTAGTCAATTGACTGATATATATATATATATTTTTTTTTTAACTACACCCCTACATTTATGATCAGGAATTCATATTCAGTCCTTAAATTTGAAGTCTGTATGATCAACTTTTAGTCTTTTACAAAAAATAAATGGATTCAAAATACAACAAATCACACTTGAAATACTGTTAAAACTGTATTTGTTATTCATTTACCTCTGAAAACTTAATAAAAACGTACCAAAAATCTGAAATAAAGATTTGAGAAACCACTTTGAAGTCCCGATCTGAATCAAATGGTTTGCATTCCTAGGTTCCAATCTAAAACAAAAGAAGTCCAGATTTGAATCAAATAATTTGCAATACACGTTTAGTTCGGATCTAAGTCAAATGATTCATGAACCACCTCCGAAGTCCTTATCTAAATTAAATGATTCACAATATGTGATTTGAAGGCCCGATCTGAATCAAATGATTTGTGATATGCGCAAATTCGCAATCGCTTGAAATTAATGATCGAAGTCACGGCTTTGAATCAGTTGGACCAGTTTCAGTGTAAATGACTCAATTGATTTGGTTCATCTGTTCCTCTTTTAGCATCTTTAGCCATGTTTACGTGACACTGTCAGTACTACTGGTTTAACCAGATAGTTTTATGCCATGAACCCTTTTAAACCGGCTGTGTCGGTGCCGGCACATCAAACCAAGCTGTACTCATGTTAGCATAACTCTTCACCCGTTTACACTATAAACATAATTAATTTGCTCCTGACAGCAAACAACATGCGCTTTTCAGCAATATATGGCTTATTACGGTAATTTCTTGCACTCCATCAGCAAATGCCGACAGATTGCCAGGAGAGCGGGAATAATGAATTTGAACGGAGATATAGGGAGCGCGGAGATTTGGATCACATAAAATAATAAACAAAGCAAATTAAAACATGGCAAAGGAAGAGTAAACAACACAACAGGTGATTGGGATGATATTTGATGAGACTTGGGAGTAGGCTGAGTGAGAATTTTTCATATGCGATGTGTGCATCGGTATAATGAGTCTGTGTGTGTAAATGTATGGGTGTATGCATGCGTTTGCATGTGTAAATGTGTGGGTGTATGAACAAAAAAAGCCTCCTGAATGAAAACTGTGCAACCCAGTGTCACACAATACTTGTATATATGTAATATAGTTTAATTTTGAAGTAAACTAATTTTAGTACAGTTATGCAAACTGTTTAGTGTTTTAGTATGCTTTAGTTGTCTTAGTATGTGGGTTAAAATTCTGTAATATGATGTGGTCGCTACTCGCTACTAAAACATTACTGTCACTACCAAAATTGTGCAGTCATGTACAAAGCATGGGATGTTTTGTCAAAAATGAAGTATACTGAATTTAAATGTATATTCAAACTGAGGAATCCTTAAATTTGAAATCAGTATAATGAACGTTTAGCCCTTTACAAAAAATAAATGGATTCAAAATACAACAAATCTCATAAATCACACTTGAAATACTGTTGTAATTGTAATTGTTATTCATTTACCTCTGAAACCTAATAAAAACGTACCAAAAAAATCTAAAATAAACATTTGAGAAACCACTTTGATCTGAATCAAATGGCTCGCAGTTTGTGTTCCTAGGTTCCGATCTAAAACAAATAAGATCTGAATCAAATAATTTGCGATACGCAAGGTTCCAAACTGAAACAATTGGTTCGGATCCAAGTCAAATGATTCATGAACCACCTCTGAAGTCCTGATCGAAATTAAATGATTCACAATACGTGGTTTAAAGGCCTGATCTGAATCAAATGATTTGCAATAAGCGATCCAATTGGAGAATCATACTTTTAATTGGACATGGTTTTTGCTAGTGAATCGCTTGAAATTAATGACTGAAGTCACGAGTTTGAATTCTTACCGGTTTCAGAAAGAATTCATTTTTCACATGCGGTGTGTTTGCGTGTAAATGTATGGCTGTATCAGGCATTGGGGGGAAGATCCTTGCGTTTCAGTTTATCTTTAAATTCGTTTTGGTTAAACGTTTTATATATTCGTTTATAACGAATGCCATTATAATTTGTGAGTTATTTTATAATTTGTCTGCTTCTTTGCCATTGTAATTCGTTTTATCTTATAATTAGACTAGTTCTTAAATTTGTTTTGGTTAAACTTGCGTTGTTTATAGCAAATTCCATTATAATATTCGCTTGATTTTATAATTTGTCTGTTTCAATTTGTTGTGGTTATACATGTTGTTTATAACGAATGGCATTATAAATTGTGATTTATTTCATAGCTTGTATATATAAATATGTAATATATAATTTTATAGCTGCTCATAATTGTGCTCCCCTATGAAAACAAAATGCCCCCCATTGAAGATTTTCTGCCGACGGCCCTGGGCTGTATGCATGTGTTTGCATGTGTAAATGTGTGCTTGTATGAACAAAAAAGCCTCCTGAATGAAAACTGTGCAACCCAGTGCCACAATCATGATTATTCTCTTTTTTTCCTAAATAAAAATCTACGAATACATTCCTGTTTTTTTTTTTTTTTTGGTCTATTTAAATTCTTAAATAAATAAAATACTTTTTTAAAAGTCTTTTGTTTTCTGAAAAAAAAAAAAATGACACCTTCCATTTGACAATAGCATATTGTGTTAAAATTTTACAGTCAAATAAACAAAATATGTGAAAATTACCTATTTTGCCCTTAGGTCTTAAAGGAACACTCCACTTTTTTTTGCAAATAGGCTCATTTTCCAAGTCCCCCAGAGTTAAACAGATGGGTTTTACCGTTTTCTAATCCATTCAACCGATCTCTGGTTCTCCCGGTAGCCCTTTTAGCATAGCTTAGCATAAATCATTGAATCTGATTAGACCATTAGCATTGCGTTCAAAAATAAAACCAAAGACTTTCAATATTTTTCCTATTTAAAACTTGACTCTTCTGTAGTTACATCGTGTACTAAGACCGGCAGAAAATTAAAAGTTGCAATTTTCTAGGCTGAAATGACTAAGAACTATACTCTCGTTCTGGCGTAATAATGAAGAAAATTTGCTGCTGTACTATGGGTGCACAGGCGCAATGATATTACGCAGCATCTGAATATAGTCCCCAGCTAAGTAACTTCCAACGTGACCAGCACTAAGCCACTAAGGTAATAGTAAAATAGCTGGTTACTATATTCAAGTGCTGCGTAATATCATTGCGCCTGTGCACCCATGGTACAGCAGCAAATTTTCTTGATTATTACGTCAGAACAAGAGTATAGTTCCTAGTCATATCAGCCTAGAAAACTGAGACTGTCCTCAAAGAAAATACAACCCAGTTGTACGTTTTTGAATCGACCAAATACAACCCATGTTTACGTTTTAAAGTTAAGCGCCCTCTAGCGGTCGTAAAAATAATGACAGTGTCGCGTTGGATCTGACGTCATGGAATGACGTATGAGTTTTTATACCGATTTCACGGTAATTTAAACGTAATTTTACTAGGTGTAATTCGTATAAATGACCACACCTAACCCCACCCTAAACCTACCCCTTACAGAAATGGTGCAAAATCATGATTTCTAGTGCATATTCCAAAAAAAAAAAAAACATACAATGAAAACATATGCGTTCTCTGGAATCGAACCTATGTTCATATGATTATACCACTTCGCAGTGCAACACGCTATTAATTGACCTACACATAATGCTAAGGTTGAATTAGATACCGGTTACTGATAAGGGAGCAAATGTTGAATACGCTCTATAGAGACGTATTTGATGTTGAATACGCTCTATAGAGACGTATTTGAGGATTTGTGAAAACGACTTACGTCGGTCGTATAAATTGGAGGACATGTTGAGAAAATTGCAGCTTTTCATTTTCTGTCGGTCTTAGTACACGATGTAACTACAGAAGAGGCAAGTTTTAAATAGGAAAAATATCGAAAGTCTTTGGTTTTATTTTTGAGCGTGATGCTTATGGTCTAATCCGATTCAATGATTTATGCTAAGCTATGCTAAAAGGGCTACCGGGAGTGTTCCTTTAAAGGGTTAACAAAATATTTTGTGTTTTTTTTTTAACATTGTGAATTAAGCATCAAAAGAACACTTATTTCATAGATACATGCTTTCAATAATTAAAACACTTTGCAAGTACCTCTTTAGGATTATTGCTATTTTCAAGGGTTTTTCATTCCTTACATTTCAAAAAGTCAAACTCAAGTGCTTTAAGCACATTGTACGAACCCTGATATAACTCCTTCTTAACACTAGAACCGCCGGGGGTCGCTGTATACCTAAAAGCGCCATGCGGGTAAATTTTACCCACGCAAATAAGTAGTGTTTTATATGACTAAAGAGCATTTTGTTTCACTGTATTATGCGACTGTCTTCATAAAGAAGTGTCTGGAGTCATAAAAAATGAATGTCTAGTCATCCACTATATTTTTTGTCCTGTTATTTTATGTTTAAGGCTTTTTATACAAGCTACAGTCAGTTTTCATTACAGTCCATATAAGCTAAACAAGTCCGCACTTACGAAGATAATTAAAAGAAAGTAACTACATATTTGGGTGCTGTAATATTATTGTTCATTGTCATTAATCAATATATTAAGACAATTCATTTTATTTAAATGACTAAAATAGCCTATAGACAGTAAATGTGTAATAATTCACCACACTGCATAGGATGATGCGATGACAAATTCAAGCGCACGTACAGCTTCACCTAATGAATTATTAATTTGTTTAGTTGTATCATTTATAATTTAAATAAGAGAACAACGCCAATAAACTACGGGTAATCAAAAAAAAAAAAAAAAGGTTGTATTCATTACATTGATTGGATTATTTTATTTATTTTTATTTTTTCAGGGAACGTGCAGACTAGAATAAATAGCAACACATGAAACAATAGAAATGGCAAAACAAAAATTCAATAATTAGTCCAGAGTTTGAACAATATAAGTGGGGCTAACGTTAGGCTAAAACATCTAAAAATGAGATCGCTGTCAAGATGAGCCGTCAGATGCTGAGCCGACCCAGACGCACCAGACTCTCCGAATCCATCATGGTATTTAGTGCTTCTAATACCTCTTCGGCATCCATAAATCTCCTTCATTTTATTCATTTTGTCTTTATTTTTGAAACTAATAACCACTAATTTAGTGAGTAAAAGTCACTGCCTAGCAATGTACAATGTTACAACATAAGCGGCAGGATAATGACAGCGCGAAAATACATGTATTATATAGAGGGTAAATTTGACCCGTGCTGGCGCTTTTAGGTATAAATGCCCCGTTTTACGATCTGGTTTTATCTAAACACTTTTTAACACCAGGGAAGTTTAAATGACACAATTTTAGTAAAAGTCAATGACTGGGAGACTTGAGTGTTTTAATGAAAATCTTTTATGTACATTTGAAAAACACGTACGGGTAAAATTTACCCCGTGGCGGTTCTAGTGTTAAATTATATTTTACTGTGTTTCAGTAGTGACAAATTTGGGGAGAGGACAAATATTCCAAAAACTTTCTGAATACAACATGAGTATTAACTACACAATTACTAGAAATGTGTACCTTGGATATTATGCAATATTATGCAAAAAGACATAGCAAGCAGCTAACCATGTCCCTTTAGTGGCTCCGTATTACATGTTATTTATTTTTTGTGCCTTTCAATCACCATTTTATATTTTCCCCTCAAACTCTGCAAGGCCTGTCTATACAGCAAGGTTAAGCACAACGTAAAAGCCTATACTGCAGTACATATACAAACTATTTCTAGGTTACTTTGCAAATAATTCCATTTCACTTTGAAATCCTTGAGATCATTCTCAAATCAAGCTGAACATGATCATCAGGTTTTACATGAACTCCTGGAGTTCATGCAGTTTGAGTGCTGCTCTCTTTAGAGCAAAAAGGGGCATACTAAATAAATTAAGATTCATGTTAATATTTTACTTCAGCTTTCACTTTAATTTTAATGCTGCTAAAATCATTTGTAATGACATAAAACCAAATTATTTTCAACAGTGGTCTTGAACGTCTGTTCAGTACACTGTTAAGATGTACTCTCTTCTGCTATAGCAGAGGCAAAACATACTGTTATCCTTTCAGAAGAATGGAAGCTATCTGAAAACTTTTAACAGACATTTCTGTCAATGTCAAAAACAGAAAGCTAACGAAAAAAGCAAAAGAGGAGCTAAAGCCTAACCACTAGCTGACAAATGTGTTTATTTTCAAATAAAAGCACTCCACGCTGCTGCCTGTCATGAGGGTGGGTGCAAGGCTCTTGCTGAAGGTGACATTTTGCTGTGCTGAATTAGAAATGTTTTGATTGTAGAGATGGGAACTCAACGTAAAGTATCTGGAGTTGAATCAAGGCACCATTACAGTGCAATGAATTCAGGCAAAGTAAACATCATTGGGACGTTGTTGCAACCATGACACATTACTGTTTACCAAAACATTTTCTTTCCAATTAGCAGCTTGCGCTCATTACTCTAGTTTTGGATGAATAGGCACATTGAATAAGGTTATGGCGGTATCGTGTAGAGAAGTTTCACAAGTGATGAAAGAAAAGCTGTGAAAAAAAAAGAAAGAAAAAAAAAAACACTTTCCATCTGTTCATGTTTCTGTTATATAGACCTTTGATAGTGCTACAGCCCCCTATCCCTCTCCACAAAGACAAATGACTTGTTATTTGAGGACATCAGTCTTTTCATTTATCAAAATGTATTAGTACATAATTCATAGTACATAATTCATTCCAGGAAAAATAATGTTGTTTGATAATGTAACACATACCAAACATTATTAAGGGGAAAAACAAGTAATTATTCTTTCAGTGTGTCTCAAATTGATATTGTGAAAAAGGAAAACTATTTTATTACAGAATGCTGTAAGTATTGGATAATTCAGAGTCAGTCTAAAGAGTAGTTTTTGGATAATAACTATTATCTAGGTTATTACTTGGAATAAAATATAAAATATTATATTAATAAATAAAATAACAATAGTAATAATAAAAAATATATATATTAAGGGAAAAAATAAATAAATTATAATAAAATTTAATAAAAAAAAATAAAAAAAATTGGACAATGCACGCTATCTGGCTTATTACTTGGTTTAAAATAAATAAATATTAAAGGCCAAAAGAAGAAATTGTTCTTTTAGTCCGATATCATCTTACAGCTTAAATAAAATAAAATACAATTTTAGGATAATGACCATTATTATTATCCATTTCGCTTGGTTTAAAATAAAATAATAAAATAATGAAAAATAGCCAAGAAATTGTTCTTTCACTATATTATCTTACAGCTTTATTAGTTTAGTTAAATAAAATGATATATATATATATATATATATGTGACCCTGGACCACAAAACCAGTCTTAAGTCGCTGGGAAATATTTCTAGCAATAGCCAAAAATACATGGTATGGGTCAAAATTATCAAAAAATTTTTTTTGCCAAAAATCATTAGGATATTAAGTAAAGATCATGTTCCATTAAGATATTTTGTAAATTTCGTACTGTAAATGTATAAAAACTTAATTTTTGATACGTAATATGCATTGCTAAGAACTTCATTTGGACAACTTTAAAGGCAATTTTCTCAGTATTTTTATTTTTTTGCATCCTCAGAATGCAGATTTCAAATAGTTGTATCTCAGCCAAATATTGTCCGATCTCAACAAACCATACATCTATTGAAAGCTTATTTATTCAACTTTCAGAATATATATAAACCTCATTTTTGAAAACTTTACACTTAAGACTTGTTTCGTCGTCCGGGGTCACATATATATATAAAAATAAATAAAAAATAAGATAAATATTAGAGGAAAAACAAGAAATTGTTCTTTCAGTCTATTGACTATTATCTGGCTTATTACTTGGGTTAAAATAAAATAAAATGAAATAAAATAAAATAAAATAAATATTAAGGGACAAACAAAAAAAGTTCTTTCAGTCTGATATTGTCTTACAGCTTATTAATAAAATAAACTAAAATAAACTAAACTAAAATAAAATAAAATAAAATAAAATAAAATAAAATAAAATAAAATAAAATAAAATAAAATAAAAATTAAATTAAATTAAATTAAATTAAATTAAATTAAATTAAATTAAATTAAATTAAATAATTGTTTTGGATACTGACCATTATCTGGCAAATCACTTAAATTTTTTAAATAAGCTTTAAAATAAACTAATTAAATAATAAAAATATAAAATATTTAACAGAAAAAAACAATAAATTGTTATTTTACTCTACTGTTTTACTGCTTTATTAATTTAGTTAAATAGAATTAAATTAAAAAATAAAAGAAAAATAAAATAAATATGATGAGGAAAAACTAGAAATGGTTCTTTCCGCCTGACATTGTCACAAATTAATATTGAGAAAAAGACTATTAGAGAATGACTTATTAGAGAATGAGAATGAAAGAATTCTATTAGAGAATGTTGTAAAAAATGGATAATGTACAGTCTAAAAAGTAGTTTTCAGATAATGACCATTATCCAGCCTATTACTTTAACAATAATAATAATCATTTGCGGGGGGGAATAATGACCATTATCTGGCTTATTACTTGGGTTAAAATAAAATACAATAAAATAAAATAAAAATATTAATATTAAAATATTACATAAAAAGTAACTTTCAATACTATGCAAGTTGTCTAAAATGTAAATTATACTTATACAGGGCTGAGATTATCTTTGGAATTTGGCCTGCGACTAAACCACAGTCGTACTGATATAAGTAACAACAGCACAAATTGATGTTGCTTAATTATTATTATTTTTTTTTTTTCCTGTAGTAGTTCAAAATGTTTTGTGCGTGAGCAAAACCTACTGTATTAGTACCGACAACTAAATTCCCTCCAGTTTTGTAGTCAATATGAGACGGCAGCAAAATGTGTCCAAAAAAAAAAAAAAGTCCCTTTTTTCTCCATCTGATCAATCTCCTAGCATTTGATCTGCGAGCACAGCCAGAGGCCGAGCTGAGAAAAAATGAGCCAGTATCCCTTCAGCAGCAGTCCGGGCTGCATTCGTTCCTCTGTGTAGATCTGCAGCTCAAAAGACAAAAGCCAGAAGCAAAGACGTGTGCTGGGTCATCTGCTACTCTGGTTTCTAATGTCTGATTTATAGGCTTCTGCTGTTTTTTTTTTCTTCACTTTAAATGGTTAAAGGTGCAACGTAAATAAAGACAGCTGAAGACTACTGTCCCGCATCCTTGCAAGTAATTAAGGTCACTCATTAGTACCTAATAATTAAAATGCCGGGTCGAATTCCCCCCCACCCACACTGTAATTAAAAGTCTCTATTACACTTCAGAGCCCACAGGGGCAGTCTCTTCTTTCATTGCCGTCTCTTGTCTTGACCTCAGCTGACTGTGGGGCCAAGGAAACTATATAATCCTTTGGAAAAAAGAAAAGCTGTACAGTTTGTCTGAATAATATCAAGGACCTGACTGCCTTGAGGTCAAATTACTCCAGATGGGCAGGCAGCTTATACTGCCATTCAAGTGTTCTGGTCAAAAACATATAGCCTGCCTATGTAGCATTTTAAGACATCACTGGCAGAGTTTTCCAAATGAAAGACAACATAAATGACTCTGATTAAAGATATTAAAATATTAATATATAAATAAAACATTTGTGTGCACCAAGTATTTTTTTGCTTATTAGAGTAGTTTGTCAGTAGCTTAGCAACAAGCTAACACTAAACGCTACTGGAATCAATTGTGAGTTATGTCTCCAGAGTGCTATTCGTGTGGCATGCTGAGTTGCAGTGTGGAGACTTCCAAGTCAGTCACTTAGGAGGATCCATTATGGTTAGGATGCTGCCTTGGTAGGCAGCTGTTTATGTAGGCATTAGGCAGTGAGGCAGCTCACTAGGTTTTTGGAACAGAGCCAAATTTAATCCTTAAAAATCAGGAGAATAAACAAACACGATGCATTACAGCATGTTAGCGTTTGTTTGCAGGCTCCAGATTACAAACTCAAATAGTGAAAATCATAAGTAGCTTGACTGGAAAGCCAGAGAAAAAAAAATGCTTCATTAATATTCTAAATTCTTGTAGTTTAAGCTTTGAAATTATAGCACACCAAAGTTGTGAAATACCACATAGATATGCAGAAATATATTTTTCTTTCTGAAATGTATATATATACTGTCTAAAAGTTTGAGGTCAGTAATTTTTTTTTTATGCTCAACAAAAAGGCATTTATTTGGTCAGTTAAAAAAAATAAAAAAATAAAATGGCCATATTGTGAAACATTTTCCTATTTTAACGTATGTTTAAATGTAATGTATTTATGTGATGGCAAAGTTGAATTTTCAGCATCATTACGCCAGTCTTCAGTTTCACATGATCCTTCAGAAATCATTCTAATATGCTCACTTAGTGCTCAAAGAAACATTTCTTCTTATTAAAAATATTTGAGGTGCTTAGTTTTTTGGATTCTTTGATGAACAGAAAGTTCAAAATGACAGCATTTATAATATTATACATATATTTGCAGTCATTTTTTTATCTATTTACTGTAGTGTTGTCAAAAATATTATAACTTTAATCTTGTAATAGGTACAAATTATTGTAATTTTTACTTTATTCTCAAATTATTTCAACTTTATTCTCGTAAATTTGACTTTATTCTCATAATATATAGACTGTATTCTCATATTCTTTATTCTTATATTCTGACTTTTTTCTCATAGTATTTCAACTTTATTCTCGTAATATCGTTTTTATTCTTGAAAAATTTCAACTTTATTCTCGTAATCTTAGATTTTTCAATTTTTTTAAAGTGCCACTAAAACACAGTGTAAAAAAACACCTCGTGTGAGCGTTAAAACCTTTTTTGCGATATATGGGAGTTTTTGCTAATTTGACACGTTTCCATTGACGTGTATTTTCAATTTGCAATTTCAACGTGCACAATTTGAAAAGTATGGAAACGCAGCTAATGATCCTCTCTGCTTTAATGCCAGTTACAGCATGAAATAATCATGAATAAACATCCAAATGTATGCTAAAATAAAGAGTACAACTTACAACTTACAGAAAGACGTCAATATAACAGCTTGCAAACAAAATGTTACATAAAGTCACTTTACCTCAGAAAAATACATATTAAGTTACTATAAACTCAGTCAGCTACAAAAATGAACTCTGAAGAGGAGCATTTCACTAAACGATATAACATATTCATTATCATTTTTACAATTCTTCAGTATTTATTTTATGTTTGCGGGAAATGTGAGGCTGTGTCAATACCAAGCCCTATACAGTTATGTTGTCAAAAGTACCGATCGCAATTTGAGTGCTGTTCAGCAGATTTTTAAACACTGCTGATTGGCCAATGTGTTTATGCACTCAACAGATGCTCAACGTAACTGTGATTGGCTACAAAGATCACACAAAGCGGGACCTGGACATTTTTAAAATTTCAGTACCGACTGGTATTGTGGTCGATCCTTTTGACAACACTAGATTACTGAAGGGCTGGGTATTAGCACAAATTTCACAAGCTTGCAATTCAATTACATTCTAATTTTAATTCAGTCTGATTCATGTATATCAGGTACAGTACATGGCAAATTAAAACAAATATAATACTAACTATACAATTACATAATTTCTGCTCCAATTGGTTTTTTGAAATATAAACATGTAAATGGTTGCTGTCATACAAACTTGATGGATTTATTCAAACATAAAATAAATACTGAAGAAGGGAAAAACATTATAATGAATATGTAATATGGTGCTTATTCATGCTTATTTCATGCTGTACTTGGCAAAGATGATCATTAGCTGCGTTTTCATTTCCTTTATAATTGTGCAAATTGAAATTGCGAATTGAAAATGCATCCAAATATAGGCGAGTCAAATTCGCTAAAACTACCATATATCGCAAAAAGGTTTTTACACTCACACAAGGTGATTTTTTTTTATGTGTTTTAGTACCACGTTAAAAAATAAATGAGATTAAAGCTGTAATATTTTGAAAACAAAATCAGAATTACAAGAATAAGGTGGAAATACTACGAGAATATAGTCAAAATAATTTAAGAATGAAGTTGAAATTACAATAATAAAGCTGGAATATCACAAGAATATTATGAGAATTAAATTGTAGCATTTACGAGATTAAAGTTATAATATTTTGAGTGTATATTAGCCTATTGTGCAAGCATATGACCCAGAGCGGGAACACTGGGAGAAATTCCAAAGTCTCAGCTTTCAAATTTTGTAAGTTTTATAGCAAATTACAAACCATATGTCTTACAATAATGTGTTTTTCATGCTCTTTAATGTGTTGTGACAGAATGCTGTATTCGCTTCAGTTTAAGAGGCATGTAAATCAAAGCGTATTGCTATTGGGTGGCTGGCACAGCTATAAATAACGAATGCAATCAAAGATATGAAATATTATTTCCAAGCATACTGTCCCCCCGAATATGACATATGGTATGATTTCTGCTAATAATCTCACATATATTTATAGTATTAAAAAGTTTTGATTAAGAGAGTTATGCTGCCCCTATTTTGATATTAAGAAAATATTTTATATGTAAAATTGACTCCTTAAAATTGACTCTTCCTTGTCCCAGTAAAATAATGCGGCCGCGCAGACGCAACAATATTTATTTATGGCCATTTGCATTCGCAACATAGGCTATTCTCTTAAAATATTATTACTTTAATTTCTATTATTTAAATTCTCCAAAAATTTTGACTTTAATTTTGAAACATTTCGACTTTACTTTATTCTCATAGTGTTACTTTACATAGTGCAACTTTATTCTCAAAATATTACAACTTTAATCTCGTAATCTAAAAGTCACATGATCATTCCATAAATGTACTATAACCTCAAAAAACCCCTTATATCTTTTAGTCACATTGGTTAATGAAAACACTGTCATTTTGCTAAAGTTTTTTATCATAATTTCAAAAATATCGCAAAATTTTTGTGCAAATCTGTAATGGCAAGCAATCTGTCACTCCACACTAAACAGTGCCAAAACAGCATTAATTGTTTGATTATTGTAATAAAATGGACATCATTTGAAATCTGAGACTTTGTTTCATATTAAAAGTAAGACAGCACAAAGCTTATTGCATGGGAGGTGCACTACAATGTTCCGTTCATTAACCAAAAACAGCCTACACTAATCGATTCTTGGGATTGTGAAAATAACCATAGCTAATATTCTAAATTAATGTTTAAGCTTAGAAATTATAGCCGACATGGAAATGAGGTTATGAAATACCACACAGATCTTTGGAGCACAAAATTAGTCTTAAGTAGCATAGGTATAATTTTAATAATATAATTTTATAATTTTTGGCAATAGCCAAAAATACATTGTATAGGTCAAAATTATCGATTTTTCTTTTATGTCAAAAATCAGTAGGATATTAAGTAAAGATCATGTTCCATGAAGATATTTTGTAAATTTCTAATAAATATATCAAAACTTATTTTTTAATTAGTAATATGCATTGCTAAGAACTTCATTTGGACAACTTTAAAGACGATTTTCTCAATATTTATATTTTTTGCATCCTCAGAATTCCAGATTTTTAAATAGTTGTATCTCGGGCAGATATTGTCCTATCCAAACATTTTTATTATTTTTATTTTTTTCAGATTTCAGATGATGCATAAATCTCAATTTTAAAAAAAATGAACTCTTGGTTTTGTATTCCAGGGTTACATATATACTGTGTAAAGTTTGTGGTTAGTAATATGTTTAAGAAGCGTCCCAGAACCAGCTCTCCAAGCTGCTTCTATAAAAATAGATACCATGTCTCCTACGAATAAAATTAATGGCTAGTGCAGTGGCTGCGATATACGTAAACCTACCAACATCCATTGCCATGACTTATCGAGAGAGGAAACTGACGTTTAATCGCATAATATCAGTTAGTGGAAACACTGTCATTTCGCAACGGTTTTTTATCAACATTTATAAAATATTGCAAACGTTTTGTGCAAATCTGCAACGAAAACGCACCTAGTGCTGCCGCTTATGAACTGAGGCACTACAGCAAACTGTCACTCTACATTAAGCAGTGCCAAAACAGCATTTATTGTTTGAATTTTGTAAAAAAATGGACATAATTTGAAATCTGAGACTTTGTTTCATATTAAAAGTAAGAAAGCACAAAGCTTATTGGATGGGAGGTGCACTACAATGTTCTGTTAGCTGAAAACAGGCTACACTAATCGATTCTCAAGATTTAAGAATCAATATCATTTTGTAAAAATAAAAATCAATTTCTCGATATATAGACATATACAGGGTGCGATTTGTGAAAAAAGCAGGGGGGGGATGCTTTTGAAAACTTTTTGTCTCTCCATAGGCGGAGGTTGGTCCAACTCCAGGCTATAGCCCAAGTAAACTAATGTTGGTGTAATCTGTTAACAACACAAATTTCCAAATATACAAATAACGGTATAACAGGTATAACAGCTTCTCCTGCCTTATGCCCCATTTTTTCTCCTCTGTTTCCCTTAAATAAGCAAGAAGTAAGCACCTTTGGCAATAGAAATGATTGTAAATGAGCATAAGCCATGTACAGTCCGCCATGCTGGTTTGTTTATATCTAACATTAGCTACCACAATTCCTTGCGCTCAGGCAGTTTGAGAAGTCGTGAATTATGGTTTGAAGTCATGACTTACGGGCTCAAAAACCTGCTTGGAACGCAGCATATATACCCATCTTTTTAGGCAAGTACCAGATAGTACCAGTGTCATGTCATGAAATGCTTTTAATACGACTGAAACGTGATCACAATTTATTAAAAAGATTGTAAGTTAGGCCTATTAATTGTAACTTTCACTTCAAACAACGAATAAAGGATATAGAGAAAGTGAGCAAAGATCACAGTAGCCTATCAACGGAGCTTTTTGAAACTCTGGATCAGTAAACCATTGCGTCGCAAAATGATTCACTGTTTCGAAGTGCTCCAATCGGCTTGTGAATCATTTGATTCAGAACGGGACATCAAAGCACATATCGCAAATCGTTTCATTTAAAACGGGACTTCAAAGCACATATGGCGAATCATTTGATGTAAAATGGGACTTCAAAGCGCATATGGTGAATCATTTGATTCAGAACCGGACTTTAAAAATCACGCATAGCGAATCATTTGATTCAGAACTTTAAAGCCTTAAAGTGTCTATCGCGAATAATTTGATTCAGAAACGGACTTTGAAGATCGTATTGTGAATCATTTGATTCAGAACCAGACTTTGATTCAGAACCAGGTTTGCGGGATGTTGTAAATAATGTTAAAAAATAATTCAGCAGAGGCAAGGATGCATAGGCCAGAGGGGGGAAATCCCCCCCATCCCCCTGGCAAATCGCACCCTGGATATATATATGTGTGTGTGTGTGTTTGTGTGTGTGTGACCCTGGACCACAAAACCAGTCATAAGGGTCCATTTTTGAAAATGTAGATTTATACATCATCTGAAATCTGAATAAATAAGCTTTCAGTTCATGTACGGTTTGTTAGGATAGGACAATATTTGGCCGCGATACAACTATTTGAAAATCTGGAATCTAAAAAAATATGTTTTGATACATTTACAGTTGGAAATTTACAAAACATCTTCATGAAACATGGTATTTACTTGGTATCCTAATGATTTTTGGAATAAAAGAAAAATCTATAATTTTGACCCATACAATGTATTTTTGGCTATTGCTACAAATAAAATCCAGCGACTAATGACTAGTTTTGTGGTCCAGGGTCACATACATATACACACACACACATACATATATATATATATATATATATATATATATATATATATATACATATATATATATATATATATATATATACATATATATATATATATATATATATATATGTATATATATATATATATATATATATACATATATATATATATATATATATATACATATATATATATATATATATATACATATATATATATATATATATATATATATATATATATATATATAAAATGTGTGTGTGTCACATAGAACATTTTTGATATTTTGATGAAGACACACATCCTCATATGAGCTTCGTGAACCAATCATTAGCAAATCCTGCAATTAGCGAACCCTGCTTATCTCACACAGGCCTGTAATCACTTGAAGTAATTAAGATTGACAGGTCAGTAAGGGAATCAAGGAATCAAGCTGCCTTCTGTTATTGCTGCAGACAGCGAGTGTGCTCTGTCTAAATTTGTTAGATAAATATGCCTGACTGAAGTGTTTTTGCATTTCAAGCGGCACATGGTAGACTACTCTTATAAAAAATAATTGCAGTTTTAAAGCTTATCCTGACTACACTGCAATTCAGCGAACATGCAGATAAAAGAATGTGAAGTGTATAATAGATAGTGTAATGACAGTTATCAGCTGCCACAATGAGTCGCTTCAGCTGAAAGAAGAGGCAAGAAACATTTCAAACGGGTACATTATTTGCATTTCAAGTACACAGCCGTAATAAAGAACGGACATATTTAAAATAAAACACATTCAATCAGCAGCTTTCAATCAAAACTACTCATCTTTCTTTTTTTTTTTTTTTTTAAATAAGCCAAACAGCTAGAATGACAGCAGAGCTCTGGCTCTGTGCATTCTGGGTACGGTTTGTGACCGCACAACACCAGGACCAAAACAAACATGTGAGGGAGAGCGTAAGAGAGCGTTACCTGCTGCAGGAGTGGCCATCAGAGGAGCTGCTCCTGGGGCTGGGCCAGTGGACAGGACAGGGGTGAGAAGACGCACATGGAGAACACACAGATAGCAGAGAATGAAAGGGCACAGAAACCAACGGGACAAAGAAATGGAAGGAAAATAAGGGAGATTAAATGAGTTGTGGAAGCAAGGGTTCGGTACAAAACGGGGGGAAATCGAAAAAGAAAAGAAAAAGGAAACGGGAGAGGCCCCATACCTTGGCTCTTTAACGTCAGGTGCGCCAGACCTTGAAGGAAAAAACAGGAAAAAGGAAAAAAAGAAATAAGAGGGTCATAAAAAAGGCACGGGCGGAAACGAAAAGCATTGTCACAACGTTTGACTGCAGTTTGTGACAGACATCCTGAGGCAAACACGGATGCCAAATTTAAAGGAAACCAAAGGGGAGGGGAAAAAAAAGGAGGAAGGTAAAATAAACACACACTTCTTTGAGGGAGGGCAATAAGAGGTGTTGGGGTGGGGGGTATAGGAAAGGAAGGAGGGAAGGGAAAGGGTGAGGAAAAAAGCATTTCAATCGGCGCAAGTGCCAAAAAGGCACTTGCTCGCAAAAAAAATGCTTTTTCTCCTAATGGAGCACATATTTAGTGTTTGGCAGATAGCATTCCTTAGATCATAGGCTTCTATGCTATAGCAGTTACACCCATAAATGTTGCATTCAAAAGCCACAGACTCATAAAATAGCAAAGAGAGATCAGAAAGCAGTGGGGAAATGTCTCATAAAAAGCAGCGGGGACCAAGATAAATTCTCCCAAGCGCACAGAGGCAACCCGTCCCAGACGGTCTATCGTCTTACTAACAGACAAAAGCCTGCGAGTTGATTTCAGCGCTGTAATAATGTATGCAGCTTGACAGCTCAATACCAATCAATTACACACACCGATGCGGGAGCCATTATCCGGCAGTTTGCGTTCTGTAATCACGATGCAGTGGTTGCTGTTTACTCCGACTAATGCGACCGAGAGTCGTAGAGAACCGCTGAAGACAATCAGGAGGAATTGCTATGCAAATCCAAATGAGAGCCGACCGAAATTGAGGGGTCAGGCGTGCGAGATGTTTGATCGGGTTCTGTTTTACACCAAACTGGAAAGCAAAAGAACACAAGCAAGATCAGAAAAATAGCGCATCAGCTGAGAGCTGGGTGAAAATCCACATTAACACCATTCGCGCTTTTACGCGCTTACTCAACGTTGTGAGGAATATGATTACCTTCAGGAATGCCGCCACACATTAGCTGTGAACGCTCTCTGGTGAACTGAACCGCATTCAAGGCGATATTTAATTGAAAAGGGGGAATGTTTCCTTCAAATTCCAAATGCACCTCCAAGGAGCCGCATGGCAAAAACAATCCCGGATTTAAAGAGACCAGGCCTGCTTGGAGCTCTCATCGTCTATGCGTTTCATTTCCGTGAAACAAAGGAATATTATGATTATAGAGAGCTGAGTTATAGCGTCATTGTTCTCTCTGATGTTCCTGTGTGATTCCTTGACAATTACCACGGTACCGTCGCTTGCCCTGCTACTTCTATGCTGCACTCTATTAGGGAGATAACGTGGCTGTAGAATAGATCATTGTAACTGGGAGTTACTAGTCATTGTGCAGCCAATACCATAAAAAAATATCACAAATGAAAGGAGCGCAACGATAAAAGACGGTTTGCTTTTGGAGAACAGAACAAGAGCTGAAACTCGTGAAGAATTACAATATGCGAAATCGCAAGGGATATGGTAAGCAATGATACAGAGACAATATCTAAGGAAAGCACAATGGTGGTATCTGAACAATGTGCAAGACTTAGGTAAGTGTTTTAGAAGAAGTAACAGCCTTGGGATATTTTTGCTCATTTAAATATTCAAATATATAATGTAACATAACATTTCAAAATTGTATTGTATTATAATTTTAATATTCGCTTTGCTTATTTATATACTGAAATATGAAGAGTTCAGATGCAAAACCAGCTAAAAGCCATCTCAGTCAAAAATGAGAAAATGATACTGAGTGAATGCTTGAAATCTTGACACATTATACATTCATCAAATACTTTTACTTCAAACTTGATAAAATCCCATCCTCAGCCAGTACCACTACTTACATAGAAACCTATACATCAGAGCCTGATAAAAATGCATTTTTTAAAGAAAGATGTCAGATGGATTTAGAGGCTTTTGCATCTGAACTCTTCATATATAATATGCCTATTCAAAGTCATGGTATTATATTTTGGGTGGGCGATATGACCAATATGAGTAATTTTATTTCACGTTAATGATCAATTGGTGACCCTAAACCACAAAACAAAACCAGTCATAAGTCACTGTATATTTGATATATATGTATATATATATATATATAGCCAAAATACATTGTATGGGTCAAAATTATTTATTTTTCTTTTATGCCAAAAATCATTAGGATGTAAAGGAAAGATCATGTCCCATGAAGATAGCATGAAAATTTAGAAAATAGATTTTTTTTTTTTTTTGAAAGTAGGCTAATTTTTCAACTCCTCTAGAGATGAACAGATTTTTCTCTTCAAAGTTTAATCCATTTTTTTAATCCATTCAGCCGATCTCCGGTTCTGGTGTTAATACTTTTAGCATTGCTTAGCATAAATCATTGAATCTGGTTAGACCGTTAATCACCAAAGATTTTCAATATTTTTCCTATTTAAAACATGACTCTTCTGTAGTTAGATCGTGTACTAAGAATGACAGAAAATGAAAAGTTGCGATTTTCCAGGCTGATATGGATAGGAACTATACTCTTTGCGCCTGCTGCACTTATGGTACGGCAGCAAAGTTCCTCGATTATTACACCAGAATGAGAGTATAGTTCCTATCCATATTAGATTCAATGATTTATGCTAAGCTATGCTAAAGGTGCTAACAACAGACCTGGAGATTGACTGAATCGATTCAAATACGGTAAAACTCATCTGTTTAACTCTAGGGGAGTTGGAAAATGGGCCTATTTAAAAAAAAAAAAAAAGTGGAGTGTTCCTTTAAAGGAAATTTTCTCAATATTGTCATATCATAACATACCATACATAAGTGGAAATCTTATTTATTCAGCTTTCAGATTATGTATAAATTAAAAAAAAAAAAAAAAAAAAAAATTACTCTTATGACTAGTTTTTTGGTCCATGGTCACATATAGTTATTTTAGTCTTTATGATATAAATTTTTTTGCTACTATAGAAATTCCATAACTAGTCTAGATTAAAAAAAAAAACACTTAGGCTCAATGAAGACAATTAAACCGTCAGCGTTTAGATAAGAATAAGAAACCAATTACAAGGAATAGGACCAAAAACCTAGAGTAGAACAAATAAATAAGAAATGCTACATACATTGCATAAAGTAATCAAATGCATAAAAACACTTCATATTCTTTACTGTGAAAATTGAATACATATTTCTTCTTATTAAAGTTAATTTAATCAAGAGCAGTGAGAGATTTTCTCTCTTTTGTTGTTTGATTAACAAATGACAGACAGCAGGAATATTAGACTGCTGTCACTTTAGGAGCTGCCCAGATCCAATATACTGTTACACGTGTTTTCTTTCTCAGCTGTTTGCTTTTACTTAAAACCTAAATTACTGTGTTTATGAGGATACTTACAAATAATCAAAAAAAAAAAAATGGAAAAAAATCACTTTAATACTGCCACGCTCATTTCTTATTATCACTTGTTTTTAAACCGCAATACTTAAAAATGTACAAACGATATGCTTTCGTAAGCACGTAGCACAGCAACGTCACTTGAGCCTGTAACCACAATGTTGTTGAAAATGTTTACCAGTTAATCATTTCATGTATCACCCACCCCTATATATTATATTATATTATATTATATTATATTATATTATATTATATTATTTAGTGGTGTCAATTGATATAAAAAAAAAACTAATTAATCACACATTTTTTCTGAAATTAATCGTGATTAATCCCACCTAACACTAAAGTTTTTAATTACACTTTAATCAATCTTTAAATTAACGCAGAAACAACATCAAAATTATATTTTTAATATTTGTTTAATTTAATCTTTTTTATGACTGATGGCAAGTATCACTGATACCAACTTCTAATTTAAGCGAACTTAAAACATCCCTCACATAAACCCATTAATAATAAATGTCATATAGCTACCTATGCTCTTCACCAAGAAAATATAGCCTAATTTAATAATGTTATTAAAGACTCAGTTCTATAGTGTTTGATAACATTATTAAATAACGATATAACGATTTGAACACACCCTCTCATTTAGTGTTTTTTAAAGAATTTTCTTATGCTTATCAAGGCTGTTTTCACTTCATCAAAAATGAATATTGTAATAGTGTGTAATATTTATCTGAAAAATGTAATATTGTGAAATATTATTACAATGTAAATCAATGTTTTTCTATATTAATATACATTAAAATGTAATGTATATCTGTAATCAAAGTTGAATTTTCAGAATCATTACTCCAGTCTTCAGTGTTACATGATCCTTCAAAAATCATTCTGATATGCTGATTTATTATCAGTGCTGGAAACAGTTTTTTTTTTTTTTTTTTTTTTTTTTTGGAACCTGTGATACTTTTTTCAGGATATTTTGATCAACAAAAGGTTAAAAAAGAACAGCATTTATTTAAAATAGAAAGGTTTTCTAACAATACTAACACTACTGTTCAAAAGTTTGGGGTCAGTAAAGTTTTATTCTTTCTTTTTTGAAAGATATTAATACTTTTATTTACCAAGGATGCGTTAAATTAATAAAAAGTGATAGCATAGATTTACATTGTTAGAAAAGATAAATATTTTGAATAAATGCTGTTCCTTTTAACTGAAAAAAGAATCACAGGTTGCAAAAATATTATATTATATTATATTATATTATATTATATTATATTCTTTGCTAATTTAAGTATTTAAATGTATTATATGGCTATTTAAAACTCATATTATAGTACAGCATATTGCATTTTAAAGTACTAAATCTGCTCAAAAAAGATTTTGTCTAAAGCCGAATTTTAAAAATGAACATTACATGCTGCCATCCCTAATGTGATGGCAAAGTTCTTTGTTTAAATAATAATTTCAGAAAATGGCTGACATGAAATACTTTTTTCCTGACATGTGCTGCAGTGTGACATGCTGTACTCCATCTAAAACCATTTGAAGCCACATTTTGCTAATTCTTGTATAATTATAATTGTTATTCATGCATCTTTTATGAGCTCATATTAATTGAGAGGGCACATGGACTATTAGTACATTTAAAAATTCATTTGTCACACCGCATTACAATTTCGCAAAAGAAAAAGAAAAAAGGTGATGATGAAAAACTCGAAATGTCAACCAGCACTTAAAATATACCGTCTTTTAAACACTAATATAAACTTGCAACAGTAAATCCTTTGTTTATTTAAAATGTTCACCTTCTGAAGTTAATAATGGGCCACTTAGATGCTCATTATAAAGCAGCTAAATTCATTTTAATCCTATTTAATCCAAACAGTAAGATAAATTCAATTTATTCAAATAAAGATTCATAAACCTCAAACATGAACATCAATGAACAAAACACTGGCAAAAACAAACCTATATCCATCTCTCTCTCTCTCTCTCTCTCTCTGTCTCTCTCTCTATATATATATGGCATCTTGCAGTTCATCTTTTCTATCTATCTACTCTTCCACTCATCCATCAAAAACTGCAAACCTATCGTTCTTCACGTGTCTGAATCCAGTAGTTATCTGGTCTGGTGAGGTGACACCTTACGTTACGCTGCCCATACACTAAAAGGTGTCGTCTTTGAAGACGATACATCATTTATGTCCCTCTCACACTTTTAGACACATAAAGAGAACCACTTTTATTTATAAATGACCCCACATCCTTTCTTCTGCATGTGTTTTAGCAGTTTTCCGCCACCTGAAATGGCTTCCCTTTGCCTCATTCATTCTAATTTGAGTCACAGAAGCCTATAAAAGTGTCTGTCCCACAATTCCATCCGTCACTAGTCACATCTCAGCTGTCACATCTGTTTCGTCTAACAGTTTATGCCACAGTGACTTCTCAAATTTGAAAAATGAAGATGAAATTACCTACAAACTGGCACATAATGGAGTACAGCGCAAAAAGCCAACTGCATCAACAGATAGCAAGGGAGCACACAACCACCTGGGAATTAAAAAGCAACACACACCTTGTTAACAAATATTTAAACAACGATCGGCACAGCGGGGAAAAAAAAGAAGGTTGCGAGCCGCTCTACTGTGAAATGGAGGCATTTAGACTGTGTTTACATTCATATTTCTTGCTCAACAGCCTTAACTAAAAGGAACAAGCACACAGTCAGAAATAATTATTAAATATTAATTGATTTCGGGCTCTTAGTTCTATTACGTTTTAAAGCTACGCGCCGTTGTATTAAGGATTTTTTTTTCCTTTTCAGTCACTCAACCATCAGTCAATTTCACTCACGCTCTCCAATTTGAAAAGGGAGGGCGATTTATTCAGCTAATTTAACTGAGAGATACAAAGACGGACAGTAATGGCTCATAGAGAAGTCTCACTTGGCTCCCAGCGATGCACATTTTAATATAAAACAGGTACCCGCAGCGGACAGAGCAGCGGCAGCCTTGAGGTGTTGGTATTTGAAAAAAGGAGCGTATGCTTTATGTAAACATTTATTTTCTGAGAATGCAAATGCGAGGCGTCATTGCCACAGCGCTGTCTGACGTGGAGAGGCCTGCTGCGGACGTCTGCATTGAAATGCGGTGGCCCATCTGCGTTGGCATAGCAACAGGCTCCCGTGTCTCCCTTAGTATGACGTTGTCGGCGCAACTAACCCACTCCCTTCCACTTCTTTCTGTCTGCCTGCTTCCCTCTCACATTTCTTTTCTTGTTCCTGCTCTGTTATCATGGCCGTTCACCTCCACCTGTCTGGCTTAATCTGGATGAAAGTGGTTTCCAAGAGTTCAATTTGTTTAAATGGGTCAATAACATGGCCATAAAAGTGTTTACCTCACAAATAGGTTTCTGGAAGAGAGGAGATATTTTTTTTTAAAATGGTGAGTATTGAACTGCATGCTGGAATCATAAAAAATGAGCAAATGAAATTAAATAAATAAATTATTCATGGCAGGCAAATCAAAAGAGCTTGTTTAGGTTAACGCGTTTCCATTACAAGGATTGTTTCAGCCCATAAAATGCATATTGCAAAATGTATGGGGTGATTTAATATGCATGTCTTGGTGGATATAGTACATTTCATGTACTTGAAATCAACTTGAAATATCATATGCGGTTTCATAACATTCATCCAAACAGAAAAAGTAATTACGGGATTTACTCCACATAATTCCATCCTCATATTTTGGCCTATCCCTACGTTGCTGTGGAAACAAGGCAAATTGATGCTTGCTAGCTTACTGAACTCTATGGAAGTCAGTTTCTGCTGCATCAAAAAACAAGAAAAACAAACATAAAATCAGAACACAAGTGTGCTAAATTTAGAGATCTCATATTTTTGGGATAACAACAGTTTTCAAGACATTTTAGGAGATACCCCTAATCGGAAACATTCAGTAAACATTATTTTTGAGTATCTAGTATATATCTTTAAGGGATAGTGCACCCAAAAATATTTATTCTGTCATTGAAGGATTAGTTCACTTTCAGAACAAAAATGTACTGATAATGTACTTACTCCCTTGTCATCCACGATGTTCATGTATTTCTTTCTACAGTCGTAAAGAAATTACGTCGTAAAGAAGTTTTTTGAGGAAAACATTTCAGGATTTCTGTCCATATAACGGATATGAATGGTGCCCAAATATGTTAACTTCCAAAATGCAGTTTAAATGCAGCTTCAAAGGTCTCTGCGATCTCAGCCAATGAAAAAGGGTCTTATCTAGCGAAACAATCGGTTATTTTCTAAACAAATTGACAATTTATATACTTTTAACCGCAAATGCTCATCTTGTCTCGTCTCTGCGATGTGTAGTCTGTGTGATCCGGGTCAATACACTTAGGGTATGTCGAAAAACTCCCAACTTGTTTCCGTCTTCAACTTCAAAATCGTCCTACAGCACTGTTTTACCTTTTTTTTGTAAAGGGCGTTTGATCTTCTTTGTATGTTCACTTTGTAAACACTTGTGATGTAGGACGATTTTGAAGTTGGGGAAGAAAACGAGATGGGAGTTTTTCAACATACCCTAAATGTATTGACCCGGATCACAGAGACTACGAATGCGCATCGCAGAGACGAGACAATATGAGCATTTGCGGTTAAAAAGAATATAAATTGTCAATTTGTTTAGAAAATAACCGATCGTTTCGCTAGATAAGACCCTTCTTTGGGATCCTTTAGAACCCTCTGAAGCTTTTGGAAGTTCAAATTTTGGGGCAACATTCATATCCGTTATATGAAGAGAAATCATGAAATGTTTTCCTCAAAAAACAATGTCTTTATGACTGAAGAAAGAAAGACATGAACATGACAAGGAGGTGAGTACATTATCTGTAAATTTTTATTCTGAAAGTGAACTAATCCTTTAATTACTCATCCTCATGTCGTTCTAAACCTGTAAGACCTTCGTTCCTTTTCGTAACGCAAATTAAGATATTTTTGATGAAATCCAAGAGCTTTCTGACCCTGCATAGACAGCAATGCAACTGACATGTTTAAGGACCATAAAGTTAGTAAGACCATCATTAAAATAGTCCATGGGACATCAGTGGTTCAACTGTAATGTTAAGAAACAACAGGAATACTTTTTTGTTACTTTTATTTTCTTAGAAGACCAAAATTATTATTGTAGCTTCATAATAGGGTGTGAAAGCTCTTGGATTTCATCAAAAATATCTTAATTTGTGATCCAAAGATTGGGTATTAGATTGATATGAGGGCGAGTAATTAATGACAGAATTTTCATTTTTGGGTGAATTACCCCTTTAAATAAATATGAGCCCGGACCACAATTTTTTTTTAAATTGAGATTTACGCATATCATCTGAAAGCTGAATAAATATTCATAATAAATAAATAGGAAAATATTTGGCCAAGATACAACTATCTGAAAATCAGAATCTGAGGGTGCAAAAAAACAAAACAAATCACAATATTGAGAAAATCGCCTTTAAAGTTGTCCAAATTAAGTTCTTAGCAATGCATATTACTAAATAAAAATTACGGTTTTATATATTTACGGTAGGAAATATAAAAATATCTTTGTTGAACATGATCTTTACTTAATATCCTAATGATTTTTGGCATAAAACATACATAATACAATGTATTTTTGGCTATTGATACAAATATACCCATGCTACTTAAGACTGCTCCAGGGTCACAAATGTAATATCACCTAAACATAAATATTTCAAAATAATGACATATTATCTTCAAATAATGTAAATCAAGATTCATCTCTCATTCAAAGATACCTTTTTTAATCAACATTCATTTTGAAATTAAATAATTAACATCTTATAATTTTGATATGTTTCATTATTTTGAAATCTCATTTCAAAAGGTCTCATTCTTTCAAGATTATTATTTTAAGATAGCATCATTACTTTCAGATATTATTTTGGGATACTTTAAGAGAGCGGTTTGCGATTCCACTCCTTGCATTCCTCCGCTCTGCACATTTTATATGTACAGTGCCTTGCAAAAGTATTTATTTATTTATTTTTTTTTGCATTTTGTTTTGCAAAAAGCAAAAGCAAAAACAGAATTGGCACAACTTTGTAAATGTTATTGAAGAAAAAAGATGAAATAACTACATTGCATATGTATCAATACCCTTAACTCAGTACTTAGTTGAAGCACCTCTAAAGCCTCAAGTCTTTTGGTATGATGCAACTAGCTTTGCACATCAGCATTTGACAATTATCTGCCATCTCCCCATCGCCTCTCCATCTCTCAAGCTCTGTCAGCTTGGAAGGGGGCAGACACACATTTTCAGGTTTCTCCAGAAATGTTCGATTGGGTTCAAGCCCAGGCTCTGGCTGGGCCACTCACATTCACAGGACATTCACAGAGTTGTCTATAAGCCACTCTTGCTGTGTGCTTAGGGTTATTGTCCTGTTGGATCTTAATATTTTGGTGCACTGAGCTTTTCTTCAGCCCTGACAATCCCTGCCACTGAAAAACAGCCCCACAGCATGAGGCTGCTACCACCACACTTTACTTTAGGATGGTACTTCACAGGTGATGAGCAGTGTCTGGTTTCTCAATGCTTGGAATTAAAGTTCATCAGACCAGATAATCTTTTCTCAAAGTCTGAGGGTCCTCAGGTGCTTTTTTGGAAATTTCAAGTGTGTTTTCATGTGTCTTCACTGAAAAGAAGACTGAGTCTTGCCACAACGCCATAAAGCCCAAATCGCTGGAGCGTTGCAGTGATGTTTGTCCTTCTGTTGGTTTCTGCATCTGCATAAATGATCATGGAGCTCAACTAAAGTGACCATCAGGTTCTTGGTCACCAGTCTAACCAAAGCCCTTCTCCATTACTTGCTCAGTTTGGCAAGGAGGCCAGCTCTAGGAAGGGTCCTGGTTGTTTCAGAGTTCTTCCATTTAGGGTAACAGAGACATATATATATATATATATATATATATTTTTTTTTTTTTTTTCTGAACTCTTTCCCAAATGTGTGGCTTGATGCAGAGCTCTACAGGCAGTTTTTTTTTTTTTTTTTTTTTTTTTTACCTCAGGGCTTGGTTTTTGCTCTGATATGCATTTTTAGCTGCTAGACCTTTCAATTGAATCTGCCGCAGGTTAACTTTACTCAAAGTGTAGGAACATCTACAAGCAGTATGAATGCTCCTGAGCTAAATTTCAACTTCCCCAATATGGGTATGAATACTTACGCAATGGAATCATATAGAGTTTTTTTTTATTATTATTATTATTTGCAAAGATGTTAAAAGCCTGTTTTTTTCTTTGTCATTATGGTGTATGGAGTGTAGATTGATGTGGGGAAAAAAGTCTTTTTAAGCAGTTTAACAAAAAGCAGCAACATACCAAAATGTAGAAAAAATGAGGCACTGTATCTCTTATCATTTGACGTTTGTTTTATTCAACCGTAAGTGCCCTGCGAAGTGGACATCACAAGATATTCCAGCATGATTCCAGTTCGAAGTGAGCCTATATGTTTCATTTAAAGCAGGGGTGCCCAATCTCAGCCTTAGAGATGCTTGATTAGCTGGTTCAGGTGTGTCTAAATGGGGTTGAAGCTAAACTCTGGAGGACACCAGCCCTCCAGGACTGAGTTTGGGCACCCCAGACTTAAAGGGAATTAAAGTGTCAGAGACGTGAATTTAAACTTAATGTTTATTTATTTACACCTTACACTTCTCTAGTAAGTTTTATCTGTGTGTGAAGATGCTGCAGGCAGTGGCATAGCGCAAATCCGTAAGTGAAAGTTCAGAAGTAAAGTAAACTTCAACAAATTTCCCATGCTCAGGGAGTAGGAAGCAATGAACAGTGTGTCAATCAGAACACAGGCTGTATCCGAAATCGCCCCCTATACCCTTATTCACTATTTTCTACATTAGTCCACTCATTTAGTTCACTTGAAGGAGTGAATGAAAACGATCATTCGGACACTGAGTGCACCGGAAACAGTTCTGCTTGCCTAGTTTGCACTTGCTGTTTATAATAATCATTTGAAACTGGCAAACGGACAGCTCCAGTATTAAGATTAAAGGATTGATCTTGAACTCTGCCATGAAAATTATGTATAAACGCTAGTTAAACAATTAAATAATCAATTTACAATTAATTAGGCTATACCTGTGTTGTATTGTTGCTGTGGACGAGCGCATTGTAAAATTAATGAATGGATGATTCGGCTGCGAGCGGCCTCTTTCGGCGAGAAGCGGGAAATCATTCGCCACACGACTCTCACAGTGAATTATGGGTATTCTCTAGCCGGTGAGGGTACACCGGTTGTACACTCGTTTTTGCGGTGCATTGTGGGATTAAATGAGTGTACCCAGGCCTCCAGGACCAAGTTTGGGCATTTATTTACTGTATTTATTTACAGTTTTTTTTACACTAAATTTTTATTTATTTTTTTCAAAAGGACTGGAATTCAGAAACACTGCTTTAGGAGAAGAAACTACCCTAGCTACAAAATGTGTTAGTTCCCTATGACTATAGAAATCAATAAATGGCAACGCACGCAGGATATATTTTGAAAATATTTACATGCATTTATATGTATATATTTATACTCATATATTTTATATTATATAAAAAATATATTTAACATATAAACATAATATACTTTTTCGTAAATATATACATACATGTGTGTGTATTTCTATTAACATAATAAATATTCACAGTACACACATATATTATGCAAACAAAAACATTTATTTTGATGAAATTATTTGTGATTAATCGTTGCCCAGCACTAATTAATAATGTGGACAGAGAGAGTCTTTGATATTAATTTATATAATAGTATCATTCTATTCAAAAATAGTTTTTTTTGCGATTTAACTATTATACAGCATGACCAAAATGTGATGTGATTTCACTGACTTAAACTATGTTTTTCTAAGACATGTTTATAAAAATTGCTTTAATGGCCTAGTGTAAGCCCTGTCTGTGAAACCAGCCCTAAGATGCCCAGACATTTAGTCGACTAAAACTTGACAAGGTTGATTAAATATGCTACATTTGACACAGGACTAAAACTAAAACTAATTTAAATGGCTGACAAAATTAACACTAGCTACAAACTCAAGGATTTGACTTAAACAAATAAATAACAAAATAATGTCATCTTAAAATATCAAATTACTATGTAATGTTTTTTGAAGCAACTCAAAACAATGAGATTGTTATCTTAAAATCATGTAAATCGAGAGACCTTGTCATTTTCAATTTATCTTGAAAAGATGAGATTTCAAAATAATCAGATGCAGCACTAACTCAAAATAACTAGATAGCATCTCAAATAACACCATGCAAAATAATGACCTGTGTGCTGGATTTTTTTTTACTTGATGTGGCAAACACAAATGCCACGCGGTAGAGCAGAGCATGATTGCCACACAAGATCACAAACATTATAAAAAGAGAAAAATCACATTCTGCCTCCATCTGTGAACACTAAGAATTCTCAGGAAGCAAGCGACTGTCAGAGTCTCATAAGCTACTGGTGACAAGATGCTTTGCAAATGCTCAGTATATAAAACTCTGAGCCATAACGGATTCTCTATCTACTGCATATCAAAACCTGATCTCTGATTAGCTCCTGCACGACAGTGAATGAGAAACTTCTGAATATGCGGAGAGGGGATTAGTCTGAAACTCCTGGAGGCTTTCCTTCAGATGGAGGATTATATCAAGGTCACTGAGGTACTGGGAGGATTGGGCATGACTGTGCCAGCTGTACCCGCTCTTCTGACGTCCTCACATGCCTCCGCTCTCACGGGCAGCTGACGGTCATGGTCGCTGCGGTCAGGCCTGCTCTGCATTACCTAACTGGAGCACAAGTTGGATGCAGAAGAGCTGAGCGATGGATTACGCTCCGGCACTCGAGACTGGCACCGATGCCTAAGTGAGCAGCAGTGACATAAGAGCTTTTCCTCTAAGGATGGAAGCTGAGGTATGATAAGGCTGTAAACATCCTGAAGCTGACGGTATGCATGAGAGCACAGACGGCTAACGGAGGCATCTCAACATCCCAAAACATGCTCAGCGTCAAGTCGTATGACCTCAACGCGAAGTAACAAGTGTAAATGTGAGTAAAGCACGGCGTACTGCAGGGATGTAGAGATTTGTTTCAAACCCTGAGTAAACACAATCCAGGGTTATCTATCTACTTCTCACTGCTCTTTCTCTACCCAGGGCTAGTAATTAATCCTGGGTAGTCATGTTTCAAAATTTCACACTGTACATTTGTAAACACTGTTATTTGTATATTAACACTCTTATTTGCATATGCGATGCATATTTATGAGGTCAACAACATTGACTTGACGAAAAAAAAAAAAAAAAAATGCTTATGCCACTATAAAAACATAGCAATCCAGTTTGGTGGTTTTAAGCCTCTTGAAATGTATCAAAAGCAGATGCTATAATTAAACAGCATTTCTGTGGCTGTACAAAGTGCATTAATACTTAATGAGATGTTTGTTTAGGTTCAATTCATTAACACTATGCATTTGGTATCATGAACTAAAAGCACTTTTTCACAGCATTTATTAATCTAGGCTCATTTTATTTATAAATATAGGTGGCAATTTTTCAGTGTTGAATATGTTCAGTCGCAACAGACTAACAAACTCTATTTTATATGTCTGTTATCTGTTGTATGTTTAAAAAAAAACCTTGAACTCTATTCTATTGTTATTCTAACTAGTTTTCTTTAAAAAAAAATTAAAAAGTGCCTCTAACAACAGCATTCTCTGTTCTTTTTCCATTCTTTTGACTTGTTTATATATATATATATATATATACATACATACACACACATATATAAAAGAGCCTCTAACACTAGTGTTCCCTTTTCCTTTTCTATTCTATGTACTTGGTTTCTTTTTATTTATTATAAAAAAGAAAACCTTGCCATGTGTACTGCTTTAGTTTAACCAAGTCTTCTCACAGCACTTACAATATTTGCTCTTTTGGTGGTTTTGATTGCTTCTATTGTCCTCATTTGTAAGTCGCTTTGGATAAAAGTGTCAGCTAAATGACAAAATGTGAATGCAAATGATAATTTAGAAAAGAAATGCTAAATATGAATATGTAAAAATGACAAATTAACATACACTACCTTTAAAATGTTGTAAACTCTAAGATTTGTGTTTTTTAGAGTCGTTTTTTTATTTTCCTCAAGGCTGCATTCATTTGATAAATAAGACTGTAAAACAGTTAAAACAGTCACATTAAAATATTACAATTTAAAACTTGACTACAATTATCGTTTTCTATTTTAATGTCTATCTTAATGTAATTTATTTATTTGATACAAAGCTGAATTTTCAGCAGCCATTATACTCCAGTATTCAGTGTCACGAGATCTTTCAGAAATCATTCTAATATCCTAATTTAGTGCTTTATTATTATTATTCAGAATTCTTCAATGAATAGAAAGTTTTAAAGAACAGCATTTATTTAAATACTCAACCTCATGTCATTACAAACCCATCTCTGATCATCTTCTTAACACAGATTAATATATTTTTGATGAACTCCGAGAGCTTTCTGGCCCTGTATGGACAGCAACGCAACAGATACAATTTATCATTATATATTCCATTATTCATATTTCTTCTCTTCTGTGTCTTGCCTTGAATGTGGTAGTTACATTGCTGTCTATGTAGGATCATAAAGCTTTCAGATTTCATCAAAAATATCAGAATTTGTGTTCCGAAGATGAATGAAGGTGTGACGGGTTTGGAAAAACATGAGGGTAAGTAATTAATGGCAGAAGTTTCCTTTTAGGCTGAACTACCCCTTTGGTCAATTTATTGTATCCTTGTCAAAAAGTAAATAAAAAATAAATACAACAGCAAACATATGGTTTGTTTTTATTTCATGTTAGCTATTGTTTTGAGCTACTGTAAAAAAGATGGTTATGATTTGAACAGATATATTAATTTTTAGGCAATCTGCTTTACTATAAATGTCAGTCTCCAACTAGACAAGAACCGTCTCGGAAATCTGTGCAGATGGTATTTTCAGCAGTGCCACGGCTGAGGCATCTGACCTAACACAAAAACACATTTTCTCATATCTGCTTTCTGCCGCAACACCTCCATCTCCCTGTGACCACCCAAACACGAACAGGCCCATCCGCAAACACTCACTGCATCTCCATGTGACAGAATTTTAAAGCCGTACATACACAATCTGATGGGATGCCTAAATCGAGCTCTTCAGATGTCACACTGCATTCCAGAGAAGGTGACGAAAAAAAAAGCAGAGCGGTTGCGAGTTTGCTTGAATGAGTGTCATCTTTGTTTTCATGCGTTCTGCACTGGAAACAAAGTGCTGACACTGTGTGAAAGCTTTAATCCAATAAAGACACAAGCACTTGCTTCATATGGCACATCCCTGTCCAATTCTTGCCATTTGATGTCCGCATAGTCCTAGCGCTTGAGCTCTTCACAAGGGAAACCGAGGATGATTAAAAGTCTAGGCTAAAAGCACATGTTCTAAAAGAAGGCCTCTGTCATCCACTAGTGTCACTGTGGCCTTTAAGATAACCTTCTTCTGTTGAAAGCGAACACAATACAGACGCTGCCAATGATCACAGGCCTTCAATAACATCATCGAGTGTACATTTTAAATAGAGCAGACCTTTTCACAATAGACTGCTCATTTTTAAGCCTTCAGACTTGCGTCGTTATTATACAGGCATTTTGTCGCCATTTCGTTCTTGGCATTTTAATTCAAAGCCTGACTTTCTTCAGTGTATCTGTTAACAGTGTTTTAACATCTACTGAATAATGCACTACACCATCATTTTCAAGCCCAGACATCACATCAGCTCCGAGGCACAATATAATACATTTTAAATAACCAGGCATCATGGATCTCCTCGATCAGAGAGACATTTTTCACAGCTAGCTTTTGAAAATCAAGAACGAGTTGATGAATTTTCTACAGGCCTCAGACTCAACCCATTCATCCACATAAAATATGAAGGTCCTTGGAGCTAAAAACAAAAGGACGGACATCACAAACCGTGGCGTTTAAGTTTTATCATTCACAGGGAAGGTGTTGGAAAAATAAATAATAATATATACTTGGGATCTTCTCCAGCATTCAAACTTGTGACTTGTGAAGTGTCAAGCCTTGCAGGATTCATCTCCTACGCCGCAAACTGCGAGTTCAATTTATCTTCCCCATGAGCTGTATATGCCAGAGCGGTTTTGCATGACCACTGCCAGCTGCCTTAATCCTAGCCTGGGTTGCACTTATGCGCTCTAATTCAGCAGATCTAATTCAGAGATCATTTAAAAGCTGCAGGGCTGGAGCCCCGAGCCTCCGGCCCTGCAAAACTGCATTATAAAATCCTCCACAACATAAACACTCCACCGTTTACTTGCGGATAGCCGGTGTGGCACGTGCAACGGCAAACGGCGCCGAATCTGACGCTGAATGTGGTTTTTGTCTCATGCAGGTGAGTGATTTTCATCCACTCGAGTCAGTCAGCAGAACTGCAGTACAAACTGACAATGCAAGGAAGGATGACACCAGCATCACTATCAGCTCAGATCTGAAAAGACAAAACATTGGTCTTACCTCCTAAAACTTGCTGGAGAGCTGCAGCAGGAATGATGGGAAAGAAAAGAGAGAATAATAAATTAACAACACAGAATCCACCATTTGTCATTCAGGCTGTTGAAACTATAATGAGAAGAATAAATGCCATTGCTGAAGATACGTGTAATTGCTAGGTGAGACTATTAAAATATCAAGTTAGGTTATGGTTCATATTTAAGTAAATACCGTGTATCTTGTTTGAATGTCAAATCTTGCTATTGTGAATCAGTTAAACTACTATAAATATCCACTTAATAAAAGTACTTGTAATCCTACACTTCATAAATATTCAGGTGTGGGAGCAAAACATCATGTGGATCCAAGAAAAATCATATGCATCAGTGAGATAAGCATTCAGGAAAAGTGAATTAAGCAACTCAGAGGGTGAAAGTCATTTTTAAGTGGTTAAAGAGTATTACTCATGATATCTTCGAGGGCATGTGAACTTAAATACCAGCACTTGAGTATACAGTACTTACGAATTTTGTTGGCAGAAACTTTAAAACGCTCATAATTGCATCCTTGGGAGTCTACTGTAGACTTCATTCTGACTAGAACATGATAAAAATGCACGCACCACTTGTTTGAGTCATAAATCAAGTCATACACTCAAATGTTATTGTCATTACTGCAGATGACTGTTTATAGTAGATGTCTAGATGATTAGACTCATGGGAGCTGGAATGCATGTTGCTCGTGTTGTTTTCTGAGTAACAATGATTAAATCTATAAATGGGAGTTTCTTCAAGTTCGAGAACTTTTATTTCCCAGGGGTTGATTTTTATTAAAACTAACAGATTGCAACTTTTTTCTTTTTGCTGTGTGAAGGTCTTGAAACCGTTAACCAGCTTTGTTTCCCGATATGCCTACGTCTCTACAGAATATGTGGTATTTATAAAACAAGGGAAAAGTACCCAGATGACAGTTCACAAAGTCAGACATGCATCAGTCTTTCATGTGAAGACTTATTGTTTTTCCCTTTTCCCTAGAAATGCTAAAATATTCAATCGAAATCAACTGAAAAAAGAATTTACCTTAAAATATGAAAACTTACCATGAAATGCGAACTACTTCATGTTTAAAACTATGATAATCTGAACAAAGTGTGAAATAATCAGTTCCTCAAGTACACTAAATATAAAAATAGTGTCAGATCTTGATATGAAATTAGACTCATATCTAGTCTAATTGTAATGTGTAAAAAAAAATGCCTTCTTAAGCATCAGTAAATGTTTTCACCTTTTGTAATAGTTATGTATAAGTTCCTCAATTGTTCTCAGTGTGAAAAGATGGATCTCAAAATCATAGTCACTTTTGGAAAGTGTTCAAATATGCAGATGATGCTTGAAAAACTAAATGTGCAGGAGCTGGAGGATTTTTCTGAAGAACAGCAGGCAGGATGAACTGCTCAGAACAAACAAAGGGACTCATGAACTATCACAAAAGATATAAACAGCTGTGGATCATCCAGGAAACAACACACAGTATTATGATTCAAGAGTATGTAAACTTTTCAGGACAGTACCAAATAAAAAAATAACACTGTTTACATGATCCCTCTTATTTTGTTAAAATTAATAACATTTAGCACATTCATTTCTACCCAAGTACCGGTATTTCTGATTGGGCTGAGGCTAGTATTTTAAAGAGTTTGAAGTAAAAATATTTGATGGACGTATAATATGTGTCAAGAGCATTCACTCTTATCTCAGTATCATTATCTCATTTTTGACCGAGATGGCTTTTAGGAAGTTTTGCATCTGAACTCATATACTGTATCAAATGAAACCATGCAAAAACCATGCTTTTATATCTTCAATGACTGGAAAATGACTGGAAGAAAGAAAATGCTAAGTAACAGTCTTATCTTCTTCCAAGGCACACATTACAATATATAGTCATGGCCAAAAATATTGGCACCGTTGCAATTATGTCAGAAAATGCAACATTTCTCTCAGAAATCTCACTTGCAAACAGTTAAAACTGAGAAAGTTGACTCAATCTTTGTGTTGTGTGTCACAATGAGCATGGAGAAAAGAAAGAAGTGTAAAAAGTTGTCTGTAGATTTCAGAGAGAAATTGTGGAAAAACATGGACAATCTTAATGCTACAAGTCCATCTCCAGAGATCTTAATGTTCCTGTTTCCACTGTGCGCAATGTCATCAAGAGGTTTACAGCCCATGCCACTGCAGATAACCTTCCTTGATGTAAACGGAAGAGCGAAATGAATGAAAAATTACAACGAAGGATTGTTCAAATGGTGGATAAAGAACCCAGAACACAGATTAACAAACAAATTCAAGCTGATCTGCAAACACAGAGTCCAGATCTGAATCCTATAGAACACCTGTGGAGAGATCTCAAAACAGCAGTTGGGAGAAGGCATCCTTCAAATCTGAATGACCTAGAGCAGTTTCCAAAAGAAGTGTGGTCCAAAATTCCAGGAGAGAGATGTAAGAAACTCATTCATGGTTACAGGAAGCGATTGATTTCAGTTATTTTTTCCAAAGGGGGGTGCTACCAAATATTAAATTAAGGGTGCCAATCATTTTGTCCAGTGCATTTTTTGGGTTCTATTTGGAATTGTATCAGATTTAACTTTTCTTCTCAGTTTTTTTGGGTTGTTCCAATGCAAAAAAAAAAAAAAAAAAAAAAATCAACAATTTTCTGAGAGAAGGGTTGCATTTTCTGACAGAACTGCAAGGGTGCCGATATTTTTGTATATAAAGCTAAATATTATCTACTCACATAATATATGTATAATACTAATCACATGGTCACTGTGTTAATTATTCATATGAATAAATCTAGGTACAGACAAAAAGTAATTTGGGACTCATTAGTACCACCATTTGAATATGACGACGTTGAGAATACTTCCTCAGTACGTTCTCTGAGAGGCCAAAAGGTCAGGTGCTACCTTAATGACATACTTGAGACCGTGGGACAGACTCCGGCAAGACACGAAAAAGCCTTCGCTGTGAAATAATAGGAGTCAGGGGAGGACGTCAAAGGCTTGCTAGGTGGAGCTAGTGTGGGGCTGGACGATCTGGTCATGGAGGGTGAGTCAGATCACTGTTGCCACTGTGATAATGAGGAGAAAGTAGCTGTGAGAGGAGCTGTTTGCAGCTCTTAAAAGGTGGAGGGCAACAATCCTCGCTCTGAAACACTAATGAGAACACATGGCGGCTTCCACGCGGCCACTGAAAACCGAGACCTAACCCTACGGCCAATTAAAGAGGAATCTTTGCGAATGTTATTTTGCGATCATCATTATGTGGCCATGGAGACGTTGGCGCGTAAACGAGCACCCGGGAGAGGGAGCGCTGCTCTATTATCCATTTTCCTAATCTCGGTCGCTCAACGGCTACAAATTAAATCCAAGGTTTCCGAGCAAATCTTAATGGACTGCTTTATCAGTGAAAAGGTGATTTGGACTATATCTGGCGGATACCACAGGTGCGAGGGGAACGTTAGCGCACCCCAACGATGTTTGCAGAGGGAAGCTGAAAGCGCAACAAAAGCCGGGACAAAAGACGACACAAAACCCTCAGTGCAAATGCTGCTCGATTGCCTGGAGCGAGACAGTAAATCTCTTAATCACACTGTGTTTGTGGGAGCTGCTTGCTTGGCTCGGGATATCAGGCCATGCAAAACTGTCAGCCGCCCATAAATCACGAGGGCCGCTTTAACCTTTACAAGTGCTCTCCTCGGCTCCCTCAAATTGGTCACGGCAACAAAGTCCCGGAGAATTGTAATGAATCGAGCATGGCCGTGAGAGCTGACATGGTGACAGCGTCTGGAGCTTCTCAAAATGAGCGTGCTAGGCTAGCGCCACGCGGGTTATTAGCATGATCTCAGGCTGTCGGTCTGAAAAAGCCAGAGTGGCATGTAATCTGTCTCTATTTAGTGAAGTGATGCTAATCCCTCTCTTGATCTGAATCGGGTCCTCCAGTGTGAACCTGAATGAGACGAGGCGTCTCCATCAACCGCGACAATAGAGGAAGTGTCTGTTTACAGGAGCTAAAATATGAAATCAGCAGTCTTTTTGATTGCTATTGCAGTAAATCAATAATGCAGGTGTCATCCACTTGACAAAACAGCTTCTCACCTGTAGAAAGACTTCTCGCCAGCATCTTATTGGCAGCTCATTTCATTATCTGTTTTTGCAACAGTTCGTTTGATCATCCTGCATAATTGTAAGTGTGAAAGTCATGATTTTAATCAGGCCTAAAAAAACACAGAGGCTGAAAAACACTTTAACAATGTCTCACTTTCACTGTGCCTCAAAGCTGAAATGATTTCCCCAACCCGAGTAGCCGAGTCCCCTGCTAGCTTCAAGAAACGCCTAAGGACACCTCTCTTTGGTAAGCACTTGTCTCACAATTGTTAATGCACTCTTTAAAAAAAAACATTATTCTTAAACTGTTCTTTCAATGCCATCACCATTCTGGTCTCTTAGGGCTCAAAAGTATTTTCATTTTTTCTTTGCCCAAGTCAGTAGTTTAGATTTCAACTTGTTCTGCCAAAAAAAAAAAAGCTTTGTAAATAAAGAAATAATATTTTCAGACTTTTTTGCATTTTAAAGACAAAAATAAAAAGTGTTTTCCCTTCATGTGTTTGTTGTCTTCACACAACACATGTCACGTTTCATCTTGAGCACTGACACTGATGTCTACTTGGTGAACAAGCCTACTTTTGAGAAAATTCACTTAAAAAAAAAAAAAAGTATGAAGTATGAAGGCATGGTAAAATGTTCACAAGAAAAATCTAACCTTCATATAACAAAATAAATAAATAAATAAATAAAAAACCATTACCCACTAGGACAGTGTTTAAAATTGATGAAACTGTCATTAAGGGGATATGTCTGCCAAAAATAAAAGCTAACCCATGATTTACTCACCCTAAAGCTAACCTATTTGTCTATGCCTTTTTTTTTTTTTTTTTTTTAGGCGAATACAATTGGAGTTAAGTGGATATAAAAAAAATATCCTGGCTCTAAATGGGTGTTGATTTGTGTTGATTTGGGTGTTGATTTGTTGAAGTCCAATAAAGTGCATCCAACCATGATAAAAAGTACTTCACATGGCTCCAACGAGTTAATAAAGGCCTTCTGAAACAAATTTATGCAGTTTTGCAAGAAAAATATCCACACGTTCATGAGAGTGTTATGTTTCAGCAGATGCCATAGGATGTAAACGTAGTGTAGCCGCCTGTGAGAAGTTATGAATGCAGAAGAGCAGTGGATAGAGCAAAACAAAACACCGGTCACAAATTAGATGATTTGTAAAGAAAAATGTCAGATGATTTTAATATAAGCCACAAGGAAACAAAACTAGCATATTCTCACTGGAGCTTACACTATGCCAAAATTTTACCTCATCCGCTGGAATGGCACTCTCTTGTAAATGCGTGTACGACAGTTAGCAGTAGGGGTGGGAATCTTTCGGGTACCTCGCAATTCAATTCAAATCGATTCTTGGGGTCATGATTTAATTAAAAATCAATTCACAATTTGGGTAGCCCTGACTTAAGTAATCAGTGTTTCTATGAACTATTAACTTTCTTATAAATCAAAAACAATTTACCCTTCACATTATGTGTCCAAATTCAATTATACTGTGTTCAAAGAAGAAATGACATGTACTAAATACAAGATAGTTTCACTTTCAAGATTCGCGATCACATGGAGCAGCAGTGGGCCTACTTACTACATATTTTACAAGATTAAATGTTTGTCAGTGGTGCTCAGTATCTGCAAATTATTCGCTATCGTCCTATCAGTCATCTTTCCTTACTCCGTTTATGTGGTAGGTGAAACATATATTATGTACTCTAATGTAACAGGCACTAGCAAGCGGCTAACCATGTCTCTTTAGCCCTTTGAGCGGTACGGTCCCACATGTAGAGAGAGTCCTGCTCTGCTCTTGTCATATTATCACAGTTATGCAGTGTTTTAACCACCTAATGCTTGTTGTATGTTTTAGACATGTAAATACACACAAGTACTAGTAAAACAATGCATTTAGAGTTTGTAAAACACACAAGAAAGTCTATGGAAGCAGCAATAAAATCCATTCAAATATAATTTGCCGATTTTATTCATATCAGATACACATAGTGTAAGTAACTATTCACTCTATTCTTCTATTCTTCTATTCTTCTCCCAGTTCACCAGCCACTTTACTTGCATGCATTTCGGGAGTAACTGATGAATTTACGTGCTGAATCTTGCATGTTCCATGTGGTGATGCACATCTCACATTATAGATCACGATCAAGATCATTTATACCCTTTTTAAACAGCAAAATACACACACGTATTTGTGAATCGGAATATCAGATAGTTGATGACATGGTGAGCAAGTGTGTGAATATTTTGAATTAAAACGGAAAAACAAAATAAAAGCGATACATCTGTCATACAGCGCCATTGTGGCTGCGGTGTGTCACGTGACAAACATGATGCGTCGCCATGGAAACAATAAGGGTGAACATTCTAAAATAATGGTCGCCTAAAAAAAAACTCACTCCGGGGGGCCAGATAGAATATTTTAAACTCACCAGTGAAAGGGTGAATGGCTCCGTAGAACGTTTTGTTTGTTTTCCGTCCCGTTCTGAAAACTTCCCATAATAACAAAAGTTTAATAATTAATATAATATTTTTCCAAACACTTGCCCTCGCTGAAAATGGGGCAGGATGTACTTACTTTTTGCTCATTGCTGTTATTATTATTATTATTATTATTATTATTATTATTATATTAACTATAAAATCTACTTTTGAAATTTGTGAATCGATGCAAATCGCTAGAAGACTGAATCACGATTCATATGTGAGTCGATTTTTCCCCCCGACCCCTAATTAGCAGAAGCTAAAGATTCCATTTGATAAAGTTTTAAATATGGATGTTTTTCATACACAAACACATCAATTCACTTCAGAAGGTCTTTATTAACCTCCCGGAGCTGTGTGGAGTACTTTTTATGATGGATGGATGCACTTTATTGCACCTATTCACTACCATTATGCAGCTTAGAAGAGCCAGGACTTTTTTTATATATAGAACTCTGATTGTTTTTGTCTGAAAGAATAAAGTCATATACACTTAGGATGCCTTTGGGGTGAGTAAATCATGAGGTAATTTCAATTTTTGTGTAAACTATTCCTTTAATGATGCACAGTGATCCATAATGCATTATGTTCTGATGTTTCACACCATTTGAACTAAATGAATTAAATGATATATTTCCTTTTTAAATCAGGAAGAAATAAATGTTATTCCAATTACATCAGTGACACTTAAGATCTAATTTCATGAGAATTACCTTTAGAATTAGTAAGAAGCTAAATAAGTAAGTAATCCAGTACTGACATTTTGTGGATGAAAACCACAAAAACATGAACTCCAGCAATACCCCTTTGTCGCTTTGCAGTCTGCCTTTATTTTCCACTATAAGGATTTTGAAAATGCAAAGCCACAAAGGCAAACCAGCAAATGCACTTGAGTGCGCAGGGATGGGATTTGGGGTGTCTTTCCTAGCTCTAAAAGCAAATCTGACAAGCTCCAACAAGCTCTTTTTATTAAACAAAGAAAGCAAATGCAAGCAATATCTAACACGAAGATCCTTTCCCCTCTGAGAAGGAGAGCTAGCATTCATTTTGACCTTGCAAAGACCTGCTGCAAAAATCAGGTGGTGTGTTGACAGATCATGTAGACCTACCGATAACTGAGTGTTCATTGCATGAAAGAAAATAAGTGGGTGAATCATGAGGGACAGTGAGATGGAAAATTACGTTTTATATGAATTCTCATCCTCATGTGTAGATTTTTTTTTTTTTTTTTGCACTGACACCAAAGATAGATGTCAATATCTATATATCTATATGTGGAACTGATATTGGATCTTCCTGTAATCAAATGCATCCAACATTATTAATACCACCACTGTAACACAAATTCATTTCTTCTATTAACCGCAGTTAATCGGCAAATCAAAAAATTAAAAGAATGCTTCACACAAAAATAAACGTTATTTACTCCTGATTTGGTCAGCAGTTTCAAGTTAACAGCTCACTGGAGGGGAAGATTATCAATAAAAAAGCATCTTCAATTTCAGGTCGTTCCTCACAGGAAGCTATTTATATAAGGTTTCAAAAGACAGGGCCTGTGTTGTATTGCAAATGGCCACCAAGCAAAATTAACAAGGCAGCTGAAAAGACTCCATGTCCTGTTTTAATTACTTGCTGAATTGTTGCCTAGTGTGTAAACCATTATTTGGCTTTTTCTGCCCTCTGCCAAATGCGGTAAACTATGGTGCTGATTACTGCACAACCGGCTACTGGCAGAAACACACGAGCCCTGAGCCGGGTGAATGTAGCTAACCTCACTCGCTTGCGTTTTGGCCCCGAAAGAAATACAAAACTGCACAATGGCAGCAGATGCCTGACTGAAAGCGAAATACAGACATGCTTGCATCCTTGGCACACACAGCTCGATGTTGAGGGCGACCCAGACTAATTTGTGTTGATAAATAAGACAGACTCTCAGTCTACATTATTTAATCCTGGGGAGCGGATGGCCTTGTTTTCACAGTGAAAGCTCGTTCCCTGTACACTTAAAGAAAAGCCTCTGCGAATTGAGTCTCTCATACAGAGTAAAAAGACCATAGAAGGGAAGAAGTCCAATGCTACATGAAAAGCTTTTTTGTCTGATGCAAACTAGACCTCTTCAGCGCTTTGCTCTTGCTTTTATAGAAATAATCAGGATACTGTACGGGTGGGCGGTATGACCAAAACCTTATATCACAGTATGAGTAATTTTATATCAGGGTGTATATATATATATATATATATATATATATATATATATATATATATATGAAATGACACAGTTATTTCTGCAATATTGAAACCACTGTAGTTCAAACAGTATGGCACTAGTATTGCCAAGGTCATGGGTTTGATTCCCAGGGAAACCATGAAATGATAAAAGGTGAACTTGAATACAGCTTAAGTCGCTTAAAATAAACACCTACCAAATTCATAAATCCAAAACAAAAGATCATAAATTATATCATGCTTATAATGTAATGAAATGTACTGTGAATAAATAAATGAATAAATTAGTTAATATAATAGTTATTTTAGATTTTATTATTAATTATAAATACAAATCATTATAAATGCAATAAAATGTAACTGTATATTTAAATGAGTGAGTGAGCGAATGAGTGAATTAATTTGGTAACGTATTGCAAGTCATTATAAATGCTATTGAAGTTTACATTTTGGTTTGCATCAATGGTCCTCAATACCAGCCCTCACACCCACTGCTTCACATATTTTTTATACATCTCTTATCGCTTCAGACATTTGTTCTATTTGACCACAAGTGCCCTGCGAAGTGGACATCACAGGATATTGCGCCATGATTCCAGTGCGAAGTGAGCGTATGTGTTACATTTAAAGTTTTAATGTGCATGACACTTGAATTTAAATTGTATTTATTTACAGCTGTATATTATGTCACACTTCTCTAGTAAGTTTCGTCTTTGTGTGAAGACGCTGCAGGCAGTGGCGTAGCGCAAATCAGTGAATGAATGTTCCAAAGTGAAGTAAACTTCAACAGATTCCCTGTGCTCAGGGAGTAGGGAGCAGTGATCACTGTGTAGGGATGTCAATCGGAGTTCACGCATGGAGCTCTCTTCTAATGAGCTGATGATCTGAATCAGGCTTGTGTTAATCGAGTGAGTGAGTGAGTGAGTGAAAGAATTAGTATTTCTATATAGTACAAGCTGTTATAAATGCTTTAGAAGTTTACATTTTGGTTTGCATTAACAGTGTGTGAGTGAGTGCGTGACTGAGTGAGTGGGTGAGTGAGTGAGTGAGTGAGTGAGTGAGTGAGTGAGTTTACATTGCTATATATTTGAGCGAGTGAGTCATTAAGAGAGTGAGTGAGTGAGTCAGTGAGTGAGCGAAAGAATTAATGCATATAGTACAAGTTATTGTAAAGGCTATAGAAGTTTACAATTTGGTTTGCATGAACTGAGTGAGTGAGTGAGTGAGTGAGTGAGTGAGTGAGAGTTAATATAATATACATTATAAATACAAATTGTTATAGATGCTATAAAGTTGTATATCATATATTTGAACGAGTGAGTAATTAAGAGAGTGAGTGAGCGAGAGAGCGAAATTAATTCATATAGTACAAGTAGAGGCTATAGAAGTTTACATTTTGGTTTGCGAGTGAGTGAGTGAGTGAGTGAGTGAGTGAATATAATATACATTATTTATAAATACAAATTGTTATAGATGCTATAAAGTGAATGTGTGAGTGATTCTTATAGTTCAAGTTAGAAATGCTATAGAAGTTTACTGAGTGAATACAAATTATTTATAAATACAAATTGTTATAGATGCTATAAAGTTGTACAGTGTTGTACATTTGAGCGAGTGACTCATTAAGAGAGTGAGTGAGAGAAAGAATTTATTCATATAGTACAAGTTATTATAAAGGCTATAAAAGTTTACATTTTGGTTTGCACTAACTGAGTGAGTGAGTGAGTGAGTGAGTGAGTGAGTGAGTGAGTGAGTGAGTTAATATAATATACATTATAAATGCAAATTGTTATAGATGCTATAAAGCTGTATATTGTATATTTGAATGCGTGAGTCATTAAGAGAGTGAGTGAGTGAACTAAATAATTCATATAGTACAAGTAAAGGCTATAGAAGTTTACATTTTGGTTTGCATTAACTGAGTGAGTGAGTGAGTGAGTGAGTGAGTGAGTGATTATAATATACATTATGTATAAATACAAATTGTTATAGACGCTATAAAGTGTATGAGTGAGTGATTCATATAGTTCAGGTTATTAGAAATGTTATAGAAGTTTACTGAGTGAATACAAATTATTTATAAATACAAATTGTTATAGATGCTATAAAGTTGTACATTGTTGTATATTTGAGCGAGTGACTCATTCAGAGAGTGAGTGAATGAGTAAGTGAATAAATGAATCAATATATAGTATAGTATAAGTTATTATAAATGCTACAGAAGTTTACATTTTGGTTTGCATTAGTTGAGTGAGTGAATATAATAAAAGTTATTTATAAATAGAAGATGTTAAAGATGCTACAAAGCTGTACATTTAAGTTTGTATTAAGTTATTTATAAATATAAGTGCTTATAAATGCAATAAAATATAACTATATCTAAATGTGTGCGAATATAACAAGCTACTTATAAATGCAAGTTACTATACTATAAATGCTATAAATTGTGCTTTTTAGTTTGCATTAATCTAGCAAATGGATGAATGAAAGAAATACTATTAAAGTTACTATTAAGTTTTTTAAGTTATTAAGTTTACTAAGTTTATTTATAAATCACTATTTTTTTTTTTTTACATTTTTGGTTTGCTTTAATCAAGTGGTTGAATAAAATAGTGAATGATTAAATACAAATTATGATATAAATTACAATCTAAAATAATTGGCTTATTTTAATATAACATTAACAACTATGCCTCGATATACTGAATGGATGTTATTTAGTTAAATATCGTATATTTCTGGTCAGCACCGATAGCCTCGTGGGCAGCACGAAGACATTGGGCGTCCCAAGTTCGAGTCCTGGTTTGCTGACCTTTCCCAATCCCACTTCCCTTCCTGTCAATACTTAACTATCCTATCATAGGTGAAAATGGCAAAAATAAATCTTAAAAAAAAGCAGTTTTCTGGATAGATGGATGAAAAAAGAAAACTGGAAGCACCCATCTGTGACAGTTTCCAGTGTATATTATTTTTGCTTGCTATAGTTTTTTGCTCTGTGTCAGATTCTTCAAACCACACGGAGGATATACCGCAGTACAAACGATACAGCTGAATCCTGTCCAGCCCTACAAGACTTGCTGTACAAATAAAAGTAAAAGCCTGCTTTCGACATCTCACGGCATATAAGAGCATCCCGCTAATGAGGAACACTTGCACCGTTGCGCAATTCTGCTTATGTGCCTTTTAAAAAGGTAACCGTATTGATTTTAAGAGCTCCCAGCAGGCCCGGGTTAATGCTGTATATATATACGGTGGCGATAATACAGCGTCTGACCAGCACTGCAGTTTATGCACCGCTCATATATTGGGTTGAGAGCTCATTAGCATGCCTGATGCAGATGCAAGAGAAAAGATGCACACACTGCTGATATATCGCTTTGGCCTAGATTTCCATTGTGGCGAGGGCAGCCTTAATTGATACTGACGGCCCTCTTAGCTTTGAGGGTAAAAGCCTGCAAAATTTCACCTGGGAGGTTTGACAAGGGCACAGCGATGGAGACCACTTCCCACTCACAGTCTGGGAATATTCTTAAATATGAAAAGACATGCGTGTAATTAACCGCCACCGTTTGATGAGTCCCTGCTAATTCTTCAGAGGATTTGTTATATCAATACTTAACTAGAAATAATAATTACACTGTGACTCTTGATTATCTATGCATTTTTTTAAATACCCAAATACTCCTCTGTGTTTGATAAGCCAGTCTTCCGATGGATAATCCCTGGAGTAAAAGCACGGATTTAAGGCGTACGAAAACCAATTGTTCCTTTTAATATTGTCCTTTACCAGTGTCAAATCCAATTTGCTCTATCAACTTTCAGGATGATTTATTTTTCTGTTCTTAACGGCTCGCCATCCCACATATCTCTCTTCTTTTGAAGCGCCGGAATATTTCATCTTAATTCGAAACGTACTCGCCGGACCCCGTCACGCTGGCGTTCTCTCTGTACAGAGCGAAGCGCCGCTTCCTGCCGACTCCACAGTGGGTAACCTGAGACTGCATTAAGTGAAAAGCCAAGCGTGAGCTGCCACTGTCTCTGTCCTCGCTGCCTGTTCAATTAGAAGGAGAAACGGGCCAAATATATTTCTGTATGAAGTCATGCAGATTTGGCCTCGGGTTTAACACCGCTCCGCCATATGACAGACTGTGACTTCTCCGAAGGGCTGAGACATTGCTGAGTGGCCCTAATTAGTCTACATATGTCACCTAGAACAGTTTCTATGGCAAATTGCTCTACCATGCTCCAACACATGTCCATGTTTTCATCAAATTAGTACGGGAATATGCTACACATGCATACCGATCGTACACAGCTAGAATTACTAATGCAAACATCTTTCTTCTACTACAGGTCGGTGCAGGTAAGCACGATCATTTTCTGGTAAAAATACATCAATCCGAAAGGCTCGGATATGATTTACGGGTGCTCCGTATTGGATTTCACATAATAATACTGACATAAAATGAAAGATGTCTCATGGTGATAATGCTGGCATGATTTAGTGGATTATTACTTTGGTAGATAGAATGATTTTCATTTATATTTCTGAATTTTCTGTATCTATTTATTTGTTTAGCTACATTTTCAGTCACAAAAATGCAAAAAGAAATCATTTGATTTGAATGAAGCTGATATCAGGATACAAATAACGTGCTCTCCTTATCTTTCCGTCACATATGCTTGGGAGGCCTTTTTTTCCCCTTAGCATATCAATCCTTTATTTACAGTTAAAATAATCTGTTTTTTTTCTAAACAGCTGTAAACATGCAAACCCTCTGAACCTGATCTAATGAGATCTACATCTAAAGATATCTCATTAGCTATAAATTCTCAAGGCATTTTTTAAGGCTAATGTGCTATAATACCAGAACGTCTGAAGCATTTCACATCTATTTTCTACCTGTTATAGATCCTGTTCTTTTTTTCATTTTGACCTTGTCATTTTAAACAAATGTCAGGCTGGACTTCAGTTTTTTTAGGCTGCTTAAACATCACCTCAGCAAGCCCATGTTCATCTACCCCTATTTTTAGTGCTACACCCACATCGCAAAAATCAATCAATAATCAAGGCATAGAACCAAGGCTGTTCCTGTTACACCTGAATGTATGTCATAATATGGAAGAAAAGATCTGCCGCAACCTACGTTTTATCACAACTTCAAAGGAAGGGTTCATCTACTTTTTTTTTTTTTTTTTTACTCTCTTTACTCACCGTCATGTCATTCCAAACCTGTGCGACTTTCTCAAAAGCTGTTTTTTGAAGAACATCCTGGCCACTCTTTTTAATACAATGAAAGTTAATGAGACCCAAGTTTGTCAACAAAATGACAAAGCATCATAAATGCATCACAGAAGTGGTCCATCTGATTTGCATGCTATATTCATAGACTTCTGAGGTCATTATAGCTGTTGTGTGCAGAACACATAATTTAACTTAAATTTTGACATCTGTCCTAAACGTCAACTCACTGGAGTTCTCAACTCACTGCAATTCACTAGAGAGGAAGAATATCAGGGAATATAGTCTTAATTTTAGTCTGTTTCTCACATAGAGCTCTCATATGTAGGGATGTGCGACATATATGACTCTGAACGACAAAACTCTTAAGTAGCACTCTTTAGTGTATATGTAGCAATAGCCAACAATACATTGTATGGGTCAAATTTTTTCTTTTATGCCAAAAATCATTAAGATATTAAGTAAAGATCATGTTCCATGAAGATATTTTGTAAATTTCCTACTGTAAATATATCAAAACTTAATTTTTCATTACTAATATGCATTGCTAAGAACCTCAAAGGTGATTTTCTCAATATTTGGATTTTTTGCACCCTCAGATTTCAAATTTTCAAATAGCTATATCTCAAACAAATATTGTCCATACATCAATGAAAACCTTCTTTTATTCAGCTTCATGTATAAATATACTCATGTATAATTCTCAATTAAAAAAAAAAAAAACCTTATGATTGTTTTTTTTGGTCCAGGGTCACATATTGACTATGATAATATTGTTATTGTTGACTACACAATATGTTTTTGACACAGAGTTATACTAAACAAATCCAAACACATCCAGAGTGCACACATACACTACAAGATGTAGATTAGACTACTGTGCGAGCATGTTTAGAGTTTATGCATTCACTGCATGATTTAGTTTATTAAAATACATTCAGAATTGCACCAAAATTCAAGATGGGAGGGCAAAAAGCCTCCGTATGACTTCTATACATCTTTTACATTTCTATCATTTGATATAGTTAATATCACACAAAGAGTGATGTTTTTCTTCAAATATCAGCACGATTCCAAATGAGAAATTGATTTGATGAACAGCTCAATAAACAAAGAGTTACACTTACATTTTAAACACAGCAGTTCTTGTTTTTGCTATATTTCGAAAATGAAAATAGTTTAAAACAAAGCCACAACAGAACTGTTTTGCATCTCTGAACAGTACACAACGTTGTTTCGTTACTGAAATAAGCAGATGTTGGAACAAATCAGTTGAATTAATGAGTCACTGACTCACTCATGCAGTGATTTGCTGCCACCCACAAATATGAGTATTCAACATTTGTTTTAAAACATCAAAACATTACTTATGCATTTGTAACTGCAGGTTAACTGCATTCAAGTCCTGCATTAAACAGTATGCGCAAATGCATCTAAATGCCACTTCAGATACACGTTCTGTGCCACCTCTGCATTGCAAAAAACTAATAATTTAGTTGATACTGATTTCATTGGTATCTATAATTGGAATCTATAAAGAATTTGACACAAAAAGATGAAGAAAACTGGTAAAAATGGCCATAAAAGGTAAAAATCGATTTAAACTTCTTGGGAAAGTTCATTTCTATTACTCCTGCAAATTAACCAATGCACAGAATATGAAGAATATCAAAAGCTTTGGGAGTTGTAGGCTTTAACGTGTCAAAATACCAGCACAATAACACACTCAGCTAAATATCATCTAATTATAGTTATCGACAAAATTCCAGAAAATAGAGATATAATTTTTGTCATTATCGCACACCCCAGCTCATACTTATTTAAAAGGCTATTTTTAAAAACATTTACTTGCACAATTCATATGAACCACTTTTAAGCTGCTTTTGCATCTTTTTCGAAGCTTAAAGTCTTCAAATCCCAACTGCAAAGAAAAGAGCGGCCAGAATGTTATTCAAACTGAAAGAAAATCCCCCTTATTTTGTTCCAAACCCATGTAATGGCAGAATTTCCATGTTTGGCTGAACTATTTCTTGAAACATAATTGAATCACCCAACTTTCCTAAAAAATTTTCAAAACATAGATATTGCAAACATTTTTTGCAGTCAAGCTGCGGTTTAAGAGCAGAGGAAGAAGATAAGACAAACACTCAACCAAACGATTAGAAAACAGGCAGACCAGATCAGATAATGGTTAATAATTTCCAACTCCTGAGCCCTCGAGTTCCTTAAAAGCAAACATTTTACCTTGACAGCTAAGCACGTTATCCAGTAAGGCATTGTGATAAGAACATCTTCATGTTATGTAAGGCACATCGTCTTGCTTACCTTCAGTGCAGTATTTCCCTTTGTAGCCGGTATTGGAGCAATCGCACAGCACCTCGGTGTCATGAATGGAGCAGCGCCCTCCGTTGCTGCAGGGGTTTTGTTTGGTACACAGGTATTCCAGATCGTTCTTCACACCCTGACTGTCTAGGAGAGCAGGAGGAGTCTCTCCTAACTTTAAGTTGGCGATCAGGCCTCGGAAAGGCGGCTCGTATTTGACCGTGCTGGACGTGAGGGCCGAGAGACGCACGTCCGGTGGGATCCCACCCACGTACAAGTCGCTGGCCACCATCATTTCCCTTCGCTTGGACTTCACCTCCGCCACTTTGCTCTCCCCGTCCATCGCCAGCATGGTCTCACGGTAATTCCGCGTGAGCACCACTCGATGCCAACGCTCGTCGCTGACGTGCGTCTCCATGTGCAACGAGGCAGGCTCGCCGCAGTGGATGGCGAAGCGCAACTGCAGACGGCCATCGTTGATCAGGAGCTCCAGGAAGTCGCAGTTGCCACCGTCGTCCAGGTACAGCACCACAGCTTTGCTGATGTTGGTCTTCATGGTGAAACTTAGCTCTCCGGTGGCTCCCGCCTCCCAGGGTCCGTAGCGAACCCACTGACCCGGCAGACCGTCAAACTCCAGAGCTGTGGTAACTGCGACGGCCACCATGAACCTCAGCCAAACGGCGGCCCACGAGAACTTCGCGCCGCACCTCCACTTCCGCGTCATCATCTTCCAAGCGTGCTCCTAATCCTCCTTTTCTAATGTTCCGTTTCTCTTAATCCACTGCAGAGGAGAGATTTATTCCCAGTCTAGCGTATTAATTTATCTGGCCTTTTCCAAAATAGCGCTGCAGAAATAGCAAGGTCCCAGTTTTCTAAAAACCCCCTAATATTTAAGAGTTCCTTTTCACTTGATTCTCCATCTCGATTCTCTTCTGAGTAACTCCATTGAGGAACACTTCTGAAAGACCGTGTTTAAAAAAAAAAACTCACACGGTACTTAGTTCTTTGAAATCTAAAACTGCCCTAAAAATCTAGTTGACTCGACATGTTAAAAGACCGATTTATGCATCTCACCCTCTGGTGAAAGTAGGATTACCGCTGCGGTTGTATTTTTCGTTTTGTGGGTAGTAGGTCAAATACATGATTTCTTTCCCCAGAAAACCTCAGCTCCCATAAGAGAAGTGCATCTGCATTCCACCGGCAAGACGTCACCACCAGAAATCCTCTGAAAGTAAAAAAAACAGACAATATGTTAATTTATACACAAAACTGATTAGAAACTTGCATGCGCCCAATCATTTCTGGCCTTTTGTTAGGAGGCCAGTTTGATCACAAAATCGAGACCTGGCAGTGTGATTCCCTCAGCTGAGAATCTTTCAACATAATGAAATCAATCTTTAATGCACTTTGCAGAGTAACAGACTGGGGTAGTTGACAGATCCCCTCATTCGCTTTGCAAATTTGCTGATCAGTTCACAGATGAATATTCACAAACCAGCTCACAGTTAGTGTTTTAAACAGCTCTGAGCCCCCTGAAGCCCTCCTAGTCAATCAACACCTTACTCTTTTTTACCCATATATAGTGACTGAGCATAGCAGTGCACTAGTGACAGCAGCTGACAACAGAGGATGACAGATAATAAGACAGAATGTGAGCGTAGTATGGGCATCAGGTGAGGAGTGTAAATGGTGCATGTTTATTAATGAGGAGTATGCGGCGGCATGATCACACCATACTCCTTTTATTTGTGTGCGCAGTATGTGTGCTGAATTCATTAGAGAGAATATGCAAATCTGAGATAACTGCTCAATGGTTACAGCAAATCAACAGTAACGTCTGATCTTGCGGGCAGTTTTGAGTGCTAGACGCGGAGGTTGCAGCAGACTACTGCAATATACGGCAGTGTAGGAATTACACAGAATATAACCAGTCATCAAGAATCTAGAAATACTGTATGGCTGACAATAATGCTCATCTCCATAATTTAATCATCATTTGATGAATTACTACTAGCTAGAAGCAGAAAACACAAAATAGGTCTTTTTAAAAAATGTTTATTGCTTGGATTGTGTGTAAACTGAAAAGCTTTTTCACAGAGTTTTGTTAATAATAATTATAAATGAATGCACCCAACAATCAATGATAGGCATTATTGAAATAATTAAATAAAGCCAAAACAATTAATCATGATTAATCAAATCCAATATGTGTGTAAATACACACACACATATATATATATATATATATATACAATTTTTAGGCAATTTTTTAATACACACACAAATTGTATGTATTCTGATTTCTGACAGCGCTGCATGAGCTCGTTAGCCAAGGTTCAAAGTCCAAAGCGCAAGGAAAATCTGCCTGAAACAGCTTAATGAGAGAATCATTCATAAATCTGCTGCTGTCAACAAAAAGAAGTACAGGCGTCTTATGCGGGCTTCCGCCATAAAAGTAAACATTCATAAATGTTAGTACTGTCATTTTACTGTTGTTCTGTAAAATAAAATAAAAAAGACAAAAATATTGATAACAACAGCTCTGTTAATACATATTATAACATTTACACATTGTGTTCAAATTGGGATCTGTAATATTCATTCTAATGTTTTAAAAGAAATCTCTTCTGCTCAGCAAGGCTACATTCATTTGTACATAAAAAAAAACCCACACATGTCTGATTCAAGAAGGGGGTCTTAAAAATGGCCAATATTATTTTAACTTATTCATTTTAAGTTAAATTGTGCTTTGTTGGTAGGCTATAATGTTTTTCTACTAAAAATGTTTAGTGTTAAGTAAATATTTGTAAATTGCTGTTTTGTAATTGATTTTTTTTTTCTTTGAAAAGCAAGACAAAACTGTAAAAAGCACATTTTGGCTTTTTAATTGTATGCAATGGTGAAAAAAAATTGGCAAAATACATGGGGGAAACCCTGAAATAAACGTATTCGGTAATCGGCCTTCGGCCTAGTGTTTCATTTTGTTCGTTTCGGCCAAGAATTTTCATTTCGGTGCATCCCTAAAATATACACAGCACACACACATGTAATATAAACACAAACATTTATTTTGGATGTAATTAATTGCGATTAATCGATTTGACAGCCCTAAAATAAATAAATCAATAAATAAAAACATCATCAAGCCTAATTATATACAAGATGACGAATTACTTAATTAAAATATCCACAGCCCAGCACTGTTTCAGTGAGTTCGAATCCCGGCTCGAGGACCTTTCCCGACCCTACCCCCTTCTCTCTCTCCCACTTCGCTTCCTGTCAGGAATGATCTGTCCTATCATAATAAAGCCAAAAGGCCAAAAATAAATCTTAAAAAAAAAAAATGCTGCCATGTTCAAAATGAAACACAAACAGCTTGCTTTCCATAAATACATATAAAAGCAATTGCACCATACAATAAAATAATAATAATAATAATAATAATAATAATAATCATCATCATCATCATTATTATTAGATAGAAAAAAAATAAATAAATAAATAAATAATACATAAATAAATAATAGTTAGCTGTTCTTGTTATAAATAATTAGAATAAAAATCATCATGCATATTTATATACAAGATGACAAATGACTTAATTAAAATTTCCATTGCACAGCACTGTTTCAGTGAATGAAAGAATTAATGCTGACATGGTCAAATCCATGAAAAAAAAAGTATATATATATATATATATATATATATATATAAAGCAATCACACCATAAATAATAATAATAATAAATAATAATAATACATTTTTGTCATGATGATGATGATGATGATGATGATGATTATTATTATTATTATTATTATTATTATTATTTTACTACTACTGAAATGATTAAGTGCTGTCAAAATGTAACATTTTTCACATTATCACATATAAATTTATATATTATAAGTTTATTCACTATAGTTTAGAAAATGGTGATAAAATATGACAAGAACTCCGAGTTAAACTGTGTCAGAACTAATTCATCTTGATAATGTCAGATAACTTTGATAGAACGGTGTGTCATGGATTACAGTCAACCAAAAATTCAGACTATATTTACTATGACAATATTTACACAACTATCAATACTTTGTTACTAAGCAATGCTTAATTTTGTTCAGTCTGTGGTGTAAAAAGTTTGCATTAGCAATTAAAGGAAAAAAACACTTAAGCAAAACATGGTCAGTTCAAAATGTCTGAATAATTTTGGGTCCAATTTTTTATAAATTTTACTGGCAGTCCACTGTATGAAGAAATAGACATTACACACACATGGACCGTATACACATTACATACACATACAGGCCTATTATGTAAACACAAACCTTTATTTTGTATGCGATTAATCGCGATTAATCGATTTGGCAGCACTAAAATACATAAATAAATAAATCATTAAGCTAAATCAATCAGACTTAAATGTACACATAAAATGACAAAGACTTCAAATACCCACAGAGCAGCACTATTTCAGTGAATTTATCACTCCATTAAGCTGGAATGCAGGTGGTTAGATAATAAGACAGATGAAAAAGGTAACAAGTGAAGTGAATAAGACATAAGAAAGGTTTTTAAGATGAATTATCACGCACAAATGTGCCGCAACTGCTCAATAAATTTGGCCCTGAAAAACAGATCACCGTGCAGCAGGGTGCCGTACAGAGCTCAGGGGTCCCCTCTGTTCCTCCGGCCTCATCAGCATCCATAAATAAAGGTGCTTGCATGGCGGAAGAGATGATATTGAGGCAATATGCACTCCGCGAGCTGAGAAAAATTAATTTGATCATACAAAACGCGAGCTTAATTTCTCATTTGCTTCTAATTAATTACTGTGATCGTGCACAAGAGGACTTTTCAAAAGACCTTGAAAGTGATAACAGCCTTGCTGCCTTTCGAAATCTGTGCTTAAATAATGCTCTCCACTCGTTGGGGAACAAGCATAAGAAAAAAAAAAATGGAGGGGTCTATTGGGTCGTTTTCTGCAAACAGTAGACAGGGGGAAATAAAAAAAAAAAAAGATGAAGTGTTGGCGATAAATTAAAAGGCCTGTTTTGAAAGGCTAACAACGGCATGGAATCTGTGGAAAATCTTCAAAAAGGTCTTGTGAAAGATTACGTCTCTTATGTTTGTCAAAGGATTAGCGACTAAATTTCTTAATAGCCGTTCCATATAGCACGCAGCACTGTGCAATAAAGCCAACGTGCACACATGGGGACGGAAAGGGAGAGAAGAAATATGAAGCATAATTGGAATGAAAAGTAGTTCAATTTAGATCAAATTGGCTCCTGTAACACCCAATCCTTTGCTATTCCAAATATATCGGCCATGTAATTCAGCTTTAACGCGGCAGACAGACTGTTCTCCCCGCAGAAGGATCATTTCGCACTGCTGCATTGAATGCATTCTCCTGGAAGTGACAGGGACTTTATTGTCTGTAAGTACAAAACGACATAAATGTAGCGACCCCATCTTGCGCTGTATCAGCACACGTGCCTTTCTCATTTGTAACCGAACAGGCCTCGCCAAACATATGCAGGTTGGGAAACCAGTTGGAAATCCAAATAAATAGAAAGCATTTCTCTCTTTCTCCCGGTACGGTCATTGTCATTAAGGTCATTATCTGCCCTTGAGCGTGATGCATGACTGCAACACAGCGCATAACAATGAAGAGAGCAGGAGAGGCGGCCCTGACAAAGCGTTTGGCATGTTCCTGTCCACTCATGTCAGTGAGAAAACCCTCTCCGAATTGTTATCTACCCCCCTAATGATGTTTTAGTGCAGATTTAAGCACTCAACACTTGCTGATCAAAGCCCGGTTCCCAGGTCAGTGTGCTATCTGAGCTAGAACCAAATAGAATTAGCCATGCTTTCTGCTCTTACATTGGAGAGTAATGGACAGCATAAGGATGCACTGAGGGCACTTTAGGGAGCGAGTCCGTGGCGTGAATTTACAATTAGCACATACGCAACAAAACGCCCACTGAATACATGAGCATCTTTTGTCAAGCTTATATTTAAAGATCACACTCGAATTAGCGCATTCATATTCAATTAAGCATTGCGGTTCTGCCTCGCATTATTTCCTCTTGATGTTTCTTTTAATTAGCCAAATCAAATCGACATGATTAAAAACAGAGTCCTCCTCCGCCACCTACCCACACGGAATGGCAGTTCCGGAAAAAATCTGCCCCCTTTTGTAGCTGCAGAACAGCATCCGGGGCTGCGCTAAGCAAGAATGGCAGATGGCTAGCAAATGGACGGTTCAGATTGTGCGTTCACGACTTCGGAGCGCTCGATCCATACGAGGAGAGATAATTGAGATGAGGTATGCGACTAGCCGTGAGGGAGACGGCAGCCCACTGCTGTGGCAGAGAAGCCGGCTGTCCTTTCAGCACCACGGACAGCGGCCAGCAAATATCAGTACCACGGACAGCGCCGCTGACCCGCCATCAGTGAGAGCTCCAGGCTTGGATGTGAGATCAGTAGAGCGGCATAGGATGCCGGCGAAATCCCATTTAAGCAGAACTGTGTGTGGCTCAGAGGGAGAGAGCTATAAGCTTAAAGTCCCAGATGATTGGGCTAACTCCACCTGTCTGTGATGGACGAAGGGTTCAAAGCAAGAGCAGGCAGAGGCTAGCAAACTCTTTGACATGCTTTCTGTAATCTAACACCCACTGGACCATTGCTTCAACCCATCTTTGTGGAAAACCTGCCCTTTTTTACTGTGAAGTCTCATTGGAGGTGGGAATGCATTCGACCCAGGGCTGCCAACCACAGGTCCGTGGAGAACACGGTCTACATTAAACTCGTCTTGACATTTCTGAACTGGTTACTAATTTAGAACTTTCCATCTCATGATCTGTTAAGCATTATATGAGGGTGTTTGTTCAACGTCAGGCACTTATGTCTTAGGGGATGATATTTATCTCTTTATTATATAAAGGTCTCATTTAAACTGTATTGAAAACTTTTTATCACGCCACTCTACTTTTTAAAATAATGACTTTTAGGCTAAAATGAAATCTAAATAAAAGACCCAGGCTTTTGATCTTAAAATGTGAAAATCCATCATAAAAAATGCATGTCATTTAATATTACATAGTGCAAGTTATTTTTCCACAATTCTTGGATCACTTAAATGTTATTAAATTACATTATTATTATTATTATTATTATTATTTTTTTTTTTTTTTTTTACATTGTTATTAGAGGTAAATAATACAATAAAAAATAATTGTATTATGTAATAATAATAAGGAATAAATATATAATATATTATATATATATATATATATATATATAAATATATAAATAAACAAATTGTTCTATATTATTATTATTATTATTATTATTATTAAATAATAATAATAATAATAATAATAATAAAAATAATAATAATGTAAGCAGCATCTATGTTAATAATAATATATATCTAATACAAATTATATATTATATTATAAACTTTTAAATAACTAATACACATTACATTTACCTGTTATCATCATTAAATTAATAGTATTACAGGTAAACATAAAAAAATAACTTGTAGTATATAATAATATTAATATATTTATGTAATGTATATGTTTAATGTATATTAAAAAAATATTATATATCAAGTAATTTTTTCCCACAATTTCTATGTAACTCAAACCTCTACTATTAATAAATTATTATTATTATTATTATTATTATTATTAGAAGTAAACATAAAAAGTAACTTGTACTATGTGATAATAAAAAATATATAATGTTTAATATCTAAAAATGTATTATACTGTATTATATATTATTATGTATATGTAATATGTTTAATGTAGATCTAAAAAAAAATATGTTATTATTATTATTATTATTATTATTATATAATATACTTGTAAACATTGTTTACCTCTACTATTATTAAATTATTATTATTATTATTATTATTATTATTATTATTATTATTATTATTATTATAAGTAAACATAAAAAAGTAATTGTACTATGTAATAATAAAATATTATATATATATATATATATATATATATATATAAAATGTTTAATATACAAAATATATTATATTATATTATCATATTATATTTCAAGTAATTTTCCCTGCAATATGTAATAAGTTTATTTTATGTATATCTAAAAAAGTATTATATTATATTGTATGATATTATTATAAACATTCCATTTACCTATATTATTATTAAATTATTATTATTAGAATTAAACATACAAAAGTAACTTGTACTAATAATATCTAATTATAAAATACAATGTTTAATACATTTAATATATATCTAAATGATCCAGCTCATGGCTGAATCATAGTTACTGCATAGCTAGTGCTTTCAAAGAATAATTATGGCTAGTCCTGCTAATTATGCAGAGAATTCAGGTCTTATTAAAACCGAGTGCTTGCCAGTGCTGTGAGGAGATGTTGAGGAAAACCCCCAAACGTACACATAAAGGAGTTCTCATCAACTTGCTAAGAAGGAAACAAGTGTTTACCTTTCACACAGCAGTAATTGTGTCTAAAAAGGCCAAACAGGATCATACAAAAACATACACTTCATCATATACCATTTACACACTTAGGATGCTCTTGACAGCTCGATGTGAATATGAGCAGGGACTTGAGGATGGATAAGGGACAATTCTAGAGGAATATGATCTTCATAAGCATTTATATCGAAGCTTAGCCAAATATTGCTGGATGAAAGAGGCTCTCTGTGAATACCATCCATCCGAGTGCAGCAGGAGTTGCGATGCTCCATTAAAAACGTGTGTACGTGTAAATGTGTGATGGAGAGAGGAGAAGGAAGAAAGGAGGGGGTGAGAAGAGGGGGTGGACGGAGACAAGAAAGTCGCTGGAGGGAGAAATAACACTTACAATGAAACGCACAGACACAATTCCATTATTAAAGTGTCTAACATGTGATCCAAAAACAACTTTAATTGCGCAGGTGCCTAAAACGAACGCACTGTCTAAATGCATTCAGAACATCCATGACGCCTTGGGGAGAATCATGCAGAACGTGAAGGAAGGGGAGGAGGGAGCCCTATGGGGGCGGAGCTATTTTGATTGACGCATGCCTAGACTCCGGCGACAGCTGCGGAGTCCACTCAATGACAAATTGTCAAGCACATAATCGCAGGGTAAAACACACAAGATCTAATTACCACACATTGTCTGAGTTTCCCCTTCATTCGATCTTGCAGGTGCCAGAAATAATTGCCATGTCTGAAAAGCAAAGAGTAGGCAAAGGCGAATCGAAAGAACTGCGGCTAATGGAATACGGGCCGAGGCGACTGTTGTTTTAAAAACCCCTCCGGTAAGAAACCATTGAGCTGTGAGGTGGGTACTGCAAGTATGCATGCGTTGTGTTTTTCCTGACATATTGCAGAGTATGCAAAAAAAGCCCCTCGGAATATCTGCTGTGTCATTGCGTTATCTGATTTGCCATTCTGTCTGTTTTTTTTCCAACGTTTGGACGGTTTAACGGCTGTAGGAAGCGGGGAGGCTGACCGCGGGGAGCGGGAAGCTGCGGGTTGACAGAGGTGGAAGTGTGGTCAAGACGGGCATGTGAACGGAGGCGAGGGGAAGGGAGGACACTGTCTTAGCTGAGTGGATGGAGGGGCCCTGGAGACCCTGGTGTGATGTAGTGCTGTGTGGAGCGAGGAGCGAGCGATGAGGTCAGGGCACAGCAGATACAGCGTGTGGGTCTGCAGTCCTACAGGACCGTCTCATTTGTTTCCTATCACTTTCGCAGTCCAAAGGGAAGCCTGAGCAAGCAGGAACCAGGGGAGGACATAAATAAAGCTAGGCTCATGTCACATCTTGAAGATGATATGACACTCACTGCTGAGGTTCAGTCTGTTCCACACGCATGGGGTCACAAACCCTGGGGGAAAACCACAGGACCTGTGCTTTCAACAATTACTTTCAATTTTAAAGTGAATGTTGTGAAGTTGCAAATACATGTCCTTGCTGCCCACTTCGCCCAGATTCCACAAACAGCTAAAAATGAGCCATGGCAGGTCAGGTGTATGACTATTTAATGAACTAGGAAGAGAGCAGAATAGTCCGGTTCTCAAAGAAAAATCCCATTAATTTCCTCTAACATCAATGTTTAAAACATTTAAGACAGACCTACTATGAGCTCCGAGGTCATTAGGGTGAAGATATACAGTATCTCACAAAGGTGAGTACACCCCTCACATTTCAGCAACCATTTTAGTATATCTTCTCAAGGGACAATACTATAGAAATGAAACTTGGATATATTTTATAATTGTCAATGTGCAGCTTGTATAGCAGTATAGAATTACTGTCCTCTGAAAATAACTCAACATACCACTAGTGTTGGGTATTGTTTGGGTTTTTTCAATGCCAGTGCCAAATCCATACTTTTAAAATGGTACCGGTGCTAAAAAGGTGCCTGAACCGATACTATTAAAAAAGCCACAAAATGGTGGATGACAAGAATATCTTGAATATCACAGGATTTTCTGAGACTGTAGTGGGTACACATTGGGTTTAGGGGTATGCCCCATATTTCAAATTTAAATGCAAAAATATGGTGCATTTTGAGAGCTGAATTTTGAGAATTATTTGCTCTTGTAAACAATTTTGTGCTCTAGTAGTAATTTATCTGTTGGTTGCATAGATGTGAATGTGATGGTAGGGCACAATTTTCACTACATACATTTTTATAAAAGCTACAAATGATATTCTGTAAAGCACAGGGAGTGACATTCTCCTCGTCTTTTGTTGTTTGATTATCATTAACGCTGACATTTAATGCAAGAGACAAAATGAGACACGAGTTCACAAGAACGAGACTAGGTCGAGATTATTCAATATTCAAAGTGCAAATAGAGACCGGATACAGAGCTATAGACAACTACACAACCTATTATAGCCTACATACTAATAACAGCCAAGATATGTTATGTAGCCTAATTTGCGCGCATTGGGGAGTCGCTCTCTAAACGCAGGGTATTAAAATTGTTTTTGAACGTACATGCGCGTTTTACTTTCGGTTTCATTTTAACGATCGTGCAAAACTCTGAGCCGTGCGTGCATTCTACAATACAAGACATTAATTTACAAACGAATTTGGGCACAAACGGGATTTTGGAAAGTGGGAGGCGATGTCTCCCCTGTCCCCAGTGAAAATTACGCACCTGAATGTAGCCAAGTTAGCTAAGCTAATGGCAGACCACCTACTGTAGTCAGAACAAGTGCAACTATAGTTGCTGCATTCACGCACTTTTCGGATGATCTCATTTCCCAACGATTTGTGCTTTTAATTTAAAATGTGAAAATGGACAGTAACTACAAGGATGTCTTGGATGTGTATCATCAAAACTTTCCAACGTTCATGTGAGTTCTCATTCAGGAAACATTTTTTCCGGTAATTCTGACACCCCATGTATTTAAATTTAACTAGCAATAATGCATGTTGATGAATCAATGCTTCTTACATCCGTGTCATAGCACCAGAAGACAAATCTTTAAATCGATAGTTCAGGCATTTAAGTGGCACCGAAATGAGGCACCGATTCATCTTCTGATTCGGTCCGGTACATACCGGTCATATAGGAACCCAACCCTACATACCACCATTATTGTCAAAACAGCTGGCAACAAAAATGAGTACACCCTGATAACATCAGTATGTTGTTAACCCTTGTAAAGCCACAAGTCCTATTCATCATGTTTATGTTTGACAGGACAATACAAAGTTGTGTGTCTTGTATTAGAGCAGTTAAAATTTGGTGCTTTAAGTACAATTCTCTCATACTGACCACTGGATGTTAAACATGGCATCTCATGGCAAAGAACTCTCTGAGGATTTGAGAAATAGAATTGTTGCTCTCCACAAAGATAGCCAAGGCTATTAGAGGATCAGTAACACCCTGAAATTGAGTTACACATACAGAGGTGTCAGGTGCAGAACCTGGCTTCAAAAAACAGATGCATGAGTTCTGACAGCATTGCTTTAAAGGTTGCAGAAGTAGAAGGTCAGCTTGTCAGTGCTCAGATCATACTCTGCACACTGCAACAAGTCAGTTTGCATGAGCGCCATCCCAGAAGGAAGCCTCCACTGAAGCTGGCTCACAAGAAAGCCCACAAACAGTTTGCTGAAGACAACCTCTTTTATTCTGTTGTTTTTATTTATTTATTTTGTAGAAAGTCAAACATACAGTCAAACCAAAATCTATTCAAACACCTACAACATTTCTCATATTATCACAGTCTATAGTTTAGAAAATGCTAATAAAATATGACAAACACTTATAGTTAAACTGTGTCAGAACAAATTCATTTTGATAATGTCAGGTAACTTTTATAGAAAGGAACCAATGGATTACAATCAACCAACTGTTAGTATGACAATATTTACACAACTATCAATACTTTGTTGACCAATTACCAAGCAATGCTTAATTTTGTTCAGTATGTTGTGTAAAAAGGTCACATTAGCAATTAAAGGAAAAAAGGAATAATTTTTGGTCCCAAATGTTTTATCAATGTTTCTGGTAGTCCACTGTAAGAAGAACTTTTTGGGTATAATATGCCACAGTTTACTTTATTTTGCTATCCTCACTTACATAAATGAACTATAGTGTCCTGCACCCACTAGGGAAAAAATAAAAAAATAAAAAATGGTTTGACTGTATGTAGTGATGAAAACCAAAATATAAATGTCACAGCTGTATACAGTGCTTAATCCACTATTTTATAGAGGTGGGTCAAAATTACAATTTTCACCTGAGATTTGGAGCCAAATTACAGGGATGTAAAAATTACACTAGAAAGCTGCAGCTCCATCGTTTTATTTTCACACAGAGATTTATAGGTCTGTTAGTAAATCTGTTTTAGCAATCTGTTTTTCATTATATGTTAACGGTAATAGTTCAAAAATGCCTAAAATCACTTGTGTTTTTTTCCCCCAAGTTTGCATGCCTGTAACTCAAGAAGTAATAAAGATACCTTAATATTCCTTTAGATTCTGGTTCTTAACAAACTTTCCTTTTGGTAAATTCATTTTAAAGGCCTTCAGTGTCTCATGCCCAAAGATATAGGGATCTTAAAACAGCTCCATGAGTAAACTTGTAAATTGTTCCCATTTTCAGTGGTCAAAAACCAAATGTGGTTCACTTTGCACGCACCTGATTCTTTTTTCTTCTATATCTGAAGAACTAATAATGTTGAAACTAGAAATGTATCTTAGGTACATACCTGTCATGCCTGTAACTCTAAAAGTATTCAAAATATTTCAATATCCTTCTAGATTCTTATTTTTTTAATAAACTTTTCTTTTGAAATCTTCATTTTTAAGGCCCCTTAAGGTTCAGTCCCACAGATATGGGGATCTCAATGCAGCTTCATGTCCAAATTGTTGAATTCTACCCATTTTCAATGGTCAGTAACCAAAAAGAGGTAACTTTTTAAACATCTGATAGTTATTGTGTTTAAAGAGGAATGTCTGAAGAACAAAACACTAAAGCTAAAATGTCTAGTTTCACCTCTTTCAAAACAATGGTAATACTTTACAATAAGGTGTTATTTGTTATCATTAGTTAATATATTAACAAACATGAATAAACAATGAACAATGTTTATTAATCTTTGTTAATGTCCATTAATAAAAATAGTCATTCGTTGTTAGTTCATGTTAACTCACAGTGCACTGACTAATTTTAACAAGCACAACATTTGATTTTAATAATGATTAAATCAAGATTAATAAATGCTGTGGAAGTATTATTCATTCTAAATTCATAATTAAGTAGTTACTTAATGTTAACTAATGAGCCTTATTGTAAAGTGTTACCAAACAACTGAATACAACACACCTCTCTGAGTGCCAACATTTTCCGAAGAAGTGATAAATATATCTTAATACCTTAATGTCACTTTATATTCTTGTTCTAATGAAACCTTCCTTTGGTTTTTAAGGCCCTATATTGTTCAATTTCATAGAAATCAATGTGGTAACATGTAAGGATGCCAAATTCTCAATATAATATTGAACCGTTCATCCACGGTTCAATATGTGCTTGTGAATTGCATTTTTTCAGTTTTGCATTTAAATAATTTCTCTCTTTTATTTGACTCGGAATTTGCTGTGTGTGTGCACATGATTTCATGTGCTGAGATGAGGAAACGCTTCCTCGCTTATATCTGAAAAAGCAACACACGCAGAGCATCTTCCCTTCTAATGACATGCAATAATAAGCCTTTCTAAACCTGTTCTCCATCAAAAGTTATAAAAACAAAAAAGTTGTTTTTAATTCACAACATCAGTCGAATGTTTGAAATAACTTCCTTATGTGATCTGAAATGGCTTCATATCACAGAATGAGGCAGACAATATATCTATGCTCATATACTACGTATGTCGATTAGCAATGTCTTACAAATATATTTAATCATTATGAAAATACACGAGATGGCTTGAAGAACAGATAAACCATATATTATTGCAGACGAGTGTTTATTGTCCTTACATTTCATCATTTAAAATGTTTAACGTTATATCTTGTTTTTATTCAGTTACAGCAATAGCAATGTCTTCATCCATATTAGAGATTTCCTGGGTGGAAATGAACGCCATCAGTGTTTCTTCTTTGATGCATATTTGAATTTTCTGCACAAGGGCGCACTCTGGCATCTAGTATGAATAAAACACATCCTATTTTGCGTAAAAAGAAATATATATACAAAAATACCTCTCAAAATGAATATTAAGCAGACATATAATCATCCACGCTTTTTCCATTGTATACAGAAGTATGTTTTTGTTCATTTTTTACCAAAAAAAAAAAAAAAAAACTGATGTGGCAAGTAGAGATGGGTACCGAACTCGGTACTTTTATTGGCACCGACCGAATTGTGTCGGTACTACGGAGTATCGATTCACATAAAATCAATCGGTGCTCAATTTCAGTACCTGAGAGAACACGTTTGCACGCCGCGTGAGTCTGGAACGAAGCGAAGGTGTGCGCATGCGAGAGAGGCGGTGCTCAGCTTGATTTGTACATTATTGTTAACGTTCATAATGACTTTATCAAATGCTGGAAGATTGCGTATCTTTCCGTTCAACCATTTTCTATTAAAACCATTTTCAAATTAAAACTACTTTTATGTTAACTGTTTTTTTTTTTGTTTTTTTTTGGGCTGCTGTCTTAAATTGGGTGAAATACCTGCGAGTTAAATGCGACGCTGTTCTCGTCTGGTGAATGACTACATTCTGCCCATGTACTAAATGCGCATCCTTGAAAGCTTGCAGTTTTCTAACGTAGCCTATTTAACTTCTTAGGTAATTTCATTGGTTTCAGATGCATCCGAAATTACAAAAACATATAGGCCTACATATATATATAATTTTTTTTTTTTTTGAGCAAAATTATTGCTAGGGACAGTTTGGCAGTAGCTGGATATTGGGAGGGACATGTCCCGTCCGTCCGTCCTAATTATACGCCTCTGCTATTTCTATATATTAGCAGAGTATGTGTCTATGGTTAGCTGCGAAATGATTCTCTATCTGTGCGTGTCCTGCCACTCATAAAAATAAATACACACATAAAAGCACACAACATACAATAAATCTTTAATTTGGCCAGAATTCCAGGTGCCTGTCTTATAAAAGTACGTTTAGAGAAAATATGAAATAATTTTAATGTTATTATAGACTATAAAGGGTTTTAGAATTAAATACATCTGAAAGGACATCTAAAATTACTTCCCTGCTTCTTATAAACCTATAGGTCCTATTGAAGGGTAATTTAAATGAGCAGAACAATGAGCGCAAATTAGGCTATATAACATATCCACTGAAAGTCACTTAAATCAAAGTAAAGTATCGAAAAAGGTACCGTTGGGTGTCTTGTTGCATCCTTAGTAACATGTAGTTACGGCATATTTGTGACCCTGGACCACAAAATCAGCCATAAGTGTACATTTTTTGGAATTGAGATTTTTTACAAAATCTGAAAGCTGAATAAATAGGCTTTCCATTGATGTGATTTGTATGATTTGTTACGATAGGACAATATTTGGCAGAGATACAACTGTTTGAAAATCTAAATCTAAAGGTATCTAGGGTATATATCTAAAATCTAAGGGTATAATAAAATGTAAATAAAAATCGAAATATTAAGAAAATCACCTTTAAAAAGTTATCCAAATTAAGTTCTTAGCAATGCATATTACTAATCAAAAATTAAGTTTTGATATATTTATGGTAAGAGATTTACAAAATATCTTAATGGAACTTGTAATAATGATTTTTGGCATAAAATACATTTTGACCTATAGAACGTATCTTTGGCTATTGCTACAAATATACCTGTGCTGTGTGTCTTTTTCCAAAAATCCCTGAAACTAATTCAAATATAGAATCTAATGAATAGACTACTGCGAGCAAGTTAATGGGCCTCAGTTTAACCATTTATGGTGGATTTTTGGTACTCAGAGAGTTATGTTTTATGCAATTCTTTTGATAGAAAGAAACTATTTCTAATTTCAACAGTGTTGATCATTATTCAACATTGGGGGACCTCAGGTTGAGTTGACACAGAATTAACCAAATAACAGTATAATAATGCTACTTATTGTGCTACTTATATTTTTAACAAACAAAATAACATTGGAATATTTTTCAGTATTTATCAGTTGCTTCTACATTTTCATTCATATAAAACACTCTGCATTACAATTCATCATCAGTATGTTTTAATTAAAATCATTTCATTACAGTGGTGTACTTTGGTCTCATCTCCTACTGGTAATGGCATCAAAAATCCTTTGTCAAAAATATAAAACAAACACTCTTGCCAGTAATTTTGAGTAACGCTCACCAATCCTTTGTCTATTTTTTAGCTTCAAATCAAAGTTTATATGCTTTGAGCTGGTTGGTTTGATTCATATCTTAGAAGTCTTTATTGAACAATGTTCTAAAATCCCATTGAGAAAATGAATGGGGAAAAAAAATACTTTCAGGACAAAACATGTCCAGAGAACAACAGACTCCACTGCAATGCATTTGTCATTCGGACAATTCTCCAGTGAATCTTGTCTATCATTAAATGGACAAGGATGAACCTCTCTGTTTCTAATCCAATCAATATATATCCACAACACCTCACGATGGATGGCAGGTGTGACCTCGCCGGCTCTCGAATGGAATCAAATGTAAAGAAAATCAATACGGTGCGAATCAACAACAGGGAACGAGGGGTGACAGTCTTTAGTTAACTGACGCTTCTGGCTCGGCCCACGCAATTCGACAACAAAGTCGTTGCCTAACCTGCTCATCCTGTCCCCGGGTTTTTACGCTAACTGGCTGTGACAACTATGACACAAGCAGTCACATTAGCGTACCACTTCAGTTTGTATCCTGTGCAATTTACCTTCTTCAGAGGATACCAAAGTGACACAGCGGCATTATTTCCCCCTCTCTGCTGTACGCTACAAAGCCATGTGCCTATTCAATGAGCGGAAATGTACACACGCGCAACATAGACCCAAACCGCTGCTGTTAACCGCAACTGATATTATCTATGCTGTCTAAAAAGAAATCACAAGCCATTTGAGATGGAGCTCAACCTCATGAAAAACATGATATGATATACAGTTGAAGTCAAAAGTTTATTGTTGAAGTCAAAAGTTTTCATTTGCAGAATCTGCTAAATGTTAATTCTTTTAGCAAAATAAGAGGGATCATACAAAATTCATGTTATTTTTTATTTAGTACTGACCTGAATAAGATAACTGACATAAAAGACATTTTCCTATAGTCTACAAGAGAAAATAATAGTTTAATTTATAAAAATGACATTTACATCAAGTTTACATCCCGTTGATTCTTAATACTGTGTTGTTCCCTGAATGATCCACAGCTGTCTTTTTTTGTTTAGTGATAGTTGTTTAAGAGTCCCTTGTTTGTCCGCAACAGTTAAACTGCCTGCTGTTCTTCAGAAAAATCCTTCAGCTCCCACAAATTCTTTGGTTTTCCAGCATTCTTGTGTATTTGAACCCTTTCCAACAATGACTGTATGATTTTGAGATCTCATCTTTTCACACTGAGGACAACCGAAAGACTCATATGCAACTATTACAGAATGTTCAAATGCTCACTGATGCTCCAGAAGGGAAAAAAAGCATTAAGGGTTGGGGGTGAAAACTTTTGAACGGAATGGAAATGTGTACATTTTGCCTAAATATCATATTTTTTTTTTCATTTAGTACTGCCCTTCAGAAGCTGCAGAAGATACTTGCAAGTTTACAAAAAGACAAAATCATAGTCATTGTTGGAAAGGGTTCAAATACACAAAAATGCTGAAAAAATCTATGAATTTGTGGGACCTGAAGGATTTTTTCTGAAGAACAGCATGCAGTTTAACTGTTCAGGACAAACAAGGGACTCATGAACAACTATCACTAAACAAAAAAACACAGCTGTGGATCATTCAGGTAATAACGCAGTATTAAGAATCAAGCGTATGTAAACTTTTGAACAGGGTCATTTTTTATAAATTCAACTATTATTTTCTCTTGTGGACTATATGTGAACGTCTTTTATTTGAAATATCTTATTCAGGGCAGATAAAAATAACATGCATTTTGCATGGTCCCTCTTATTTTGCTAAAATAATTAACATTTTGCACATTCTGTATGTAAACTTTTGACTTTAACTGTACTTGGAGACATTATAGTAATGTTGCTAGGCTGTTTAACCTCTTAAGACACATTACAGTTTGTAGTTTATCCCACATTCACAAGCTGAGTCTTACAGATGTTCTCCTCTGGTTCAAGCAGCGGGTTTCAGGTTGAACCCGGTACCCCATCATTCTCAGCGGGCTCTGCTGAGGTGAATAAGCCCTGGAGCAGCGGTGGATGAAATAGTCACGCAGGGGTGGATTGAGCCCGTGAGAGCAATTGTACAACACTCTCTAGACACAAATGTGCTGATGCAGGCCATCCAACAGCCAGACAGATGCTGACATACATACAGAAATGGGCACGGAGCTGTGATGGGGGAATGTACTGGGACATGCCATGCAGGACTGGAAATTTAGAACAAAAAATAAAGAGAAAGACATGATGGAAATAAAGAACCAGTTCTTATGAAAACAAAAAAAAATACTGGTGTTGAATGATTTATTACATTTGGTTGCATTAACAGTAACCTGACCGACTGCATTATTTTTCAATAGAATATTCAGCCAAGAACAGAAAAGTCAAGAAAAGAAATGATGTTTTAGCTGAGTTGTGAATGTAATGTGAAAGAATGCGTGTTGCAAAATAATATAAAAGACAATAACGCCACATCTTTTTATTGCATTGTCCTTACCGTGCACACGCAGCAGCAAACATACTGGTGTTGTCCGATTTGCAAACAAATAACTTTTCTTTTTCTTTTCCTGACAAATGAATTTCATGACTTTTTCCTGACCTGACCTGTCCTGTCATTTATGCTTACTGGCTAAGGACTTGTTTAAATGCATTTAGTGACTTATTTATAGATTCAAATTTGATTTAGATGAATCATTTTTATGCAGTGAGTTTTTGAATCATTTTGGGACAAAGTTATACCAGCTCACTGAAAAAGAATACTGAAAAGAATTTGTTTACAAATCAAACACTTCAAACACTTCTTTGACTTGCAAGCAAGGTTTACTTAACCTTGTAAAGCCTGAAATAATAGTAAGCTTTTTTTTTTTTAAATGGAACATTTTATTGAACCTTTAGAAGAAAAGTTTTGTATGCGTTTTATCATAATATTCGGTACATCAGGCTTTTGTTGCTCATATAGTATAATAATAAAAAAAAAATATATACATATACATATATATATGTAGCTCACACCGAAAGAGGAAGAAAAACTATGCAAAAATTACATGCTTTTTGGTGCAGTTGCATTTAAAGCTTATAAATATCAGTTGTCACTCAATATCTTCTGATTTTATGTCTTAGTAAAATATTTAAAGGGATCATGGCAATTATTTTCAACTCTCATTCTAAACCCACTGTCTGAAATATGTTTTTAAGGGGCTTTTTTCCTTTAACCACCACTGTTATGATTGTCTAACACTGTTGCATAGAAAACCGTATCAATGTTCCTTTGGCTAATGCCTGTGAGTAAGTGTTATGAGAACATTATGCATATAAAACCATCATTTACAGACAAAGCTTTATGAAATTATTTACTCATGGTTTGCAGTGCAGCTGTTGTCAAATCCAACACCACAATCAGCTACATCTGTCAACAAAAGTTTCTTTGCAAACTCTCCGTTACCTTTACAAAACAATCCACAGTCAAATGCTCCGTATAAGCACATAATCCTCAATCACGATCCAGGACGCCATTAACTCCTTCCCCGCCAAGTTGTCAGCCACCATCAGCATTTTTGATTATTTTCACTAAAATGTCATGGCTCCCAGAATTTTTTTTATGAATATCTGAACATGCAAAACAGAGCCTCTACTTTTAAACAAACAAAAAAAAATCCAATTTATTCTAGCTTCAAGCATTCTTTTTTATCAATACTTGAATGTAGGGAAATTTCATACAAAAGGCAACATTTTGAGCAAAAAGCTGAGAAAACTCACATTTTTATCAAAGACTAAATCTGGTTCATATGGCTGTTTATTGTTGATTATGAAATCCCTCGTTTCTGCTTCTTCCTCACCTGTGTTTTTTGATTGTGAGATTCTGCATTCATTCAGGGGACGCATAATAGCGCTCCTGAGCGTACGTGAAAACCACAGAGTTAAAAACAACCCATCCACTTGTTTCTGATGGTAGGATTCTTCTTAACTCTGTACAGAGACTCAAACAAGCCATTTCAACTGGACACATCAAAGCAAACGTTCTTTTACTGTTCCATTTGTCCTGCTGTTGACAAACACGAGCAGAAACTCTCAGAAACTGAACACGCATCTGTATACTGTATCTAGGGCTGGACAATAAAATGATAACGATTACAACAATACAGTCAGAAGGCTTTTCAATCTAAAAATTGCCATCATTTACCATGGATTTACTGCAGTAACACTAACTGCACCATGGTTTTGTGTCAGAAATGTAGGATATTCATATCACTTTTAGTACATTATTAATGTAGACGAGTATAAAAGGCCAGTTTTACAAATCTGGAAAAAAAAATCCTCTCCCTTCTCTGTTCTCTGCTGTACTTCCTCCTAGCAACAATAATTGCAGCCATTTCAATAGTTTAAGACATGCTTTTTGGATGTTAGATAATGGCGGAAATGCCAGTAATTTGACAAGAACAAACGTTAGTAAAACGCGTTGCATGATTCATTTAAATACTCTCCTTGCATACATTTTGCGTCTGTAAAGGAAACTCCTAATAATGCATATTCAACACGGTCAGGCACAACAATAACTGTGTCCACACCTTTTCAGCGCTAATTCTTTACTGCGTGTCTTTAGTAAAACCTGACAGTACAATTTTAACACCAAAAGATGGTTTGCGCTGGCACAAGCTATTAGTCGAACTGGCCCTAATCTATTAAAGAAGTAATAGAATATAATTACAGTATTTGTTTGTGATTAAGCTATAGTGTTTGTGCACTGAGACTAAATGTATTTAAATACTTAGAAACCATACAGTTACATTTTTACCACTGTATTTTACCATGCTATTTTTAACTGTGGTTGTCATGATCTAAATGTATGCTACTATGGAAGACCAAATAGTTAATTTAAATAAAACTCAAACAGTCAGAATAATTACACTTCAGTGTTTTCCCTGTCATTATTTTAGGGGGGCGGTCAAGTTACTTTTATTTTCTACATAGTGCCAGATCACAAAAGAAGTCATTTAAGGTTACCTTTCTTATAGAACAGGCCTATACCTTGTTATTTTATTAAACAAAACTTATTTACACGTCAGCACGTCATTTCTGTCTCTACATGGTCGCGCGCAATTTCTCCTCCACGAAAACACAGACGGGATCGCTGAGTCCATTTATAAAAACGGAATGCTCTATAGCGCAGAATGAATGAATCAGAAGTAGGTCTGTCACTTAATTCGAATAGTGATATGGACCAGTGTGAATATTAAAATGCAAAAAGACAGCTTAAATATTAATCCTGCATGTTCCATTTGTCTCTGTATGAATGAATGGCAGAGATGTTGTTTTGTTTACCATACAGATACTGAAGCACACGTAGCGCTCGCGGTAATATAATGAATAATGAACATCTTTATATAATTTTTACAGATTTTTACAGAAATTTGTATCTGCATCCTTACTCAAATTACTAGCTACTGCATAAAATACAAAAAAGTAATACTGTGCTGAAGATACAAGTCATTAAAGTCACAAACCTGTTTCATGATTTGAAACAATATCAATCCTTAAAACATTCTTAAACTAAATTTTTTTTTTTAATAATTATTATTATATAAAATATATATATTAAAATAACTGAAAAAGTGTAAAGCATTCAAAAACGTGTAAGTGTGTGTCATGTTCTAACCATAAAAAGTAGTTTAAAACCACAATGAACAGTCAGGTTTCTACAACTTTTATTTAGGAGCAAAAATGTACCTTTAAACTTGAAAGAAATAAAAAAAAAAATAATTGAATTTATCATGATTATTGATATCAACTGATAAGTTTTATGGACAAATCGTCCAGCCCTAACATCGTCAATAATGATAACGGATTCTGTTAGCTTATTGCATGATGTTAAGCTATTCATTATATATATTTACTACATAATTTCCACTACAATATTTATTTTTCTAATACACACTCCTGGGGCCTCATTTATAAAGTGTGCGCACACTCAGATTTGATCTTAGAGTGTGTGTACAGTACGCTTAAATCCACGCCAACACTCATATTTGTAAAAACTGGCTTTGACGTGGAAAAGTGCTTAGCATAATGCCAGGAGCTGAGCAGACATACACACTTTTTCTTGTCAGAGCACTGCAGGTTTTTGAAAATGTAAGCTGTTCTTGCAGCTAGCTGTTCTAAATGAAATGATTTGGATGATGATGATCTTTTATATGTTTATGACATTAATTCGTAGTCATTTCTTCAGTTAAACAAGGAGAAAACTGAAGTCATTGCATTTGGAAACAAAGATGAAGTTCTTAAGGTGAATGCATACCTTGACGCTAGGGGTCAAATAACTAAAAATCAAGTGAAAAATCTTGGGGTGATTCTGGAGTCAGATCTTAGTTTCAGTAGTCATGTCAAAGCAGTAACTAAATCAGCATACTATCATCTCAAAAACATTGCAAGAATTAAATGTTTTGTTTCCAGTCAAGACTTAGAGAAACTTGTCCATGCCTTTATCACCAGCAGGGTGGACTATTGTAATGGTCTCCTCACTGGTCTTCCCAAGAAGACCATTAGACAGCTGCAGCTCATCCAGAATGCTGCTGCCAGGATTCTGACTAGAACCAGAAAATCGGAGCATATCACACCAGTCCTCAGGTCCTTACACTGGCTTCCAGTTACATTTAGGATTGATTTTAAAGTACTTTTACTCATTTATAAATCACTCAATGGCCTAGGACCTGAATACATTGCAGATATGCTCACTGAATATAAACCTAACAAGCCAATCAGATCACTAGGATCGAGTCAGTTAGAATTACCAAGGGTTCACACAAAACAAGGGGAATCTGCCTTTAGCTTTTATGCTGCCCACCATTGGAATCGGCTTCCAGAAGAGATCAGATGTGCTAAAACACTAGCCACATTTAAATCCAGACTAAAAACTCATTTGTTCAGTTGTGCATTTAATGAATGAGCACTGTGCTACGTCCGAACTTATTGCACTGTATTTTATGTATAATCATTTTTATTCCTGTTTTAATTCATTTTAAATCATTTTTTTTAAATCATTTTAATTGTTTTATTGTTGTGATTATTACTTTTTATGATTATTTTAATTCATATTCTTATGATTTTATTATTTTCTTTTATGTAAAGCACTTTGAATTACCATTGTGTATGAAATGTCTGTGAAATGTTCAGTTCTCTGCCTTTACAAGGAAGAGAACTGAAACCATACAGTTGTGCGCAAGTTCAAGATCATTTGTAATTCATAGATTTCACATCTGAAAGGGACAGGTACATGCTTTTTGTACGTACGTTTATTCTATGAATCACGCATACGCGTATTTGAGAGATGACCGCAAGATCAAATTTAGCATGGTTTCTGTGCAACATTTTATAAATGTCTCAGGTCTTACTTCTTGTGAATGCTATTCACAGGAATATTACGCACAACTATAAAATAAATATCCTTTTTGAAGTCAGCTAGTCACCTTTTAAAAAATAAAAAATAAAAGTACTAAAAGAATCATTACCAGAACTGTTAAGAAACTAAAATCTTTAATTGGAATTAAAATCTAAACAAAGAATCATTAAATTCCTTAAGATTCCCTACAACAAACAGCTGAAAAAAGCAGAAATAAACTTGATAAAAGGAACTGAATATCAGCAAAAAAAAAAAAAAACATTTAATTGGGAGAAAGAAGGATTAAAAAATAGTGTAAATAAAAATATGGCATGCTGGAGTAAGTGTACAGGCATTGTGTGCAGAGAGGTTGAATATAGAACACGCACACACACACACACACACACACACGTGAATAGATAGCACAAGCATTCAGTGCATAAAGTCAGAGTAGGTGACAGTGACTAATGGCTATAGATGGGGATGGGCCAGAGCTTTCGGGAGCAATGCCATGCGTGATTAATCAAAACACTGCATATGTAAGGAAATGTTCACAGCCACCACGCATGACAAGCTATAGAGATTTATACCATGCCCCTCGAGTTCAGAGTGCAGGGTTAATGCCAAAAAACAACTGGCATATTCCGACGTGGAAAAACTCTATCAGGAAAACACAACCGTGTGATGAGTCAGAGACAAATCACCTATGAACTGCGGCTGATCGGACACGTAGTGACAGGGGCGAGAGTCTATCAGAATCTGCATTTCAACCAGAGGTTTCAAAACGAAACAACAACGAAATACAGCAACCAACGAGGATTAAGGCGTGTCCCAAATCCAATTGGATTATAGATACAAGAACGAAATTGGAAAAAAAAGGAAAGGAAAATAATGGCACAACCTCTATCCAGTATCCAATTGTTCCACTAATAGAAAAAGAGGGACTATACTAGCAAGCATGGACAGAAACCTAATCTCACTAATAAGCAACTTTAGAAGCACGTCAATGAATGAAAAAGAGGGGGGGAAAACATGCAGGAAGGTGGTCTATTCAGAGAGTGCAGGAGCATGAAATTAATAGGACATTAGCCTGAATAAAAACTAACTTTTATAAACCAGCTCCACTGCAGGAGCAACAAAAGGACAGGCTTGATGTGGAAAACAATGAAGAGCGTAAGAGGGAGGGGGACAGGTGAGGACAGACATCAGCCGAAGCTTTAATTTATTCAGCCGAGCAATATGGTACATCACAACCACCCAGTGTGAATAGGACAGACACTCTAGGATAATTCAGTTTATCAAAGTCAGCTAGCATCTCAGAGCTACTCGTGGAGAAAGAGAACCATTACTGGAGTGGGCTTTAAAGGCTGGAGGCTGGCTGCGCCATTTCTCTAAGTGGTTTCTTTGCCGTTAGCGTTGAATTACGGATTCAAATTGCATAGAAAGACGGGGGAAAAAATACAAACCTCATTGGTAGGTTGTGGTTATGTTTCTGCAAACTACATATTTTCTATAGTCAACTAGTTGGTGGGTGGAAGTGATTAGTCGAGTACTTCGTCTTAGAATAATTAGGGTCAGATGACTCCAGTAAGATGTGTTTCTTAGGAGGTGTTCACATAGAAAGTGTTCATGTGTTCAAAAACAAACAAGTGAAAGCAAATTAATTAAAAGTACCACAGATTTTGAGGTGGAATAAACCATTTAAACCATGTATAATTTGGACTATTCACAAATGAAACGGATATTGGAAAAGCAACTTTGAGAGAAAAGTGATTATTACATTTTAAATATGGATCTTTTTCTTACAAAAATGCATCGATTTGCTACTGGAGGCCTTTATTCATTCCCCAAAGTCATGTGGAGCACTTTCTTTTTATGGATGGATACACTTTATTGGACTTCTTTGAACAGAAACATTGAACAGAAACAACCGTCCACTGCCATTATAAATCTTGGAAGAGCCAAGACATCTTTTAATATAACTCTGACTGGATTCGTCTGAAAAAAAGAAAGTCATATACACCTAGGATTCCTTGAGGGTGAGTAAACCATTGGATCATTTTCATTTGTTGAGCAAAAACACTTAATTTCTCAGAATGCATCATCAGTGTTGATTTATTATTTTTTTCTTAACTACAATTCAGTCAATTCCTTTGACGTTCAATTTTAAATTCCAATTTAACTCTGGAGTGTGTGCACATTCAAAATTACATGAACTGCAAGGAACTGAGATGAAAAAACAACACAACCGTTTAATAGGAAAACTGACTGATATAAAAAAAAATGCATAAAACTATCATACTTCTTGCAAAAACCTTTGGAGGCCTTTGGATTATGTATAATAACAGGAAAAACACTTTCAGCAGATGATCTGATGGTCTGACAGTAATTGTTTTGAAATTTAGTAGCACAAGTCCTGCTTCAATGGCTGTAGCGTCGGAGCTTCAAAAGGGATGGATTTAGAAACAATCTCTCAGAGTGTACTTACCATGCTGAACATACAGCACAAAGTAACCTGTCAGAAAAGTTACTTCTCTAAATCAAACACCAGCAATAGAATATCACATGGGGTTGTACAAAATGTGAATGCCCACAGGGCTTAATATAATTTGTGTAGGCTACAGTGAACAAAAACAAATATTGCAATTATCTTCTATTTATCAGATGTTTTGATAGGAGGCTATACAAACTGTATGAATATTAGGGATGTAACCACTGATCTATAATAGAGAACTGGATTGCTCATGACGTCATAAAAGTGAAGCCACCGTGCCGCCATATTAGTATTCCCTAGTATTCGCATACAGTACATTCCATTGAATGGATAGTGAATTACACGATTTTAACAAGAAAACATCACATCACAAGCGTTTTTATATCTAAAGTAATTTCAGTACATTTTCAAAATGCATGTAAACAGTTATTTGTTTAATGTCAGGAGTTCCCTCCGCTTATTAAAAATTTACATTCATATAGTCATTACAGTCACGTACATCAGATGAACATGATAAACATTGGACATTCAGCATATGAAATCTGAATGAAGATTTATGCTGTGTATACATATACCTTAGTTCATCTTCATTTTGAAGCAGATAATGACTTGTTTGTTAAATTAATAATTAATCCACCATAAATACATAGTATTTTATTTGCATGTTAGGAAATCCTTACAGAATTTATGTGATCTTTAAGAGTCTGAAATAGATGTTGCTTAATCAGGCACATTAAAAATATGCACATCATAATGCTGACTATATACAGTATGGACTTAAATGCATGAAGCTTTATTTCAAATATTTAAATTTCAATAGAACAAGCAATATAGTAACAGAGACTTGTATTGTATTATTTATTGTATATTCAAATCCATTTCAGATACTAATACCAGATATATGGTCATGTTTATTATTTCCTGTATAATTAGGTACATAAAGAAATATATTTTGTGTTGGATCAGTTACTCGTGTCTGCAAGTGCGCAGCTGACACACCCACCTAAACGATTTCAAAATATCGCTTATCCTGCCCGAAAAGACCATAAATATTCCAGGTAACATCTTTGAAAAATGTATTTACTTACACATATCTTAAAAAATAATCCTGTGTGAATGATACGCTTCAAATCGGGTGATTTTAGGTCAGTGGTTTGCATGTGAGTTAGTGCTGCATGATTAATCGTATCGTAATCGCGATGTCAGCCTGTGCGATTATATGACGGGAAAATGTTGCGATTATATTATTTTATATTAGGCTAATTGTGTGCACTTGAGAACACATGCTTTCTGAGAACAGTTTGCCTATTTTCTGTGCTGCGAACAAAACAAAACAAAAGATTAAATAAATAAATAAATAAATAAAAATAAAAAGATCTGACAGTCTCTCAGTATAGGCAGCGCTGAGAGACCAGAACGAAGATGAGTGCCGAGGAGACTGATCTGGTTGGCAAAAAAACTCTACCGCTGTATGACGATATTTTGGATTTGAGATTACTGACACAGAGCAGAGGCATGTATTGTGCAAGCTTCGCAAAATTAAAGTTGCTACATCACGTGGCAATACAACAAATTTATATCAAAACATAAAGCATAATTACAGATGTGTTCGTGAGCCTCACGCCATATTATAAGTCTTCGTTTAGACACAAAGAAATCAAATTGTAGAATGCACGCTCAGCACCGCCAAGCACTTCCCGTGACTCCCCAATGCATGCAAATTAAGCAACATGACATATCTAGGCTGTTATTAGCATGTAAGCTATTATAGGTTGTGTAGTTGTCTATAGCTCTGTATCATGCATGAAAAAGTCTGTCTCTATTGGCACTTTGAATATTAAGAGAGTAGCCTACTTCAATTGTGGCTGCATTTATTGTTTGCACTTAATAAGACTAAGAAAGAACGGTGTTGTTTATTTTTCGGTTATTTATACTGTTTTAATTTATGTTCAATTTGTAAAAAGAACTTCAGTTAAGAGGTCAAATGTTCTAGAAGCTCATAATTCATGAACCCCGATTTTGTGCCCCCAATACCATTTATTATAACCGTAATCGCAATCGCATATCGCAATATTGATATTATATGAAAATTTTCCCAAATCGTGCAGCCCTAATGTGAGTCAATGGTGCTGTCTGCCGGTAGGGAATAGTAGGATGGCAGATCGAACACTTCCAGTGGCTTCACTGCCTAACGGCAGTTTAGAACGCAATAAACGATCCTGTCATTATATAGATCAGTGGATGTAACAGTATTATCAATATTGTGATATTGCGATAGCAAAACCGTCTCAATATCATCATGGTCACATGACTGTATGAAACAATAGGTCTTCCGGTCCAAAAGTGTAGATTTTTTATAATATATTTAAACTTCTTATTCTAATATGAAAGATCTTTCTTTTGTTTTGGGCCTTTATGCTTTGGCACAGTATCTGTCAAACTAAATCCGAAAGCACAATGTGGCTTTATCCCTGCAACAAGTCTGTTTTTGCTGCGCATTTCAAAGCGAAGCGCGAACGTCGTTCAAGCAATCAGCTCGTGATCTGGTCTTTTCCACATCTCAAGAACGACTCAGTTCACAGTGAACTCCACTCCACTCCACCAGTTATGCACAATTTTCACATTTATGTAATTCTCAATATTTTAATGGGCAGATGATTACAGCATTTCACTAGATTTGTAGTAAGATGTGCTACTTTAAACCTGAAGTTTAGACTAAGACAGTATACCACAACTAAAAAGAGGGTCGAGAGTTAAACCCTTCAAAGGGTACATAACATACACAGTTTCACCTAATCTCATGTTAATCCTGAGTACCTATAGAGTAGTAATGTATCCTTAATATCTCCAAAAAGTCTTTCGTTTTCTTATATTTATAAAAGAAAAATACAGCCTTTCGATTTTCTCCGGAAAAAGCTGAACTGCTGGAGGCACGCCGTGGGCGGAATTAAGTTTGACGATCACTTGCGTTAGGATTGCCAACAAAACAGACATTTGATGGCGTTTCACTTACCATCTGCAGTTCTGAATCATGACCGGGATCTTTTATAGCTGGGGCCGCTCCGTCTTTCAGTATTAAACAATGTGCAAATCCAGCGTCGAACTGGGCCTTGTATATGAAACGTTCATCAGCAAACACACACTTGCTAAACTCCATTGCTGCCATGGAAAAAGGAATTGCATCCACTGTTCACGTAACGCTGGGTTCTTCAGGAAGCTGAGCAAAGTTATCTTTGCCTTACAACCAAAACCATATTTCTTAAGAGACATTCTTCCCGAGTGAATCCCTTACAGCATGCAGCCGAATGAAGCACATTGATGGGCGCGCTCTCTTTCTCACGGCCTAGCCGACGTGATCGCGGGCACGCTTTTCCGGGAGAAATGCTCATATAAGGAGTTCCACCACCGATTACGTCATTAATGCCACGATCGAAAAAAACTGCCGAAACTTGTACCATTTGTCCAAATTATTTTTTTTTAACTTTGGCCATGTTTAGCATGAGAATCCAACTCTTTTACACTGTAAACAACTCTGAATATATGAAACACCATTGTACCCCCCTTTAAAGTTCAGGTACAACTCACTTTCTTTTTTTACTTAGTTTTCTAGTTAAGAACATGTTGGAGCTCTTAATTTCAAACTCTCAAAGTGCACTGATACGGTTACATCCCTAATGAATATATTCTAAAAAGGTTGGAAACTGTATTAAAGCCAACACTTTTAAGAGATAGTTCACCCAAAAATTTAAATTCTGTCATTAATTTCTCACCCTCATGTCGTTTAAACCCGGAAGACCTTTGTTCATCTTTGGAACACAAATGAAGATATTTTTGATGAAACCCAAGAGCTTTCTGACCCTGACGTTGCATGCATCCTGGTTCTTACACATGGATAAAGTTGTTATTTCGGTTTTCTTTGTGCACGAAAAGTATTCTTGTAGCTTTATTATATTACCGTAAGCCCTTATTACCTTTCTGGGCCTTTGAAAGTAAACGCTGCTGTCTATAGGCTCAGAGTGCTTTCAGATTTCATCAAAAATATTTTAATTTGTGTTCCGAAGATGAACGGAGGTCTTATGGGTTTGGAACGACATGGCAAAATGTTCATTTTTGAGTAAACTATCCCTTTAATAAAGAAATATTGATCATTTCCCCGGTGTTCGCATTATTTTCTCCAACCCCGATTGTATTATACTCTATTTATGTATGTTTACCAGTAGTTAGCTGCTGGACAACTAAATCAACCTTTTCTTGAAATGTCCCTAGTTCTGGCTCTAGATATAAATCCTATTACACCACAGATTCACCACCATCTGTCATGGTGGGGTTGTTATTTAGTGTTTCCATCAATGATTCAAAGCTCCTACATGACTTTCTACTTAATATAGTGTCAAATGGACATGACGTTGTGGTTTAGGTGGACAACACCTGATGTCATAACTTCTGAGGAAGTGCATTCATGAAGTGCATTAGGGGAACTACATGACATCTTTTAAGTGAATTGCCTGTCACTTTGGATGAGTGTCTGTATGAGAGCTTTCACTTCAAGGTGGACCACTTTACCAGTATGTGGTCAAGGGGTTCTCATTGGTAAGCCGTTTGTTTATCCGGGATATCTGCGCTAATTGGTGTGACAATGCCTGGACACTTCACATTACGAAATCGCTGATGCATTTATTCAGGGGTCACTTCGGGGGCACGCGAAAATGTTCGGTCAACGTCGACAAACTGCACAAACGACCTCCACTGGGGACTAGGTGGGCAGGAAAGGAGGGGTGGCCAGAGTGGACAGAGAAACAAACTGCCACGTCTATTTTGTGCTCCCAGGCCAGGATGAAATCAGTGTGTGGCTGGGAGCCAGAAAACCCAGGCCGGTGGAGAGGAGACTGACCCAGCGCTCATAAATTATTCTGATCCTGGCCGTGGCCACCTGTGCAGGGTAGAGAGAGGACACAGCGCTGGCCTCCAAAATGACCTGACGATGTGCCGCACGCCGGCTCCGCCGCTACAGGACGCAGCCTGCCCCCTTCCCCCCCAAGTGCCTATGCACGACGACCTTGGGAGGGACAAGGGGATGACGGTGACATCAGGCTTGACTTCCTAAATTAAAAGAGCAGAATGGCTCCAGTCGCCCCCGCTGGCATCTCAGAAGGGCGGGCTGGCCGTGTGACAGGAGAGGCACACTGGCCACAACACTAAACAGAGTAGATTACATTACGGCAATCTGTGATTAACAGATACAGATCTGCAATGTAATGTATGCTACGAAAACCCTCAATAAGTATTGACAATGTGCTTGAACAAGAACATCCCAACAGTTCAGCTATTGTGCCTTGTTAGAGTGTCATTTCAAGATGACTTTGATGTCTGTTGGACTCCCACAACCTCAGCAGAGCTCCAGAATGTAGATCTAGACGCCCTTAAAGAGAGTGAGGAATACTTTGCACAGGTTTATACATTGTTCCATTAGATATCATATTGTTAGAGTGTAGGCCAGTATGATGTTTGTCTGATACGCAAACATTTTTTTATTTTTATTTTTTTTAATGACCTCAGAATCAGTCAGTGAATCAGTCAGTACAGTTGCTTCATGTTTAAGAGACTTTTCAGTCATTTACTGACAGGTTGTTCAAATGATAATTTACTCACCCCCATGTCATCCAAGATGTTCATGTCTTTCTTTCTTCAGTTGAAAAGAAATTATGTTTTTTGAGGAAAACATTCCAGGATTGTTCTCCATATAGTGGACTTTAACGGTCCAAAATGCAGTTTCATTGCAGCTTCAAAGGGTATTACACGATCCCAGCCAAGGAATAAGGGTCTTATCAAGGAAAACAAATCAATCATATTCTGAGAAAAAAAAAAAAAAAAAAAAAACTTCCACTAGCTCTGCAATGCATGTCCACTGCTTAACGCATATGTTGTCACATTGGACAGGTCACAAAAATATTATTATTGTTATTTTTATGGGATGGGATGGTGTAGAGCCCTTTGTACCTACACTAAAACTGCAATTTGGACCTTCAACCCCTTGAAGTCCACTATATGGAGAAAAATCCTGGAATGTTTTCCTCAAAGACCTTAATTTCCTTTCAACTGAAGAAAGAAAGACAGACATCTTAGATGACATGGGGGTGAGTAAATTATCAGGATATTTTAATTCTGGAATTAACTAATCTTTTAAAAAAATGCATATTCTCAGAGTTTTGTAAAATGAATAATATATATTCAGATGAACAAAATATTTTTGTTTCGTATATGAGGTCCAATTACAAAGTTTAATCTACTGCAAGAGAAACTTTGGCCACGTACACACTGCAGCTAAATTCGGTTGTCAGTTCACCTTTTACTCCTTAATCACGTTCTGTACACACATAATTCACTAAAATACAGGAGTGACAACCGCATTCCACAACTGCATTAACTCCCGAAAAATACAGGTAGTGACAACCGCATTTACAGAAATTCTATGCAGTGTGTACAGAACCGAACTGAACAACTAGTTGTTAATGACGTATCTAAACGCGCATCTGTACGTGAGATGCAAGAAAATAACGGTGAAAGAAGTTTTAACCTTAGCTTGGACAGGGGCTAGGCTAATTGCGTTCACGAGCCCTGCAGTGAAGTATCAGTGTTGCCAGGTCTTAATAGAAAAAAACAACAAACAAGGACAAGTGCAAAAAAAAAAAACAGTATAACACACAAATGCTTTATGTTTTATAACACAAAAAAAACAAAAAACATATATCTCATATCCGCCACAGACAACTTTATCAACTCCATAAAGTGCCTAGCTTCATTAGCTAAGACCAAATAACATGCCTAAAAGCGCTTGTAAATACGAGGACATGGCAACACTGCAAGACCGCGCTCTCTCTAAAGCAGCCTCCCGAGCATAAACAAAACACAGCACATTTATCAGTGGTAGTAGTTTAATTAAAATCGCGAGACAACAAGGGTCTTTAACCAAAAATGGCAGATAAACGGCTAAATTTTTATTCACTCCTGCAAGACGGCAAAATGTTGCTATGGTTACAAATACAGGAGTGGCTTTTCCGTACACACATGGAACGATAATTTACAGGACTCACTCCCGCATTTAAATGCGGTTGTCACTCCTGAAACTTGCAGTGTGTACGTGGCCTTTGTTTGGGTGATATTTTTGGAACTGTAATTTTGGAATGGTTTTATTCAAATGTATTTAATTAGAGCTGCAAAACGATCATTCACGATTAATCGATTCAAAATAAAAGTTTGTGTTATTATACTATGTGTGTCTGTACTGTGTATATTTATTATGTAGGAGAGACCGGGGAGTGTTGTAACACTGGGTTAGCTGTAACACTGTAAGAAAGGAGCTGTGGTGATGTCATCAACATCATACACTCCATTCACATGTTTAATGTTACAGGAGAAGTGGCATGTGAATGTGAGCAACATTGTAGATTTTATGACCAAAAAATGATTTTCTGGGAAAAAAAAAAAAAAGCAGTTTCTCATTAAGATTATTTTTTTGCCTAGAAATCATTGTGTTGTAGATACAATTATTTGACTTAACCTAAAGTATTTAATTTGATACTTAAAATCCACATGCTAAAACAGTTTGCTATGTTATGGCTGTTTGGGGTTGGGACAGTTCATTAAAAATCTTACAACTAACTCCTTATGATGATTCCAATGAGTCCACTTATCCAATCACATCTTCTATTGAGGCAAAGTCATTTGAGGTTTTTGTTGCACATCAAAATTCACATAAAAATGGGTAAATGGCAACACAGCTAGTGACTGAATACAGTACACACATAGACACAAACACACACAGAGCTTGTTTTTGTGCTAAATTTAAAGTCCTAAACTGAATACAGTATGTTTTTGTCACTTTAAATGGATTATTATGAATTATTATTTGTTCTTCAGTTAAGATTTTGCATAAATTGGAAGTGTGGGTCTTGTTTCAGCAAATTACTTCATCCATCCCCAGCCTGTGTTACAACTCGCCCCAGCAGATGAAGAAGGCTCTTATTTAGCGAAACAATCGTTTATTTTCTAAACTATACTTTTTAACCGCAAATGCTAGTCTTGTATAGTCTCTGCGATGCGCATGCGTAGGTGATCCGGGTCAATACAGTTAGGGAATGTCGAAAAACTCCCATCTTGTTTTCATCTTTAACTACAACACTGTTTTACCTTTTTTTTGTAAAGGCCGTTTGATCTACTTTGTATGTTCGCTTTGTAAACACTGGATTGGTACTACTGCAGCAATGCAGGATGATTTTGAAGTTGAGGAAGAAAACGAGATGGGAGTTTTTCAACATACCCTAACTGTATTGACCCGGATCACAGTGACGAGACAAGACGAATAAAAAGTATATTAATTGTAAATTTATTTAGAAAATAACCGATTGTTTCGCTAGATAAGATAGATAAGATAGCTAGATAAGACCCTTCTTCATCGGCCAGGATCGTTTAAAGACCTTTGAAGCTGGATTTAAACTGCATTTTGGAAGTTCAAACTTTGGGGCACCATTTATATCCATTATATGGAGAGAAATTCTGAAATGTTTTCCTCAAAAAACAATTTCTTTACGACTGAAGAAAGAAAGATTTGAACATCTTGGATGACAAGGGGGTGAGTACATTATCTGTAAATTTTGGTTCTGAAAGTGAACTAATCCTTTAAGGAAAATATGTTAGATGTAAAATATTTATATTTATATTTAATCTTAATTATATACAAGGGTTTACTACAAATACATAAAAAATGTTTTTAATATATACATATATGTGTGGTGTATTTACATATACATAATATACACAGTACACACATATCACACACAAAACTAGAGAAACACCCTTTATATAACTTACAACATCATAGTCTATATACTATAAATTGTGGCTTCATTACATCACACATGAGTGACTTGTTAAATGCACTCGATGAACTGAAGCGCTTCTGAACAACCATCTTTAATCAAGCCAATCTGTAATTTGTCAATTAAAAAGGTCATTTGCCACTTAAATGCTTCACTTTAAGAGCCAATGCCTCCATCTTTGGAGCTCTGTTTAAAATACACCACACTGCTGGAATATTCTATGAACGGTGCCTTCAATCTAAATTTATGAGGATGCTTTCAACCACAAACTGAACAAAGAATAGCAGGCAGGTTTTTTCTAATGCTATTGGGGGAAAAGCCACAAACAAGTTTTCTAGCTGCGTTTCCACGTTCCATTATGATGTGTTCCATCCACAATAAGGTATTTGGCAAATTACACCCTCTCCAGCAGACCTGTTGGTATAAATAACACCAATGCAATAGCTAATCAGTAGAAAATGACGCACGGATGCAATCAAAGCGGAGCCTTTCTGCCCGAACACTCACCCACAGCTCCTAGGTATTCGATTGACCACAGTCGACAAAATATTTACTCTGAGAACTGCTAGGAGAGGGGCTATATTATATTCGCTACTATTTTTGCAGCCATGTTTTTCTTCGCTTCTCGCCTCCAGCATGTGCTGCTGCCCCAGCTGAAACCAAGCAGTACACAAAGTCTTTTATCTCCTGCTGCTCCTCTGTAGGAGCCTGATGTAGATTAGGGAACAGACGGTTCTTCGGCACTGCGGAGAACCTCCATTACAGCGTTTCACCATCAGCAATCACGCAACCCTCATTAAACCAAAAGAAGAGAAACAGAGACGTACAGACAATTAAGAACAAAGGAAGGAGGAGGGGGAGACTGGCTTCCGTCGGCAAGACGCGATCCACCTACGCGGTAATCAATCCATCCATCAATCCGTCCATCCATCCAGCTGCAATCAGTACGCCGATGATCAGTCAAGTCGAGCGTTTAATTAGTAAAGAGCTCTGTTTCACTGGGCGTGTCCCAGAAGAGATAAAGGAAGGTATGGAAGAAAAAGGGCCAAGTAATGTAGAACACAACGTGAATTATTCAGGGCTTTGAGGCTGGGTTTCCCTGAAGATGAGTAAATAGTTCAGCAAAGAGACGAGTGTCTAGCCCTTTAGATAATGCAGGGGTGGACTGTGGAGAGAAAGGAAGGCTCTTATGGTCTAATCACCTCGGATCGAGGTGTGTGTGAATGTCCTCGGGGAGTGTCAAGCAGCACCTACTCATCCGAGGAGTCTTGCCTATTAGTGAGCTTAATTACTCTCACATAGAGACCCACACGCGGGGTGTTTTTACATTGACACGTGGCAATGGCCATGCCTGGGCACGTTACATGGAAAAGCCCACAGGAACGGAACATCTCAAATGAGATCTTTTCAATATCTAAATTGGTTCTTCTACAGATGAGATCTTAATCTCACAACTGTGCTCTGAGTCGCTAAAATATCCAGGTCTGCATTATGATTTTTGATTCTCTACACACTGCAGAGTTTTAATGGGAATTCTGTTGTGAACTGAAGTTGTCACTCTTGTCAAGAACTAAACAGTTTTAAAGAGATCCAAAGTTCACCCAAAAACAAACAAACAAACAAACAAAAAAAATGTGCCATTTACACACCCTTATATTGTGACAAACCTGTGTGATATTTTGTAAGCTTCGGTTTTGACATCAATTTCACAGTTTGATTCTGATTTTTGACTTTCGATTTCTGATTTGTAGGGCTGCCCTCGACTAAGGATTTTTCTGGTCGACTAGTAGTCGCTCATTTTAAGCATTAGTCGACTAATCGTACGTTTATTAATAAAACATTTAGATCATTACAATGAGCCTTTAATTGCCTACATATCCTAATAAGCGCTCAAGCACGCATAAAGCTTGCCACAGCGCACCGCAGATGTAATGATTACAAATGTGTCAGGGAAAAACAGTAAGTAGACTGTATTAACATTTCAATAATACAATGATAAACGAGTGCTTTCTTTGTTTTCGGCTTAAGAGATGAAGTCGGCGACTCGTCATCTCCGCATTTGTAATGCGCCTGAATGCATGTTTCATATGTAGGCTATTACATAATCTGAGAAAGTAGAAATTTTACTCTCTATAGATATATTTTAATGTCTGAAAGCCAAAGATATACACTGAGTTTCGCTCAAGTTCACAGAAAAGAGACGACAGAAAGCACATCCTGTTTGCTTTCATTATTTTACAAAAGCGAATGTTTTGTTTTTATTGTGAGTGTACACGAATATGCGTCTTTCGAAAAGATGTTTTACTTTTACCTGTCTATGCTGTCTAAAATGATGGAGTAAGCTATCCTAAGAGCAAATTACCGCACCGGGGACCCATCTGTTCTGCATTAAGCGCATGTCTGTTTAGCTTCCGCACAGACAGCGCACTTTTCTCTAGGTCAGTGGTTTTCAAACTTTTTAAAAATATATATAGCCTAATTTGCGCGCATTGGGATAGTAGCTCTCTGAAAGCGGGATATTAAAATTGCTTTTGAATGCGTGCGCGCGTTTTACTTTCGGTTTAGTTTGCAGCTTCCCGCATCCTTCTCCCTAAATCTTGAACTTTTTTTTACATACATAGCCTATACATCTTGCTTAAATCGTCCTGGCGACCCATTTTTTAAGTCCCGCGACCCACCCAGGTTTTGAAAACCACTGCTTAACATTACATTGTACAACATTACATGTAAAGTTGCTACTTACGTTTCAGATAATAAGCCATATTTGAGGTTGATGAATAATAGGTGAATGTTGGATGTACTGCCCAATGTATACTGTATTACTATTACCACGCAGACTATAGCCATTAACGATCTGAGATTTATTTATTTCTGCAACTAAACGACTAATAAAATTTTGGTCGACCAAGCCTTTTCTGGTCAACTAACGCTTAGTCGACTATTAGGGGGCAGCCCTACTGATTTGATTCAATATCAGCCAAATTTCTCTCTCTCTCTATATAATATATATATATATATATATATATATATATATATATATATATATATATACTTCCAGCCAAAAGTTTATTTAATGTATTTTAAAGAAGTTTCTTATGCTTATCAAGGCTGTTTTCACTTGATCAAAAATACAGAAAAAAAAAAGAAATATTGTGAAATATTATTACAATGTAATTCAATGTTTTTCTATATTAATACACATTAAAATTTAATTTATATCTGTAATTAAAGTTGAATTTACAGAATCATTACTCCAGTCTTCAGTGTCACATGATCCTTCAAAAATCATTCTAATATGCTGATTTATTATCAGTGTTGGAAACAGTTGCGCTGGCTAATATATATATATATATATATATATATATATATATTTATTTATTTATTTATTTTTTTTTTTGGAACCTTGATACTTTTTTTTTTTTTTTAGGATTTTTTTTATCAATAAAAGGTTAAAAAAGAACAGCATTTATTTAAAATAGAAAGGTTTTCTAACAATATACACTACTGTTCAAAAGTTTGGGATCAGTACATTTTTATTCTTTCTTTTTTTGAAAGAAATTAATACTTTTATTCACCAAGGATGTGTTAAATTAATAAAAAGTGATAGATTTACATTGTTAGAAAAGATTTATATTTTGAATAAATGCTGTTCTTTTTAACTTGTTATTCATCAAAGAATCCTGAAAAAAAAGAATCACAGGTTGCAAAAAAATATTTAGCAGCATGACTGTTTCCAACACTGATAATTCTAATAATAAATCAGCATATTAGACTGATTGCTGAAGGATCACGTGACACTTAAGACTGGAGTAACAGCTGATGAAAATTTAGCTTTGCATCATGGGAATACATTATATTGTACAGTATATTAAAATAAAAACAGTATTTTATATTATAATAACATTTTGCAATATTACTGTTTTTTCTGTATTTTTGATCAAATAAATGCAGCCTTGATGAGCATAAGAGACTTTAAAAAATATTAAATGAGAGGGTGTGTCCAAACGTTTGACTGGTAGTGTATATCTCAACTAATGCTGTAAAATATGCAAGATAGTCATAATATTAAATGTTACAATTAGCTGATTTGTATACAAATACTTAAAATTACCTTTAATTAAGTTTTTATAATAAAGTTACAATTACAAATTATATTTCTACTCCAATCTGTTTTTTGAAATATAAACATTTAAACAGTGCCTGTCCACTAGACGGATTTATTCAAACACAAATTAAACAATGAAGAACAGTAAAAGTACATTATGAATTTGTTATATGGTGCATATATTTAGCAAAATGCTTCTTTCTAGAGTTGATTTTTCTAGCAGACTAACGAATTAATGATAAACTAGTAGGTTTTTTCTGAGGTAAATGTGACCTATTACAGCTGGTATACACAGGAAACTGATTTCAGTAAGCTGTACTCTCTTTTAGCATATTTTCGGATGTTCATTCATGCTTGTTTCAGGCTGAAACTGGTTAAAGTGAAGTAGATGATGAGTTTGCGTGCACTTTGCCCTGCCGTTTCCCTCTTGAACTGAACTTGAACTCTCTTGAAAGAATTTGAAATCTGAGAGTTAGTTTTTTATATCAAAAGTAACAAAGCACAAAGCTTATTGCAATTTATTGGGTGGGAGGTGTGCTGCAATGCTCTGTTCATTAACTGAAACAGGCTAGACCAAATCAATTTTTGGGATTTAAGAATTTGTAAAAATGATCGATTGAAATCAAGAAAAATATATTTTTTACCCAGTCATAATATTTGGGTTGGGTTTGAAGACCCCAGCTGACTTTAATTTTATGTACAAAACAGTACATAACACCTGTCTTCAAATGGAGTGCCAGTTTATTCACAGAGCCGCAGATCACTGAAAAGCTACCCCAATGAATCACCCGCGAAACTGAACCCGATATTGCGTAGCTTGTCAGTGATCTGTGAATAAACTGGCGCTCTATTTGAAAACAGGTGATGGAGATTTACCGCTAATCAAAGAGCCGGCTTTACTGATGAGATGCGCATAATATCGATCGATATATATCGCCCATCCCTACATCAAACCTGTCCCTAACCTTACCCGTAGGTGTGGGCGATATGGCAAAAATATCATATTACGATTTTTTTCAGAAATATCACTATTCATGATTTTATCATGATTCTTTGTCATGTTAGTTTTATTATTTTGCAATTTGCCTGCGCACAACCAAACTAATTTCCTTTTTTAAAAAGAAAAAGAAAGAAAAGCCTTTCAAGGTAACAAAGTATAAAATAAAAAAGAATGGCAGATATTTAGGCCAAAGTGAGTGAAGATACAAATATCTGTCATTATTTTATTTGTTATTAAAAAAAATAAGAACAGAATGGAAAAAGAATGAATGAAAGACACACATTACAAATAAACATAATACAAAAAAAACAGTGCTTTATTTTTCAAGTACAGTAGGTGAATTTAGCAGAAGCATTCAAGAAATTGAATTAATAAATATAAAAAGTGAAACACTATATATTTAAACACTATATGCATCAATTGTACATTGATTCTTATTAAAGCAACAATTAAAGTTCAGAGAAGTGAGTGATTTTTCTTTGTCTTTTGTTATTTAATTAACATTAAAAGAATAGTTCAGCCAAAAATGAAAATTCTGTCATCTGTCTGTCAAGTCTGTCATAGTGTTTTATTTTTATACCATAATTTACTCACTCTCAGGTTGTTTTTAACCCAAAAGAGGTTCTTTTTTCTGTTGAACCTTATGTATTTGATCATTTATATTATTAAATTCAAGGGGGACCAGCTACTGTTTGGTTACATTCTTGAAAATATCTTATTTTGTGTTTAGCTCAAGAAAGAAATGAATACAGGTTTGGGACAACACGTAAGTGAGTAAAAAAATGACAGAATTATATTTTTTGGATGATCTATCCCTTTAATGACAAGCAGCAGCATGTTTAGTACTGTTGCTTTAAGAGCAAGCATCTAATATACAGACACAATCTGTTTTTTCTCAATTCTTTACTTTCACTTTATGTAAACCTAGTGTGTTTTGACAGTATTAGCACAATCAGATGCGATACATCACTTAGTTCAGTAATATAGGCGCTATTTGAAAAGGCTTTTAGAGTATGCATGCTTCAGGTGTACACGCTCTGGAAAAGCGCATAGAACAGCACGCATATGAGATGTTTAACCGGATTTTTTAAGAAAATAATGTACGTTATGATTGCGAATAAGTGCAGTTAGTGTAACTCTAAGGCTGAGTTAATACTGGATATGAAAGTATGTTGCGTTGTATAGTATATGGAGACGGAGGCGCCAGAACTGCAGCTGATAAAATAGAACAATACTACGATATTTCTCCAAAAGCAGAAACATCGTCCACGATCAAAAATCGTCATATTGCACACCCCTACTTACCCGTATCCCACCTTAATAGCAGCAAAAGTGTTTTGCAATACAACATACAATATAAGTACATTGTACTTATTTTTTGATGTAAGCACATAGTAGTTAAGGCACACTAACACAAAGCGGGACCAAAGTTTATTCCAAAACAAAAAAGCGAAAACATCCTTAGCATAAGCATGGTTATTACCATCTAACCAAATAAAATCAAGACTTGGAACCAGCAATAGCATTGGCCACCTTAAAGGATTACTCCACTTCCAAACTATACATTTTATGATACTTTACTCACCCCCATCTAATATGTTCATGTCTTTCTTCAGTCGCAAAGAATTTTTTTGACAGTTCACTAGGAGAATTTAAGTTTTTTAGAAAAGCATTCCAGGATTTTTCTCCATATAGTGGACTTCAATGGTGCTCAACAGATTGAAGGTTAAAAACAATGCAGTTTCAGTGCAGCTTCAAAGAGCTGTACTCGATCCTATCCGAGGAATAAGGGTCTTATCTAGTGAATGATCAATTACTTTCTAAAAAAAAAATGTATTAAAATTAATTTATTAAATTAAAAATTTATTTATATACTTTTTAACCTCAAAATGTTTGTCTTGTCTAGCTCTGCGATGCGCATGTGTAGTGTGTGCACTCTGGTTCAATACACTTAGTATGTCGAAAAACTTCTCATTTTCTCCTCCAACTACATCACTGCAGAAGTACTGATCCAGTGTTTACAAAGTGAACATGCAAAGAAGGTCAAATGCCCTTTATAAAAAAAAAAAATAAATAAAAAAAAAATTAAAATAGACAATGTAGGATGATTTTGAAGTTGGAGGAGAAGATGGGAGTTTTTCATCATACCCTAACTGTCTTGAACCGGAGTGCACAAAGTATGCATGTGCATCGCAGAGGTAGACAAGACAAGCAATTGTGGTTAAAGTGTATACATATTTTTTTTAAGAAAATGGCAGATCGTTTTGCTAGATAAGACCCTTATTCCTCGGCTGGGAACGTTTAGAGCCCTAGGAAGCTACCTACCTAACTTTTAACCAACAATCCATTGAGCAGAATCAAAGTCCACTATAATGGAGAAAAATCCTAGAATGTTCCTCAAAAAAAAATAAATAAATAAATAAATAAATTTTTTGTGACTAAAGAAAGAAAGAAAGAATGAATATCTTGGATGACATGGGGGTGAGTAAATCATCATGACATTTTTATTCTGGAAATGGAGTAATCCTTTAACACCTTGTTCCCTATACAGTTCTTATTTTGAAGAAACTGGTTTAAAAGTTGTAAAAAATTTATCTTAAGATTTTTCAAGGATCTCTCGACCCTCTCCAACTGATGCAGCCTCCATAGTCTCCATACTGGAAAATATCATATGATAATATGATAATTTTAATATGATATTAAAATATCATATTAAAATATATATTACAATTTTGAATAATCAACAAATGGCTGATATTGTCACGAACTGTGCTGCTATGGCTCCCTCTGTTCGCCTTTAGAGGGAGCCTTCAATGTATTATGGACTTTTCACTACATTTCCCATAACCCCTCTCATGAACTTCCTGTTACCTTTCACCCCTCACTCCAGTCGGCCATCTTGCTCCCATTGTATAAATAGCCTGGTTCACCTCAGTTTGGTTGCGAAGTTTTGTATAGTTACACTGTCAATTCTGAGCGTTATTTCCTGGTTGCCCTCCCGTTGCCGAGCTCCTTTGTTCCTGGTTCCCTGACTGTTCTCCGCCCGCCTATCAACCCCTAGCCTGTCCCTTGGATTATTCTGCTCGCTGCCGGCCCCAGACCTTCACGCTCGGATACTGACGCTTCTTTGTTTTGTCCTACGTTGCCCATGTTTGTTCCCGTCTGACCCCTATTTGTGTAACTACGAGTTCAGTTAATAAAGCTTTGCATTTGGATCCACCCGTCTTCGTCATTGTCACAGATATAAAACAAAAGCCTCAATCATTAACCCAAATTAATTTATTAACTTTTAACTGATATTGTATGAAAACATTGTGGACCTCTATTGGAAACCAACGTTTCCTTTTCATCTTGTGTTAATTATCCAAGGCGACACAGGAACACAGAAGCTAAGACCAAAGGATCCTCATTAAAACCAACTGACATGCAACACCATGTCGGTATACGTGAAACTGCATTCCTAAGTGGCTTTAGACGATACCAACATGGGTCATGAACTTCCCAACTCAGAGACCCCTATCCCACCGTTCGGAGGTTAATCCAGCTCCTCCCGCCTCTCATCTCATCGCCCTTCTCACCTCACTCACTGCGTGACATCACAGGCTGCAGGAAGCTCCAGGGACCGTTCGCAAATCCGCGTTCCCTCACACAGGTTGAGCTTTCAAGCCTGGCAAAGCTGCAGAATATTGTGAAGACTCGACTAATGAAAACGTGGTGGGAAAAAAAAGGCAGCAAGGAGCTTATCAGCCTCGTCTGAAGTGTCGAAGTGCCTCTAAAAGACATTCGCCCCTAAAAAAGCCTGCATTATTTCTTTAAAAAAAACACGATTGGCATTTATATTAGCGGCCCAAACCGCCTACCTCCCTGCCATTGCTTTATGACTAGCGAGCGGTTGACAGGGAGGTGAGGAGTAATCAACAGCACTGCAGGAGGCGGGTACTGGCCTGCAGAGCCACGTTGGCGGCCATATTGTGTTAGGGACCACAGGCATCCGTCGAGGATATGATCGGCCCCTCCACCGCCCCACCGAGATCCGAGCCGCCTGCTGAGGGTGGCACGGCACGCTACACACTTTCACACACTCCATGTGTTGCATCATATGGGGTTCAGACACATACAAACACACTTAAATACACAAACAGCATGTTAATACCAGCCACACATCAGAGGTCTCTAGTGGATAATGGCTCCGCTTCCACAAACGCTACAAATAGTTCCCTCACATTTAACTGCGGAGTTAAATTACGTTAGTTAAAAGAGAAGCATCTGATTTCGGTGCATGAGGGTCAGTCGGAGAGAACTAATTGAAAGGATCAAATGACTGTGTTACTCGGCCAGGGTCATGCCTAATTCGCCGTTTTCGATCGATCCTCGGTGTATTAGCGATATTATGTGAGCAGAGCTCAAGGGTCAAGTGACAGCGAGAGCTTAGGCGAGCTTTATCAGTCGGCTTCCTATATCGATTGTCCTTGAGAGACAAACTAAATTACACCGATGTGTGTAAAAAGGTCTCCCTTTACAACAAAAATTAGCCTTGCGCATTATTCAAACCCTGCTTTGGTCAATGGAAAAAAAATATTCAAATCTAGATACAGATACAAATCATAGCAGGGGTAGGAGAAACCACAGAGATAGAAAGCAATCAGCATTTAAACCGCTGAGCTTGAATCTTTATGGCGAAGCATTATATTTAATCTTAAGGTTTTCTAATAATGCCTATTGATTATTAGAGATAAATATTGCTGAAGCAATCTACTTGTAGTATAACATCAAAGCTTTTCATTATAAGTTAAACTAGATAAAACTTCTGGTGCTTATTCAAACGATATTATAAAACTCAAAAGTGGTATTAGAATCAAAAATGAAAATTCTGTCATTATTTACTTAACCTCATGTCGTTCTGATCCTTTACAACTTATTTTTGGAAAAATATCACTTTTTGTTCAAGCTCACAATCACCAAAATGGTTTGGTTAACATTTTTCTTCAAAATATCTTCTTTTGTGTTTTGCAGGGTTATAGTGCTTTTATCAAATTCAACAAAAATTTGCTTGAACAGTTTTGTATACTTATCAATAAAAGATTCTTGAAATGTACTTGTGATGAAAATTGCCAAAGCATTTCAGGGTCCAACTATCCAAGTTTACTTGCGACGTTATTGTCTGAGTGACTAGACAATGCCAGTCGCTCAAAAAAAATGATATGATATAACAGGTGATTACATCTGGCAAATATTAATCTGAAAAGGACTGTCTGCACTGTATCACTTAGCTCAGAGCAGCATTGGTTTCTTTTTTGTGCTATTGGGTTATTCTTGCTCACACTGGCACGGCTCCTGTCCATTTAAATGTCAAATATTCCCAAACCTTTGGTATTTATTTCTGAGACCCTCACTCTGCAATAAACAGTGTGTGTTGTGCCATGTAACTGTATTCAAGGATGAAAGCTTTAAATCAATACTATTTTGTAATTGAGTGACTCAAGTAACTCAAGGAATTGTTTCACCCAAATATTGATCTTTAGAAACACAAGGAACAACACATTTTTTAAAGGCAAATTGCAGTGGAGGGCACAAATGGCATTACAGCAAATGACCAATCGCTAAACAAGCTAAGTTACGGCGTGTAATTTTTATGAAGCCTCCTGAAAAATACCATTTTAATGGAGGCTGTATTTGACTCTGAGACATATAGTGTAAAAAAATTAGCAACATGCTAACACATCAAATAGTGGTCTGTCAACACCTTAAAGCTTTCTAAAATAATTATAGTGCTTGCACATTCCTCACACTTTTCATTCCAGCACTTGTAAGGCTGCGACATACTGATTTTCATCAAATATTTCAGTTCTAAGAATTAAACTTCTGAAATTAATTCAGCCTGAACCCGCTTCGCATACAGACCTTGTTTGGTAGATGATTTCCGCCTTAGGTGTGCGGTCTATTTTTGGATGCTGTAAATTTAATACTTAAGATTAAACTTTGAATCTCCTGCTGGCTTACATTGAAGCAGCATTCATAACATAGGCTGCCATGAGGACATCATTGTCATTTTCATACTCGTTGAGATTGGTTTTCTTCATTACATGCATTTTCCATTCTGAATTATGACTGGTCTGCATATATTTAACCATATATAACCATTTTATCGATGCTAAGCGTTCCAAGAATGACTTTCGGATGCCCTGCTGTGTGCCTGACAGGTTAATTGTATATAATTGTTAGCTTAGCAACATGCTAATGTCAAACTCTACTGGAATTAGTGTGCGTGCGCTGCACGGAGTCTACGTAGAGCGATCCAAATCGTGATCTTTTTCAAGTCCTCCTGGGAAGTTCCTACTTATAAGCCTGAAAATCGTAATTACGACGTGATGTGCGTTCAAGTGCTTTTGGTCCCAATAAAATGGATTTGCTCGAAAATTTCATATTACTGTCTCTCTCTTTCACTTCCCAACAAAGACTTGAAGCTTTTTAGTGCTAATGCAACATAATGAAGAGCAAAGGATGCGCATTAGGTGTGTAATTGATGCTTTATCTATGTATTTTACCGTTCTCGTGCTGCCACAGAGAATGATGGGAAAGGCAGATTGGCTGCACAGGTGTCTTCTCATAAACCAGCTAAATAAGTAGTGTTTTAGGGCAAGTTTTATCATTATTCTATATCAACAACATTTGTGCAAAATGTACTGTCATAATTCACAATTAAATACAACAAGAATTCGCTTTTGCCATACGTTTTTAATTGATACTGCCCCAACTCTGAAAATCAGGGCACTCAAAATACAATTATTCAGAAATGATTTAACCAAAATGTATTATAGGATGATTCCTTACAACGCAGCAGGTTTTGGAACAGACCCTGTGTTGATTTAAAAAAATGCAACCATCTGAAAACAAGACGCCTGCAGAATGTCATGACAGCAGCTCTGATGCACAGCAAAAACCTGAACGCACATAAACTTTCACACCATTCTTTATCTGCCTTTCTAGCACTGACATTTCCTTCTGTAAATGCAAATCTAGTCATTTTCTTATCCAGAATCTTGTGTAATAAATTCAGCTCCAACTGCTTAACATACAGACTCCATATAAGCTCCATATAAAACTTATTATCCCATAATTATCCCACACTCACGCTCAACCTTCCTAGATGTATATGATGAATTTCTTGTTTCAGCCGAAACTCTTCCAAGTTTTATAATGGCAGTGATAGCAGCTGATTTTATGAATTCCAATAAAGCGCATCCACCCATCATAAAAAGTACTCCACACGACTTTGGAGGGATAATAAAGGCCTTCTGAAGTGAAGTGAAGAAAAATATAAATTTTTAAAACTTTATAAACCATAACCTCTACCTGCTAACTGTCATACATGCATTCACAAGAGAGTGGCAATCCAATGGATGATGCAAGACATAGGCGTAGTGTAAGCCTCAGTAAGAATATGCTTTATTAACCCCTTTTGGAGCCATGTGGAGTACGTTTTATGATGAATTTATGCACTATTTTGGGCTTCAAAATCTTGACACCCATTCGCTGTCATTATAAACTTATAAGAGCCAGGATATTTTTAATATAACTCTGCAGGGCTTGACATTAAGCTTTGACATGTGCTTGTCCGGGCAAAAAAAAAACATTTTTTCTTTGGCGTAAATGTAATTTGTTCTGAAGCAATAGTCTTATCACTACTCTATGAGGTCTTCTTTTAATCAGCATATTTGTGATATTTGCCTTATATTGATTTCTAGGACACTTTTTAACTTTATGAAGGGCAATATTTTCCTAAACTTACTAAATGTATGCATCATTTATGTCAAATTCTTAACATTCTTGGTAAGTCTTAATGATCACGGATTCAACCATAGACAGATTCAACCAGTTTTTTCAAAACAGGGCCATAGCTGGGGTTCGCGGGGCCCCGGTGGAGGTTGTACCCGTGGGCCCTGTTTGAAATGTTTTAATTTGTATGTTTATTCTATTTATTTATTTGCGCTATTTACACAATGATTAAGTTTTTCAAGTTTGTAGGTGTCCAGATACAGAAACAGCATAATCAAATGAAAAATTGTATTGCATAGTCTTCACTGTACAAATTAAATATGGATGAATTTTTGTTAAAACTACAAAGTAATTCAGTCAAGAGCAGTCATTCATTTTCTTGGATCAACATTAAGGATACCAACAGATAAATTAGGCACGGTCACTTTAAGAGACAATGCATCCAACATAATAATAAACATGCAATTTCTTTCTCAGCTGTTTACTTTCACTTTAACATAACCAACCATTTTTCCGAGGATACTCTCAAGACGGGCATTTCGACATCATTTTGTATGTATTTGCCAGCAGTTACAGGCGTGTCTTCAAATGATAGGGCGGAGACAGCGCTTAGCTTAGCAGCGCTGGAGAGAACTGAAGGAGCGGGAAGGCCTGCGATCGGACGCCGAGGATGAACATCGTCTTCCGCGTAAACGGAGCTAAACCTTTCACGGTTTCAACACACTACCAAAACACACAGAGTCTATTTTTAGTTGTGCTGCATGTGTTGAATTAAAGTGAGAGCGCATTGTTTGTGTAAAAATGAGCATGGATTGACAGGGAAATGTAGTGATTACATCAAAAATGCACATAAATAAAGCCTACTGTTTCACAGACAATGCATGGTTTTTGGCTAACTTACATTTAAAACAAGGATAAGTGCACTTTTAAATAAACAAAGGCAACACAATAGATGCACTTGTGGATTTAGAAAAGTTCTTAAGACCCGTTGGATTGATTTAATAAAGATTTAATGCAAAAGAAAGACACGATAGCCGTTTCTGTCTGTGGTAAGTTTTAATTTAAATAATTTGCAATAGCCCAATTTCAATAAGAAATGGAAGCTATATGCTGTATTTAAATGTGTTGCAACTTGCTTCATCAACTTAATAAAGCCTACAAATCTAGAATTCAAGTGCATTAAATAATACGTTGTTTATATTTATTGATTTTAAACGTGAATAAATGAACGATTGTATTACCGTGCTGTGATAAAAGAGGATCACATTGCTGAAATGCTGCACATTTGGATTTGAAATCAAAATAATGGATAAATGTTGCGTTTGTGGTAATCAGCCACGGATCAGGAGCGAACTGCAAACGCATCCTGTGTGAAAGCAAAATGAGTCCGTGCTGCTTCTGCACCACATTCGTACACACACGGACTGCAGAGTGTGTATGAAACAGGCGTGATAGCAAGTGATGATCATTGCCTTTGGTTATGTGTGGGGCGGAGCTACCAAAACAGGGGCGAGACCCATTTGGGGTAGGGGCGTGTTTGTTTTGGTCATTTCAAATGTCAACATTGCTTCCCAGAAATCGTTGACCCTACCTTTAAAACACGTGCAAATGATAAGCTTTCGTGACACCTCAGCCAGTCAGTTGAGATCGCCGAGGACCCCCCCCTCTGCCGTGGGCCCTTATAATCGTCACCGCCTTTCACCCCACTAGCGACGGCCCTGGTTCAAACGGCTATTCATTCAATAAATAAAGCAATTGACTGTTTTTATGAATGGCTCACTGAATCATTGACTCACCAGATTCATAAAAAAAATGCTGAATCATTAAGTAATGAAACACCACTGTGTTGTGCTCTGAGATTTGCGACTGTTCTGCTGTGGCTTTGTTTAGAACAATTTTCATTAGCAAAACGGTTAGTTTATCTAAAATGTAAGTCATACAATCAGAATCATTCTCACCAAAGTTTCAGTGCTGCACTAGTTACTGTTGTTTTAATCGGGTTACTTGTCTGGTCAGGCAAGTACAATTCTCTTTCACTTGCCCTTTCACAAAATCCACTTGTTCTGGACAAGCGGACAAGTCTTAAATGTCGAGCCCTGCTCTAACTGTATTCGTCTGAAAGCTTTAGTCATATGCACCTAGGATGGCTTGAGAGTAAGTAAATCCTGGGGTAATTTTCATTTTTGACTAAACTATCCTCCTTAAGCCTTTTTTTTGTTGTTGTTTGTTTGCAAATCACTTGCTATAAAAATCTAACCAACAACAATTGCATAATTGTGACATTTGCATAGTGAATTATAGTTGTTCTCTTTACATCCGTTTATCTATTTATAAATCAACCTCTGTTTTCCTTTCCTTCGGTCTACATTTGGCTGTACTTTACATGAAAGTGAATGACATGTTATCTCCTAAAACTTTTCATTTGTCACGCACATACAAAAAAGTTCCAGTAAAGTAGTGTTATATAAAGCGTTCTACGTAATATCTCTCGGCCTATATGTTAGCGTGGATGCCTAGCCAGCTGCACATCATAATTGCGGCGTGACAAAAATAGAACGAGCAGTCAATTTCATTTGTGTTGGCATATCTTCAGGGGGTACGGGACACACATATGCATGTTCAAGAGAGCGACTACAGGCAAGCCAACATAACAGATAACAACAAAGTCAACCAGTATCACAGTAAAACAAAGAATCGCTGGGAGACGCCACTCCTTCAAGTCAAGAGCAGATACAGAGACAACGCACTCCATTGTGTCATGCGCTCAGATAAGCCGAGCGCATTTGCTAAATTGTCCATGCAAGTTGGCAGATGCCTACATCAGTCGGTTGAGTGATAAATGCGGTTATGTTAGAAATCTCTATCTTTAGGATACACCGTGTCCCCAGGCTCACCACGGCACGCGGGATGAAATTTACGACCCCCTTCAACTCGAAAAAAACCTGGAGGGTATGAGGAAGTATCAAAAGACAACATCCCGGGGACACCTCACAATGTTTCTGTGATGGTTACAAAGGGGCAAGACTGCATGTAGCTCTGGCTTTGGTTTGTTTCTGACCATCATCCTCTTTTATCATCCGCTCATGGTTCGCTTTCGCTTTCGGTGTGGCCGAAAAGAACTTCTAGATGCTCCATCATACACGGAGGCATTAAATATCCACCCCACCCGCGCTTTCTGTCTCAGATGATGGAGTCATTTGTAATCGCCCTCGACTCTGTTCAAGGTACAGCACACCAATAAACAGCAAATACTGCACTCAGATCACGTTTACGGTGCTTAACGGGGAGCGGGCTAATGTAGGAATTAATGAAAGTAGGAACCCTTTCTTTTTCTCTTAAAGCATAACAAAGAAAAACATGACAGCTTGACAGGGTATTAAAGAGCGTCAGGTTGTGATAGAGCCGCCTCGCCTTTGTCCAGCAACCACGCAGTAGTGTGTGTGGCCAGCTGTCGCCATGGATACAACTCCCCTAAGGACCTCTTTGTGTACATGCAAAGTGTCGTACATGCACACGCTCGCCCAAACACACAGGACCTGTCAACATACACCTGTTAAAACTTTTTTTAAGAACATTTCAATTCAGACGTTATAAAGGAACGGAGGAGAGAAAATGTCAAATGCAGGAGGAAACGAGATGTGTGTGGGTGTTGTGCCAGACGGAGCTTCTTTCTCCTTCGCTCTCTGTGAACTCAACCTTGAGAACGTCTCCGGCAAGACAGACCAATCGCTTTCCGACTCCGCGTATTACGAGAAGGGGACTTCCTTTCACCCCGAGTTTTAATCTGCTCCGTACATGTCAAGTATTGGTTTGTGCTGTGAATTGCCGAGGGAGTCTCTTTGCACAAAACAATGACAGTCATCCGCAGTGAAAATACACTGGGGCGAAACTTCGGCACAATTATCAGGGCTGGTTAACTTGACCTGACACGATGGCAACAAAAATAATTCCAAGAGAAAAGAGCAGGAGGAACGAACCATGAGAGCTTTGGCTCGAGTTCTGCTATGAGAGCCGCTCAAAAGATCCTTAATGGTTTCTCAAGTGACTTAAGGGAATATTGCTTCCTAAACAGAAACCTTTTTCAACTTGTACTGACAGGTAGCTCAAAAAAAAAAAAAACATTAACTTTTGTCATTTACTTACTCCTGTGTCATTCAGAACTTGTATGGCTTACATTCTTCTGCAGAAAACAAAAGAAGATATTTTGAAGAATATTTATGCAGCTCCATAGCAGGGATGGCTTGATACCATACTTTTGGCTTCGGTACGATACCAGAATGTAATACCTCGGTATCGATACTAAATTGATACTGTAGTAATGTTAAAATACTAAACATGTATTAGTTTACTTATCATTTATAAATAATTATTGACCTAGATTAATAAGTGTTGTAATACTGTTAGGTCAGATTACCTAATAAATTATTTTTATAAAGGTTGTTTTACTGTAAAGTGTTATTCTAACAGTCAAAATATTCAAAAACACATTTTTATCTCTCTGTCTCTCTGATTGTTTTTAGATTTCAGAATCAGAAAGTATTTTTTTTACTCTGCTTTAAAAGTATTTTTCAAGTGTTTGTACTTTATTAGAGTGTTTTCTTCAGAAAACTTTGCTTAACAACATTCCAAAGCATAATATTGTACTTTTTACTGCGTTATATTTCATATTAAATATTTAATCCTTTATTACATTAGAAATATATTACTTACTTGTGTAAAAGTATTTCTAAAATTTACTTGAGTACAAGAAAATACTACATTGTTAATAGTCTTAATTATTAAAGGTAAAACAAACAACTTTTATTTATGAAATGTAGCAAGAAAAAAATCATGCCATTATGCTTTGGAATGGAGTAAAAAAAAATAAAAAATTCGAAGAAAAACACTGATAAACTACAGATACTTTTTAAATTTGAGCAAAGTAAAAATACTTCACTACTGTCTGCTATCATTTGTGAATAAAAAGTATTAAAATCAATTTCTAAATGCATACAGGTGCAGCAAGGTCAGTTCTTTCACCTTTAGCATCTGTTTTGTATGCAAAATAATGCCATATTTTACTTCTACTGTTGTCTTTATTTACTACTTTCAAGCGCGTTGATTGAGTTTCATCTGTTTGATGATCCATCGCGTTTTTCTGTTGTCACTTTTACCGGTTTTGCAGCAATTTGGGAAGCACTGCCGCCTACAGGTGAACATGTGAACAGCAGCGTATGAAATATCGAACTGGGAAAAATTATGATATCGAACCATTTGAAATATAATACATACCGGTATTTTTCCATTACCGGTATACTGCTCATCCCTACTCCATAGTGACCAAAAAAACTAGAGATGCACAATACATCAGAACACTCTTAAGCCTGGTTCAGACTACACGATTTTACCCTGATTTTAGCACGATCTGCTCGTCTGGTGTCATGTGAATTTGTACACTACAATGTGCATCACACTTTATTTTTTTTTATATTTTTTATCTGTGACACTGACCAATAGGAGCATAGAAGCGCCTTCGCACAAGTCTTTAAACATGCCAAAAAGAAAAAGAGACAATGGTATCAGTCCTAGTAGGTGGAATTTTACAATGGAGGAAATGTTTGTGGAGCTATGACTACAATACTCCTACATTTATGATGAGGGACTACCACGACAGTGAAAAAGGTCAAATAAAAAGTTCTCTTTGATAATCCATACTGTCATCTTCATGTAATCCAGATTTGTGTCCATTGTCAGGTTCTCTTTCTTTTTTAGGCTTTTTTGATGACAAGACAGAGCAGAAAACTAGCCACTAGTTTGCTAGCCACTGTTTGTTCACGCACATACACCTTCTGTCTCGTCTCGCTTTGTCGATAACAGCATGCACATTGTTAATAACGGCATGCGACAAATGTTCGGGTTGCATCCTGTAGTCTGACATGTTTCTTGTTCACGACACGACAAGATTTTAGGAGTCAAAATCGTACAATCTGACACAAGACAAAAAATGCCCCGTTCAGACTACACAATTTAAGTTATTAGTGGATATTTAGTTATTTCTGCCCATTTTCAAATTTAGATTACTTTCCCTTAATAGGATAGTTCACCCAAAAATTAAAACTACCTCATGATTTACTCACCCTTGAGCCGTCTTGGGTGTATGTGACTTTCTTCTTTTAGACGAGTTCATTAATAAATGTTCTGGCTCCTCCAAGCTTTATAATGGCAGTGAATGGCTTTAAGATTTTGAAGCAAAATAAAGTGCATCCCTCCATCATAAATAGTACTTCACATGGCTCCGGAGGGGGGTGGGGGGGTAATAAAGGCCTTCTGTCATGAATCAGTGCATTTACCTATCTCATGCTAATTTTGAGTACCTATAGAGTAGTGTTGCATCCTTCATATCTCTGAAGAGTTTTATCAGATTTATAAAAGGAAGATATAGCTTTACAGTTCTCTCTGAAAACAGCCAAGCTCCTGGAGGCTGTGGGTGGAGCTAAAGAGTTCTTGAGCACTTATGTTCAGTTTTACTTACTGCATGTTGTTCTGACTCATGACCAGGGTCTTTTATCACTGGAACTAGTCCATCTTTCAGTATCAAATGATGTGCAAAACTAGCGCTGAAACTGGGCCTTGTTCAAAAAACATTTGTCATCGAAACAACCAAACACTTGCGAAACTCTGTTGTAGCCCAAATAAACAAACTGCATCCATTCTCCCTATAACGCTGGGTTCTTTAAGAAACTGAACAAGGTTATCTTTCCCCTCACATCCAAAAACACACTTCTTCAGAGACATTCTTCTCAAGAATGTCGTGTGCAACACTGCTGATGACTTCTGTAACCTCAGTGAAGTGTGTTAATGGGTGCGCTTCCAGGAGAAGTGCCCATACAAGGATTTCCATCATTCATGACATCATGAAGGGCATTGTTCGACTTTCTGCAACATATACGAACACGGGAGTATATCTGGCACAAAAAAGAATAATTTTTTGAAACTTTGGCCATGTTTAACATGAGAATCCAACTCTTTAACAGTGTAAATGACTCAGAATGCACAAAATAGCATTACAGCTTTCGCTAACTCTCGTATACACGTTTAAGAAAAAGTGGTGTTCCAGCGAATGAGGTAAGGACGTAATGGTAGCATATGCTCCGCGAGAACCAACTTTGGTTTTTCTTTGCATTATGACTTATATCGAAATCCTCCAACAAGCTTACGCTATGCCTACATCCTACGTTATCGACTGGAACGCCACTCTCGTGAATGCGTGTGTGACATTGAGTTTTAAATATGGATATTTTTCTTAAACAAACCCACTGGTTCATTTCAGAAGTGCTTTATTGAACATCCAGAGCCATGGGGAGTAGTGTTGTCACGATACTAGAACTGCCAATTTTGATACAATACCTAGAAAAGTATCGATATTCGATATCATTTTCGATACCACAGGGAAAAACTGCTGCAACATTAAGGCCTTTTTATTAATAGAGAAATATAACAAGGCTGGAACATGAAAATGAGCCTGAATGATGTATATTTTTACATGAACAAAAACATTGTGCAGGTCACAAGCCTCTATTTCCAGGCAATAAAGTGCAAAAATAAATAAATAAAACATCACAATCTTTTGTATTTTCCAGAAGAAAAAAAAATTCAGCAGTAAATACATGTTAACAGAAACAGATGGTATTTGAAACTATCCACAAAAAACCTCAATTAAAAAAAAGTTTCAGTTTTGTATCCTCTATTCCAAGGCAAAAATGTGCAAAAATCTCCTGTTAATACATTTTCTAATTAAACGAACCAGAGTTATTATGAACAGGAGTATTTTATGAACTGATTTCGATCTGGGATTTAATTAACATAATCACTGATCAGCGCATAGATCTCTATGGTAAACAAAAGTGCAAACGTGCATCACACTCACACTGAAATTACACAATTATTAGCTACATAATTTTATAGTATTCCCGTGTCAAATGCAACTATATTGTCTGACATTCCTCACTCTGGCGGATTGTATTACAATACAATTACGGGGCAAAACAGGAAAATACACCTCAATTTAGCTGGCCGATTACACTGTGCGATTTTTAATAGTCGATTCACGACAATTTACGATTGTTGCTTGTCAGACTGTACGAACATGATGGTCATGTCACACTGTGGGATCTCAGTTGTCATTAATGTCAGGCTGTACGACAGTCGAGACGCGGTAAAACGGGTGCGCGCAAGAAAACCTGTCTGGAGTTTTACATCATCTGTATCTGTATTTATGTAAATCTGTAGCAGGTCGCGAAGACTGCACTCGCCATCTTTCAATATTTACCATATGCGCATGAGCGTAGGTGAGAGGACTCAGGGCTCTGTTGGCACTTCACTCACGTGCAGTCAGTGTGTCAGCTTCAGAGCGGAGAGAGAGATAATGCGAAAGCGCAGCTGGTATCAATATATCGATACTGTTGTACATAAGTATTGGAATCGTTTCAGATTTTTTAGAATCCATACATTTCGAAATATCGATATTTTTGACAACACTAATGGGGAGTACTGTTTATGATGGATGGATGCACTTTATTGAACTTCAAAAACTCAACAGCCATTGACTGCCATTATAAAGCTTGGAAGAGCCAGGACATTTTTAATATATCTTTGACTGTATTCATTTGAAAGAAAAAAGTCATTTACACCTAGTATGGCTTAAGGGTGAGTAAAACATGGGGCAAAATTAATTTAGGGGTGAACTATCCTTTTAATCCAGCAATAATTTAAAGAAATGGCAATAGTTAATACCAAGATTTAAAGTCATGATGAAACAGAAGTAGCAACAGATCTTTCCTTCTGTATTTTTATATACATTAGAGTAGAATGGATTACCAGAAGAAAAAAAAAAAAGAAACAATAAGACAGGGACAGGGTTTTACCCATCAGCTGCTGGTTGGACGACGGCAGATCTAATTAAAGCCTCAATATTGAAACAAAAGGGCCAGCTTTAAGTGGACAAAATAATTGGAGACGTCTGGGATACAGTACCAGAAAGAAGTCTGTTGTTCACCGGAAGAGTTGAACATTATGATAACATGTTGATTTTCTGAGCTTCAAAACAAGAGTATTTTCAAGCACTAACTCATTCCAGATGTCCTTGTTTTACAGCTAAGAGCACTTATTTTTATTAAATCAAACGGTATAGATGTACACAGTATATTTCAAAAAGAATGTCTACTTTATCTTTCATGTGGTACATTATCATGTCAGATGCTTTATATGTACAAAATTTTAATGTATTTCCTAGAATGTTTAATTTGCTTTCTTTTTACAACCCTAACATTAAATATTTATAATATAAGCTTATCAAAAATATCATGAGTAACCCATATGAATTACTCATGGGGAAAAAAGCACTATAAACTGTCATTGTAAAAATCTTTTAATTCTATCATGTTCCACAGAAAAAAAAAACAATGGCATATGGGTTTAGAACAGCAAAAGGGTAAGTAAATAACAACTGAGCTTTCATTTTTGGCCGAACTATTCCTATAATCTTGCTTGCTTACAACCCGTAACCCCCGAGGATTAATCAGAGCTCTCAATTACCAAAAAAATCTGTCATCACATCGGCTCAGATGAAATCCACAGGCAGAGAGAGAAAATGATTGCTGGATAGGTGACAACAGCATGTAATAATGCAAAGTAAACCCAGTGTTTAAGGGGGAGATGAGTAAACAATCCCATTTCCATGACAAAGGGGTGAAGCAGATGTGACTCATGCACAAGGCGCCATTCCAGACGAAGGTTCGCTCATCAAGCGCTCGATCTCTCACGTCTACCTTGCACCCTGCGAGGAATTCAGGCTTCTTTTTGCAAAGGGCCCATTCTGGAGTGAAGACGAGCTCCCTAATGACTCGATGGTGTCATAAATTAATAGAACGGCACAGACTCTGACTGAGACACTGCTGTTTCACCAGTCGGCAGGAAACTACACAACAAATAAACCAAAGAGAGGAAAGCAGAGGACTGAGTTTTTTAAGATGATGATCTCCCATAAAACTGCTTAGGAGGAGAAAAAACTATTAGCAAATGAGACAACTGTTGACATACAGAAAAGAGCTATAAAATGTATGTGGATGGCATCTCTTAGATCATTTGGTCTAGGAGGAAACTGATGAGTAATGTTTGAGGTCCAATTAAAATCTCTGACTTCTGACTAATCGAGAGAAATAAAATTCTTCAATTGCTTCCTGCTTCTTATTGCTACCTACGTATGAAAACAATTGAGATATTAATGAGGACTTAATTTTGATTTCCTGCAGGCAAAAAGAAAGAAAGAAATAAACTAGTGGAAAAGAAAAAAAGATGTCAAGAGATAAAATATGACCAGGGTTATTATTAAATATTTTGTCACTTAATACATAAACAATAATATATTTAAAACAACATTAAACTATCAACATTTCTCATTTTCATTTAGTTTATCTTACTAAAATAACATAATAATAAAATAATAAAAACACTATAAAAAAAACTATAGACACTGAAACTAAACTAAAACCAATTAAAAATTACAAATACACCACAAAATTACTAAAACTTTTAAATGCTAAAGAACAGAAAATATTATAGTATATCAATTAAAATAACATTGAATGTTACCATGTTTCCCATTTAAATAAAAGCAGAATATGTTTTACAATGCACAGGTTTAATTTTTAATGTTAAAGATTTTTAATGTTTTTAAAGAAGTCTCTTCATGCTCATCAAGACTCCAAAGTAGAGCAAAACAGTAAATATTTTAAATAAAAATAGTTTATTTTTTTCCTATTTAAATGAACTGTTTTCTATTTTAATATATTTCCAAACACAATTTATTCCCGTGATTTCAAAGCTACATTTTTAGCATCATTACTCCAGTCACATGATCCTTCAGAAATCATTCTAATATTCTGATTCGTTTTTTTTTTTTCTCTCTGATTGCTGATTTTTTTTATTATTATGTTGAAAACATCGGAGTAGACTACTGCTACTACTGCTTAAAAACTATATTTCTTGCTTCAAATGAACCCAAAATAGATTGAAAACAACCATTTATTAATATGTTCAATAAATTGTTTATTTATAAATTATTTATTTTGTTTATTTATAAATTATCGCCTTATGATTATTGCTGATGCCTCTAGTACTTATGTGTCTGATTTTTAATTTAGCTATTTTGGGTTCATTTTAAACCATCCATAACTGAAGTAATAGCTGAGTTAAATAAAACTACTCAAGGGTGTGTTAAACATTTAACCCAACCTCTGGGTTTGTCCATATTTCACTCAGTGCTGGGTTGTTTTTAACCCAGCATTTTTAAGAGTGTATGTACAATACATATTTCATTATGTACAATACAGATTTTTCAGCTTCTTCTGACTAGAATCATGATTTTTGTACTATTCCTATCTAAATAAACCAATAAGTAAAATAAATAAAATAAAATGAGACATAAACAAGGTGCCAATAAGTATGTCTCCCTACAAGGAGAAGAAAAAGACAGAAGAGATTAAAAGAGACAAAGAAATGAGGAAATGGAACAGAAAAGACCTAAAAGTGACAAAGGAGAGAAGGAAGAGAAGGGTGGAGGATGGAGGAGGAGATGAGAAGCAGTTAGTTAGTCACAGGACCCCAGTGAGCTGAAGGTTTCTCCTGCTGTTTTTTTTCCAGAGCGCAGCCAAGAGACTCTCAAACTCGGCTGAAGTGTCTGCTGGAGCTCACTGCAAGGGAGAGGAGGAATCATGAATCAGCCTGTCAGTCAGTGGAATAAAAGGAAAATCGAGTGATAGGGAAAAGAGGGGATGAAGAAGTGTGTGCAGGTGCCCGACGGCAGAGCTCCAGGCCTGCTGAATTAGTTTAATTAGGTATGTGCTCCTGGCTGTCCTTTTTCAGCTCTGCTGCACACGTATTCCCTCTGCAGACTCCACGCCTTCAATCCCCTAATTTTTCTCCCTCTCCGGGCCGTCCTCTCCGTCTCCTCCCTCCTCTAATCTAATCAGAATTCCTCTTCACTCTCCATTCCTCTCACAATAGCTCCATCATGGGCCAAATGGGGATTGTAGGGGGAAAACAGTGCAGAGCGTGTTCGATTATATCCGGCTGGTTAACTAGTAAATATGTCTGAGAGAACACAATCAATTTGCCTTTGTCAATGTCTGGCAGAGCGACTTGATGGTATACAATGTAAAGATGGTGCAATCGTTCGTTAGCTTTACTGTAACAAATCATTTTATGGCCAGTTGGACAGTGTGAACTCAACAAATCAGTGAACCATAAAGTCTAATGGATCATCTTGAGGTTTATTCCTGGAATAGAGTGACTGTGGGTTCTTAACACACTTAAACACAAAACCAGACTGTGAATGGCCTACTTATTTGTAGTTCTCTCCGAATATTAAGTAGTGGTAGTGTCTTGACAATAAAAAATACCAACATCACCTCTAAGTATGAACATATTATCACCTACTGCAACACTGACTTTCAATATACTGAAAATAGCTTTCGCATCTAATTACCTATATCTTTCGTGAGTTCTATCAACAAACGCGTTCACATTTTGACCTACAATGTACAGTCCACAGAGAGTGTTTGCGTGCAAACTCCACCGCTTAATGCTTACATTACCTTTATCTGGAAAAAAAAATGTTTCAGACCCATTTAAGCCGTGCAAATGGCTCACTCATAGCTAATCGCAGCAATCTGTGATTGAACCACTTAAAAGGATTAAACTGAGGAATGGAAAGGTATTCTGTTTTTCCCTCTTTCTCTTTCATATATTAAAAATCAGAGAGAAACTAAATTTCAAAATGAATAAAGTATACATAGGAAATACATTTTAAAAAGACAGATTTAGATACACATTTCATGTAGATATCATTGAGAACAATAAATCAAACTAATAGCATCCCAGTTTGTGGTCTCTTCTTCATCTCTTCTTCCTCTCTCTTTTATCTCTCTTCTATCTTCTGTAACTGCTTACAGTCTATCATAACTTTTATATTAAACTTTCATTTGAAACGATATCAAACAAAATATCAGTGGCATTTGCAAACACACAGTGCTAGACTTAAAGTCAGTTCCCCTCAGGTTCACACAAAGGAGGCCTACAAAATACTCGGAGAAAGAAAACCATTAGCGTCGCCATTCACATATATAAATTTCTAGCTGTTCACAGATTATAATTATGATGATTAAACATATATTATAGGCTTGGGCGGTATCCAAATTTTGATACCGTCAAACCTCCTCCATATTTTACCTCGGTATACGGTATTACCGTGAAAAAAAAAAAAATGACCTAAGGCTCAGACAGCGTCACCAAACTGTTGGCTTGTGCCTAAACCGTTCAGAAACTGAATACCAAACACTAATACTGAAACAATAACAAAATAACATGCTCAACAATATTAACAACTTTTATTAGCAACAAATAGCAGTTTATAAAAAAGTGCAAATACAACAGTCAAACAGAATTAAATTAACATAAACATCCAGAACAGTTTTCGCGCAGAGACGTGTAGGGTTGTGACGGTGGCAGATTTTACCACCGCTGTGGTTATGGACCAACTACCGTCGGTAGTGCGGTGTTGTTTATATATATATATATATATATATATATACACACACACAGTTTTGAAACATACAAAATGAGGCTCAAAAAGTAACAAAGGTGCGTGTATTATTGCAGTCAGTGAACAAACAGCCTACAAAACAGTAAAATAATGATAGGGCCTAATATAAATTATATAGAAAGTAGCCAAAATAAGAATGGTAAATATTAAACAAACATTCGTGTCATAAATTCGTAACAACTTCACCCAGCCCTTGTTCGACGGCTCATCAAAATTACCGACCGAGAACGACTGGAGTCCGTGTCTCTTCCTCATTACACTGTTGCATCAATTACAATTGCTCAGTTTTGTTTTTAATAGGAACAGGGTTATTTTTCGTTTCGGTTCTTCATAAAGTTAATTTAGAAATATGTTTGGAATATTTTTTGTTTGTTAAATTAAAGCTTTTGTTAATTTAATTTACATTAATGAACCAGCGGCCAGCAACAGGCGGTGAGATGATTATTTTTGATGCAATTTGCATTCTAAAATAATCTCGACTTGCCTAAAATAGCTAAAATCTTAAAGAAAATTTAAATGTTATTTTAAATGTTAAACTTATATAAATGCGTGCTATTATGTGTATACAGTCGTTTGTTGGAGAGTGGAAGCTAAATGCGCTTTGCATTAGCCTACATGAGGCGCCAGCGCGATCACTTGCAAAAAAAATGAAAATAGGCATATGCCATAATCTTGCTCATAAAGGTAAGCATATATAGTATATCATCCGGAACTGTAAAGGGTCTAATTTTATTTGCATGCACTCACAATATAAAAAAAAAAATCTTGTGCTTTTGTAAAAATAAAGAAAACAAACAATACTCATCAATACTTATCTTCCAATCAGGATAAATATATCGAGAGAAAAAAAAAAACGTAAAAAAATTAAATCGACAACATTTTTTTTTATTTTATTGATATTTTATAAAAACCGTAGAGCCGCATTTCTCTCCAGTGAGCAGATGGCGAGTCAGGATCGTCAACTTCATCTTTGCCACACTGGCTCACTAGTTTACAATAGTTTATGAACAATTCATTTAAGTATCTCCTTATTTCCCTCCGACACATTGATAGTAGCCTAATAGTTTTTTTCCGGAACTTTGCCAGCTTTGGTCTATTGCGTGTGTTTGAACGCAGATCTCTTCCTGCTGCCGACGGGGGGGGGACACTAAACGCTGCCACGGCATAATGAATGCTGCAGAATCACTGTATTTTATGCTTGTTATAGATTGTGTGAGGTCAAGTACATTACCGCCGGTGGCAACCTACGACCGCGGTGGCGCGGTTGTCAGTGCGACCGTCACAGCCCTACTCGTTCGTATTTACCGCCTCTCCCTTCTCGTTCGGTCGAAACCCGAAATACTGCCAAACTGCAGAAGTTGTGTTCTTTTTCGAGACCAGGTCACTTGGTGCGCGACCTGCCATCTCTCCCCTTCTCTCTCTTTCTCCTCCACGCTGTCACGTGATGACAATCACGCATACGCATTTTTAGGCATTTTTTATGACGGTATAACGGTATTGAAACTGATACCGTTGCTATTTTTAGATCCCGCGGTATACCATATTACCGTATTACCGCCCAAGCCTAATATATTATTACATATTTTACTTTTCTTTTTAGCTGTGAATGTGTCCAGGAGGTATGCCAGAAAAAGCTTTACCTCTGCAAGTTCAACTGTGCATTTTAGCTGCACAAAGATGAAAATGTGTGTGTGTGTAAGCAAGGAAACAAGAAAAGGTGTGGAAATGGCAGAGAAAGCGAGCGACAGCCAGTGTGTGTAGCTTACAGATGTGGGTATTTCAGAGTGAGGAAATACTTTATATGCGCGAGTATGTGTAACCATGTGTTACAAAGTATGACTCTCCTGGAAGTATTCTTGAATGTATTCATATGAGTATTTGGCGAGATGAGCAGGAGTTTAAGTGCCGAAATAGTAAATGGATAAATGCAACCTGATCTTATGACGGAAACATTTTCTTTTTCTTATAACGCAAAATACATACCGTCATGTTGTTTCATGACATATTCGATGCAAAATGGCTAAGTGGCACCAAAAGAGTGTTACCTTTTCCCCCCAGAACAGATGAACGTATATGGTGCATTTTATGCACTTTGGTTTTGTACGCGTCACTGCAGTTCTGACTTGAGCGACGCTATAACTCTAATGCTCCTTGATGTTTTAAAATAACGTACCATCTGCACAACACCTAAATCTACCCGATATTATGAACAAAAGACGCAAAAATACGTACCGCCATGTATGTTCGTGACATATTTAATGTGAAATGTCCACTGAGTAGCACTGAAAGTGTGTTTTTGTTTCTCCCTCTGAACAGATGAACGTACATATGGTACGTTTCATGTGACATTGGTTTTGTATGTGTCAACCAGGGGCATAGTTTGCGGGGGGGATGGGGGGAGGTAACCCCCCAATAACCAAAACCAGCAAGTACAACCCCCCCCCCCCCCACCCAATATTTATACCTCGCGTATGAACCACACGGACCAGTTACCATCACAATATTGATAGAAGCGCAGATCTTAATTGCGCATAAGCAGCGTGCGAATCACCATATACTCGCATGCATTCACCAGGTGTGATAAGATTTGCAATCTATTTGAATTCTGTTGAGAAACTGGCACTGAACATTATCTTATAAAGGCAAATAAACTAAAAAAAAAATGATGAAGAGAGGAGAAAACTTGTAGCTACCAGCACATCATATATCTTTTCTCATGACCATCTATAGAATTCATCATGTTTTTTTTCCATCACTGTAGACATATTTATTGTGGTAAATTTTGTCTAACTTGTTGTAAAATGTATAATAGATCATCTGTTAAAAGAATAGATTTTTCCTATAGATTATATTATAAATGTGGCTTAGCTATTGTTTTTAAATGTGCAGGCTGTTGTTTTTCATAAAAAAATGCATATAGATTAACAATAAAAAGGTCATTACTGTAAAATGGGTTCTAATTATGCCTACCCTTTATTCCAAGAGCCTGATGAACTGTAGTAAGAAATAAGCCATAGCAATATAAGAACATTTTAAGTTAGATCAACTTTAACATTGCATGCTGAATTAGAACTTCCTGTCAAACTATAGGCTGCAAGTGCCTAAATAATAAATTTTATATCCTAACTAGGATATTACTTTATGGCAGTTATGCTATCAATCAACTTTGCTTGTGTGGGTTATTTTACAAAAATAAACATATAGCAAACAAACCAATAAATAAACCTTGTGAGGTAGCATGACCTGGAACTCCACTAAACTGGAACTCTGCTTAAACCCCCCCCAATGTTCAAACCAAAACTATGCTCTTGGTCTCAACACAGTTCTTTTTTTATGTATTTATTTTATTTTTACAGGACTTGAACACGGGATGGCTGAAATGCAACGCGCTGCCCACGAGGCTATCGGCGCCGACTGTGTCAACACAGTTCTGACTTGAAATGTGAGTAGTGTGTAACGTACCATCTTCACTACACCTAAACCTACCCGATAGTATGAACAATAGCGAATGTGATGTAACAACGCAAATCTTTTAACTCCTTCATCGTAAGTCATGTTTTTCATGGCATTCGTACCCAAGGATTCCGCATCCTAAGTCCAATTCCTTGCTGGATGAGCTACAGAGCAAGCTTGTTTTATCTGGAAAGTGAAACTTATGGAGCTCTAATCATAATGGTGTATGAAAACGATTACAAGTGTTCTCTGTTTTACCACCTTTTGTGTGTTCACTTCGGTTGGAAACCGCAATGACGTACTTATCTTGCGAAAAAGTTCCAACAGGTACGTTTTCGCCATGAGATCAGATCTGAGATCAGAAAATCATATTCCTCCAAAGTCTTCAGGAAGCAACGAGCCATCAATGAAAACAATTTAGAGTGGACCAAGATGACCCAGTATCTTGTCACCAGCACGCATACTTTTACATATATTTGAAACGAAAAAATGCTTTAAAAAAAAAAAACATCCTTCATCCATCACTCTCTATTAGGAAAAGTTAAATGCCTTGTGTCAATCTGCCCTGACTGATAAAGATAAAACTAACTTCACTGCATATCTGCCTGCAACGTGCATCAAACCGTCAGAAAAAAAGCCCAACCCCAGCAGAAACGGCATCACTCTGCAGAGAAATTTTTTTTCCAACGTGGCATAAATGGCCTTGTAGGCTTTGACTGACTGTCTCTGAGCTTCAGTAGAACGTCACATACTCCATCGGCTTCAAAATCAACAGCCACTGCAGGGAAAAAAGCAATACGCGAGCAGCTATTACAGTGAGGTGCCACAGGGCACACTACTGAGCCCGCTGCTGTTCTGAACCGCGCCGCAAGAACACAAAACAGCTTTGACCCTTCTTAATCTCTGCCTTTCTCTTTCTCTTTTTTGTTCTGACCCGTGGGAATTTTGAAACGACTGGGACGCATTCAGGTGAAGTTAATCGGATCTATAAGAACACTGTCATCACTCAGAGTGGGCCCTGCCAGCCGTCTATAGCCTTCAGGGACACTGTCCTATAGCTTACAGTACGTCAAAACAAGCAACAATGACTGCCAAAATAACTTTTAAAGTTTGCAGCAACAGTGCAGGGAGTATTCGTTGGTACTATTAACTACTTATGTAAACTTGCGGCCTCTATGCAGCAGTGAGGGACAAAGGAGCGGGGTGGCACACAGTATGTGGAGCTGTGCACGTTGCAGAACGAGCCTGCGGCGGAGCACTGCAGCTGTCAAGCAGGAGCTCTACCATGCATCCGTGACTGATTACCGAGGGGCCGCTACGTCACACACTCACGCGACACAGGTCTCCGCAAGATGTGCAGCCGAACTGTTTGCGAACAAAAAAAATGTCCTTTTTTGTCTTGTTTGAGTCACTGTGAACTGCGGTTAAGCCTGAGGCCCAATGTGTTTTGGGCTCTCCTGCTGAGATTTTAATTTGTTTAGCTAAAATGCTAAATCACAACTTGCGTGCTTTAGGTTACTAATTAATAATAGGGAACTTCTGCTGCATTGGGAATTAATTTTTACACTCCTCTGGAGAATAAAATATCCGGCTGCACGGCTAATAAACAGAATATGTCTCGTAGTGTCTCCTTCAGTTTAATTAGGTCACTTTTTGTCATATGGCTGAATGAATCGTGCCATTTCAGCAGTGGACACAGAACTAATACGATCAGGGCTTTTGCTAATTGGAGCACTGAAAGTCACATGGCTGTGGACTGGAAGTATGCATGCTGACAAATCACTGGCAATCACGCTAACAAAGGGAAGCCATTTTGCATACATCATCATAAGATTTAACACAACAAGAAGATGGATGCGGGACTGGCGCTGACAACGTGGCATTTATCGAAGAGCGGGACACACAACGACCCATGCTACATGATTAGATTGGGCTGCAAATTATCAGAAACAAGTAGGAGGGATGGAGGTGATGGCAGCATGCTTAGGCCACCCGGATGGTGCAGCTCACACCAGGCAGAAGGCGACTAGTAACCACCTTCGTATGTGTGCAGATCTCTCCCCCAGGGCTCGGCCACGCTAGCACAGCGGCAATGAGGACAAATGAGTGTGTTGCAGTGCTGACATCAGACTGGCATGGGGACGAGGGAGCCATGTGACGGCGTGCCGAAGTGTGGCCTGGAGAACGGCCAGTCATTGCTGGCACAGCAGCGGGCCGCTGCTCCTCTCCGCCTCTGCGCCATGACGGATGGGCGGGCAGACAGCTGTTTAACATCACAAGATTTACAGCCCTCCCGTAGCAGCCGTCAGTCCAACACCTATCAGCCTGAAGTAAATCTCCTGTCTCCTGCTTCTCGGAGAGGAGCGTGAACTGAGGAGCCACTCGAGCAATCGGCTGTTAATCACCTGACCTCTATTGTTCTGCCATAACCGAGGCCAGGCCAGCCCCTATCGCTCTCCTCCTGCTCCTCTTTCACTTTCCCTCACTTCTCTCCCCTCCCTTCTCTCCCTTCTTCTGCCTAGGGATGTGTAAGGCTACATTTTTTCAAAATCGACTGGTTGGAGGGTTGCCTGAATGACTAGTTGGCTAATCGATGTTAAGGAAGCCCTGTATAATTAGGCTTTTTGGGATTCTCCAGACACAAAGAGAACATTTCTTATGGGGCATTAACATAAGGCACATCCTTGAATTCAAGACACATCCTGAAATGCTTATGCTGGGATGTTGGGATAACTAAGTCAGCATAAAATGGAAATTTGCCTCATCTTATTGCAAATAATTCATCCATGCGTTTCATTTTTTTACTAGTTTTGAGCTTGCAATTTTTAATCAAAATATCATAACGTGATCATCTGGCGAACATGCACTGGTCTCCAATCATTAAAGGATTAGTTCACTCCTGAATGGAAATTTCCTGATAATTTACTCATGCCATCTAAGATGTTCATGTCTTTATTTCTTCAGTAGAAAAGAAATTAAGGTTTTTGAGGAAAACATTCCAGGATTTTTCTCCATATAGTGGAATTCAATGGGGATCAGCAGGTTGAAGACAGCAACAAATAGCAGTTGTAATGAAGCCTCAAAGGGCTCTACACGATCCCAGCTGAAAAATAAGGGTCTTGTCTAGCGAAACGATCATCCATTTTCTAAAAAAAAAAGAAAAAAAAAACTTTTAATACACTTTTTAACCACAAATGCTCACCTACGTAATGTAATCATGTTGGAAAGATCATGCGTGGTTAGTTCTTCGTCTATATACTCTAAGTTCAAAATGGTAGAGTGAAAAACATCTCATTTTCTCCTCCAACTTCAAAATCGTACGACATCATTGTTTGCCTTTTTTTGTAAAGGACGTTTGACTTTCTTTGCACATACTTCCACCTACATCACACGTGACCTTTCTAACGCGACTAAGTAATGCGTGAAGTCGTGGACGCAGCGCTAGTGCAAGATGAGCATTTTTGTTAAAAAGTACATTCATTTTTATTTATTTATTTTTTTAGAAAATGACCGTTTCACTAGATAAGACCATTATTCCTTGGCTGGGATTGTGTAGAGCCTTTTGAAGTTGCACTGAAACTGCAGTTTGAACCTTCAACACATTGGCTCCCATAAAAGTCCACTTTATGGAGAAAAACACCTTAAAAAACCTTAATTTTAACCGAAGTAAAACATGAACATCTTGGATGGGGGTGAGTAAACTATCAGGAAATTTCAATTCAGGAGTGAACTAATCCTTTAATGACTGGAGACCAGTTTGCATCACCAGAAAGAAATCAGTCATTTCACTAAAAGATCAAGTTATGATACTTTGATTAAAATATTCACTCAGATGTACATCACAATACACAAAGTAAAATCTGTAGCTACTTCAGTTTCATCACAAGTTCAAAAAAACATGTAAGACTTCACACAATGGCCAAAGTTCTGCAAGTTGCTCTAAATAGGATGGATTTAAAGACTCCATTATAAAAGTACTGCAGCTAAAAATATCGAAAGTCTACATAAACTAGTCGACCAAATAAACTAGTGACCCCATTCCTATTCCTGCTTCCCTTTCCTTTTACAGTCTTTTTTTTTTACCTTACATCTCTCTGTTGCTTTGTAATCCACGTCCCCTGTGCGCTGTTGGGAGGTCACTGGGCATGAGAAGGTGGATCAGCAGTGGCTGTGAATGCCGCAGTGTAAAGTTACACGCTCCGGAGGCTTGCACAAGCCCACACTGGATAACACTTCCGCTCTGATGGAATTGTGGACAAACAACACGCAAATGCTTTTGTCATGAAGAGTTCTTATTATTACAGTAAGCTAATGATATTTTCCATTTCTAACCCTACTTAAATTATATTTTACAATTTAGAAGTAGTGGTTTAATTAGAGCGCAGTGATGCCTGGTACACAGTTTGCATGGCAAGACCTTATTGAGAAAGGTCTGTTTTTAAATTCGCTCCCTCTAACACTGGTGCTACATCCTTACACATGCAGACAAACAGGCTGTTGTTTCACGTCTTGCAAATTTTTGGAGCATCTACAAACAACGCATAATATAACCCCCACTTTCCTATCTGTATTAGGCTTTCCAATAAAATAAAGGTAAAATGTTTTGCACTAAACACCTAAATAAACCGCTCAATAAAATGAATAAACTTAATCGTTTCCTTGCCCTAGAAATGCCTCAAAGCTATGTACAATGAGGTATGCTGTTTCTAGGATTAGTATTCATTTTAAAACATTGATGTCTGGGGATATTTTTTAAAAACAAGATGTTTTTGCAGTCGCCATGGCAGGATGCCCCAAAGACAACAGGCGTTTTGATTGTGTGCGTACAATGACTTTGGAATAATGGAGGACGTTCTGGCACAAGCCAGGCCTTAACATCAAAAATACAGAGAATATGCAAAACTATGGAAAACTACGGAAACCTGACCCGGTTAAAGCCATCTGCTATGCAACTATGCAAATGCGGTGTAAACAGAGCACGACTACGGTGGAGCGGGGAAATAAATTGGAGGGCAGGTCACGTGACCTTGCACTTCGTTTATAAGACAACAGGAAGGCTAGGTCGCACATAGAGCGAAGCATTTACTCTGCTCGCATCTGCCCACCCCTCCTCCTACTCGCTCTGGCATCTGGCACCTTCTCCTACTCTGTAATGCCAGGTAATTACCTACCCTATCTGTTGCTGCTTACCCATTCTACCTACTCTCAAAACATTCAGGAAAAGCAGTGGGCTCCTTTAATTATCTGCTTTCTGCATCACTCTGGAAGGCGTCCAAGTCTATCCCCCCGGACCGCCTCAAAATAAATCAGCGATTCATACCAAAACCAGCCACGCTTGTGTCCATAGCACAGCATTATAGTATGTGTCGTGGAGCACTGCGGTTCAAGTAACACAATGTAATCTGCGGTTTCAAAGGCCTGGGCAACTAGCGAGACTGACCTGGACCTCTTCTAATGATAAGTGCCTAAGCGGTCTTAATCACTGGTTTCACACCACTGTGAACGTGTGCGGTGTTTGAATGCTTCTCAATGACCTGAGGTCCATTAACAATTCATTTGGGTTAGCAAGTAAAGTTCATCCGATGCCAATGAGCGAAATGGAAAGGAGGGTACAAATAAAAAAATTACTTCCCTGGAGGTGGAAACAGACACGAGGATCTCAGCGGTGACCTTTTTCCCAACTTATCATCATCCGGAGAAGTGATCCCTAGTGGTTTTTTTTTCCTCTTGCTTTGGCTGGCATGGGGACTGAGTCACACGTCAGCCTGGATTAAAAGCTGCCCGGGACTCCGGGCCGTGCGTTGCCTTAAGAGAGAACGCGTGTTTGTGCGCTTGGACGAACTGTGCATGCGTGACCTTGGACCTTGATAGAGCGAGCATGACGTGTGAACACTGTGTGACCGTGTGCGTGTGTATGTGTGTGTCTAGCGGCTGCCATGCTGTTCCAGCACCTATACCCGTTCCCCGAACTCTCCTTGGTATCCCAATTCTCTTCAGCCTGTGTCTGGGCTGATTTCTAGACCCCCTAGTGACTTAAGAGACACAACCAATTAGCTATGGGCTCACACAGACAGTCATGTGACTCAACTCAGCACAAATGTCTTTCCTTGACGCCATTCCTTCATCATCAACACTGTAGAATACAGGACAAATAAGTGAGCTCCACCAGACAGAGGGGGCAGCTCCTCTGGAGCGCTAGGCATGCAGCCTTCTTCCCAGACATCAGTGAAACACTCTGAAGTTGTGGATGTCTGGCCTCCCTTAGGGTGGATCATTCCTTCACCCTCCACAGCATCAATAGACGGCCGTCCGCACTGAAAGGGAGACTGTACATGTATTGCACATCAAGGATCTGTCCATGCAAGAAGTGCTGAAAAGCGAGACAGCCAAATAGCAGGAGTCTGGCGAGTGAGTCAGAAAGCAAACGGAGACAAGGCCTGATTCTTTCTGTAGCTCCTTTTAGTATGTGTTCCTGTGACTGCAATGGGATGGATCTGTGTCACATGCTATCAGGAAGTAATGATAGCCTGCAGCAACATTAGAAAGATTAAAAGAAAGACTTTCGATGTAGCCAATATGCTAATGAGGTGTCATACCGCTGTACAATTATGTAAAAAAAAAAAAGTTGTGGAGGTTAAGGTTCTGGATGATACTCTAGACGATATTGTGTTTCACCTTCATGTTATTAAAATGGCATACTATTTTGTCTTAAAGGGAACACCAGGTATTAAGACTTATATAGCTTAATATGTAATAGAAAACCTATGAAAGATTTACGTTATTTAAAAAATCCACATCATTTTATATATATTTTAGACTATGTGGCCGCCATTATAATGTAAAATGGTTGCAGTCGTTTACCGCAACACAACTCGGAAAATAAAATAGTGATACGATGACCTCAGTTACTAAAAGAGCTTACAGGTGATGATGGATATAAACATAGGCTTAAACCAAATGCCATACCATCGATTTTCCCCACAAAGAGTTTAAATGCCCCTGGATATCGAGTTAAATCCACTGTGAGAAACTCCTTTAGTGGTCACGGCGTCATGACAAGCGTCGGTATGTTTACATCCTGCCAGGAAGGCGTCAAGCATTTCTTGTATCTCTTGTTTGCAAGATCTTTCAGTAGCTGTGGTCTACTAAAAGCCTCAAAGGCATCAGGGCTAAAGTGGAGAAAACAAAGACCTGAGGAATTTAATTCGTCCACAGACATCTTCTTATTTTTTTTCCTCTTCTTATCACTAGGAAGAGCAGTGAATACTGACAGTGCTTCTCTTGTTGCCCTTCGATTATAAATTACAAACGAAAGCCGCACAATGTAGCATTGTGCCAGTATTTTATATTCTGAGTTGTGTTATAGTAAAAATAGCAACATAATCAAAATAATTTTAGCAAGAGACATTAATGTATGTTATATTACGCCATACATGTGACCCTATACCACAAAATCAGTCGTAAGTAGCACGTGTATACTTTAGCAATAGCCAACAATCCATTGTATTGGTCAAAATTATCAACTTTTCTTTTATGCCAAAAATCATTCAGATATTAAATAAAGATCATGTTCCATCAAGATATTTTGCATATTTCTTATAAATAAATATATAAAAACCTCATTTTTGATGTAATATGCATTGCTAAGAACTTAATTTGGACAACTTCAAAGGCGATTTTTACAATATTTAGAATTTTTTTGCATTTTCAGATTCCAGATTTTCAAATAGTCATATCCTAACAAACCATACATCAATGGGAAGCTTATTTATTCAGCTTTCAAATGTATAAATCTTCAAAAAATGTAAATACCCAGGGTTCCCTTTAAAAAATAAATACAACACTAAAAAGTGAATTTAGGCCTGAAAACATTATATGCAGTATTAAAAACGGCAATTCATTCTAAGAAAAGATTAGATTTTATCAAAATATTTTATTGAAGACAGAGTTATTAAATTGGTACCCTTTTTTTAAGGACAATTAACCAAAGAAATTAAAAAATGTCATCAGTTTAAAAACAGAGAAGTCGCAAGTGCATTCGAAATTTAATGTCTATGTTACTAATTATTTTTATGTATTATTATTACTATTTTTTATGAATTTGATTTAATTCATCAAGACCATCCCCTATTGGATATACAGGCCTATCAGCCATGCTGATATTTTTTATTAAATGTATATAAATTCATAAATAAATATAGCCAGACAACTGATATGGTATTAATATATTGTGCATCCCACATCCCAAAGATTGATTACAATGGCAAATCGCTACAAAATAAATAAATAAATACATTGACGCACAGGCATAGACTCAAATAGAATGCTGTAACTGACACTTCACCATGGCAATAGGTAATAGTAATCTCAATTAAAAATGATGCAGTCCTTATGCATCATACTGCATGTTTTCCTTTTGTTTTGTACTCATCTCGCATTAATAATTAAATAAAAGTATAGATCATCATGCAGCTAGTAAGCCTAATTCACACCCAGCATGAGCATAACAATGGAAGACATCATGAGGCAATGTTATGATGAACCATCATCATGCTAATTGCAAAATGCTTTAAAAAGTAATTAATTAAGCAGCGCGCAAACAATCTGACAACTTGTCAGTTACCCAACACTAGGTCACTGTGCAAGCTGCATCGGGCAAAATTCAATTCTAACATGGCTAAATGTGCCATTCCCTTCAAATCGGTTCCTCATACACAGATGCCAAAGGACAGCACAGAAGGACGAAGAATAAAAAAAACAGCACGCTCACAAACCAGCCAGTCAACCTTCGTGTGTACAGACAGGGGAGATGGAAAAAAAGAAAGGAATACCACCTGTCCATCAGGAAAGCCACCAGCTTTACGTCCTCCCCCTCCTTTCTCGGTATCTCTGAGCCCAATGACGGCCAGCGATACTCCTTATCAGCTGGTGAGATGAGATTTAGTTCCAGGCCTAACACTCATGGGAGGCCATTGATAATGCTGGTCCCCCCTTCTGCTCTCCTCTCATTTTCCTGAAGTGGGACCTGCCTCGCCTGGCCAAATCCAAACCGCAACCATGACAGCAACTGCAAAACTGATTTCGAATCAGTGTAACGGGGTGACATACCGTGTTCCAGCTATGGATGAATACGATGAGCCATGCAAAACCCAGATGTGCAGCCTGGCAGTGGGCATCCCCTTAGTAAAATCCCCTCTTTTTCTCACTGCTACCTGGAAGCTAGGTCAAGCTGCCGGTGATGGGCTGTGATGTTGTTTTGACATCCTTGCTGCTGCATAGCCGAATGAATAATCGATGGTGCTTGAAAACAGAAGGCATTTGATTTTTTTTTCTTATTATAGCACGGTTTTAAAAATGCTCATGAAACTTTCATGGTTTATAGGTACAAAGCTAGAATCGGCACAGAGCGGCTAACCTGTTCAAAGCAGTGTTTTTTCCATTACTGACCCATATCCCCATGGCTAGGAATCATTTAATGGTCTTCATGCACAGAGCAAAATCATCTGCATCTTTGTGTTCACATTTTTATTGCCTCATAAATGGCGGCATATAACTGTCGGACTAACCTATTACGCTGACAGACAGCAACTATTATGTGATATTGATCGCTCAAGCCTTTCAATAACAGCAGTGCTGTCGATTTGATCAACCGGAGTTTGTCTAGAGTGTGTCTTGGTCGTAAACTTTAGAAACAGAAGTCTGAATACGGCCTACATTTATCAAGACTCAATTTGACTGATTCACATAAGCAGTTACTACGCAAGGGACTCGTATGCAATTAGTGGTGTTAATCATATACTAATATTAAACTGTGAATTTAATTACATCCGTGATGTATTGTCGTCCACATCTAGTTCTACTGGATTTTCACATACCAGAGCCCAGAAAGATTTATCTGACACCAGCTCGCAATCGAGTTATCCTCAGTTCTTCAGCCCTGGCTGCCCTGCCATGGAACAGTTGGTGATAGAGCTAATAGAGGGTTGCAACATGGCAACGGCAGAAAAAGACAACAGATGTTCAAGAGGGTGATACAAAAAGGATTAAAACATAGTGTTTTGTAGGCTTCGTTCTTTGACATGTGCTGATGTCCATTAAAACTGACCAGTGTACAATATCAGATGCTATAAAATTGGTCCACACCCTTAAAAACAAAGGTTCTTTATGGGGAATCGATGGTTCAGTGAAGAACCTTGAACATCCATGGAACCTTTCAAAAGCAGAAAAGGTTTGGATTTTTAAAATGTTCTTCAAAATGGTTATTTTAAGAACTGATCACTGAAAGGTTATTTGGGGAAACAAAAATGGTTCTTCTATGGCATCACAGCTAAAAACCCTTTGAGTGTAGGCAAGATTTTTATTTGATTATCATTTATTCCCCCCTTATGTTCAAAATCTATTTGGATTTCTTCCAGTGCAACACAAAAGGACAAAAAAGATGCAAAAAAAAGAAAAAAAAAAGAAACAAAAATCACTAGAAGTATCAAAGGCAGCATTTTACAGTAAGACTGCATTTGTTAATGAACAATGAAAAATACTTAAAGCATTTATTATTCTTAGGCTATAATGTTCATTTTAAAGTATAATAATATACATTTACAGTCAAAAGTTGCATCTGTTAGTATTTTTTAATGGACCTGCTAACATGAACTAACATTAAACACTTGAATTATATGTGACCCTGGACCACAAAACCAGTCTTAGGTAGCATGTGCATATTTATAAATGTAAATGTAAAAATACATTGTGTGGGTCAAAATTATCAAAATTTTCTTTTATGCCAAAAATAATTAGGATATTATGTAAAGAATATGTTCTAAGAAGATATTTTGTCCATTTCCTAACATAAATGTATCAAAACTTATTTTTAAATTAGTAATATGATTGCTAATAACTTAATTTTGGACACCTTTTAAGGTGATTTTCTTTTGTGGCACCCTCAAATTCCAGTTGTATCTTGGCCAAATATTGTCATATCCTAACAAATACATACATCAATGGAAAGCTTTCAGGTGATGTACCTGAAAAAATGTATGACTCTTATGACTGGTTTTGTGGTCCAGGGTTACATATTAACTAAAATTAACAAAGAATAAAACAGTGTAACGAATATATTGCTCACTGCTAGTTAATGCATTATGTAATGTTAATCGATGGAACTTTATTTTTACAATTAGTTACGGCACGTTAGCGTAAAATAGTCAATAAATTGTCTACATTTCAAGTTTTCTGGAGCAGGAATTCTTGTATGTGAAACAGACCAAAATTTAATTTAAGATTTATACAATTTCTGCCACAAAGTGCTTTTTAGATAAGAAGCATTATCTGATGATTTGTGAACAAATCATTTGGGAACATTTTTCATTAGTTTATGATAGTTAATGAATTAACATGAACAAACTATGGACAATACATTTATTACACTATTTATTAATCTTTGTTAATGTTAGTTAATAAAAATACAGTCGTTCATTGTTAGTTCACAGTGCATTAACTAATGTTGACAAGCACAGTTTTTGAGTTTAATAATGCATTAGTAAATGCTGAAATTAACATAAGATTAATAAATGCTGTAGAAGTATTGTTCATTCTTAGTTCATGTTAACTAAAGTAGTTAATTAATGTTAACTAATGAACCTTAGATCTTTGATTAATCTGTTGATCCAATTCACATAACTAGCCTTAATGTTTTCACACACAAAAAAAAAAGACTGATCTGATACTCAAGTTCAACTCTGGTGCTGGGGAAGATTATCACTGAAAAATGGCTGAAATTTCAGGGAAGCTATGTTTTATGATTGCAGAAGAACTGCATGATTCTTATAGCTTTCATGATACTTTTTTGTGTAATTTCAAGCCTTTAAGCTTAATATATTCGGTCATGATTATTTGGAGAAAATAGACCAGGAGATAAACGTGCCTAAATATGTCTTCCACAAAAAAAAATACAAGATAAAAGATCATCATTTGGGTTTGTATCAACATGAGAGTAAGTAATGACATCATATAGTTGAGTTGCCTGGGAACAATTTTAATGTGACTTTAACCATAAAATTATTATGTGATGAACTGGACTCCGTGAACTCGTAAATGACGATGCATAAAAGAGCCTGAACCTTCTCTAAACATTCGATATGTCTCGATAACACTCTCACAGGCCTCGGCTGTCAATTTCAAGTCATCCAAACAATTTATTCACACCATATGTTTACATGTAGCCCGTCCTTTGTGAACTTGTTTAAAGGGTCAGATGGACATACCCTATGAAAATTCGTTCCACGAAAACAAACATTTTGGCATTCGAAAGATAAAACAGCCGCTTATCCAAACAAAAGGCTGTTTTATTTCCACGGCTTTTTCATTTCTCTCCCTCTCTCTCTGTACCGTGCATCTGAGAGCCGCACATGGCATGACTCGAATGGGGGCAAATCAATACACACAGCGCCCGTTAGTAACGCTACGCTGGCACGCAGGTGTTCAAAACCGTCACCAATGAGGACTATATAAAAAACCAGACTTCCGAGGGCTTAACAACAACAACACAGAGCAGACAACATCTTCGCTTATGAGTCAACACCATCCGCTTACTTCCCCAGCCCCGCGCATCACCTGCATTTCTGAAAACACATATTGTGATGACAAAAGCATCTGCAGAGACACAGAAGTGCTCCTACCTGTGTTCGTGGCTGAAAGTGAGCGCGCTTTATCCTCACTTCTCACTGGAATTTGTTCGTTTGGCTTTTGTATAGTCCAGAGACGCGAAATGCGGCGTTTGCCCTCCCCTTTCACTGCCGTACAGACGACGGCTGTGTGAGCGCGTCAAGCCGCTCCACCTGCATGAAACGCCACAGCAGCTCTGCCGCTCTATGCGCGTTCTCCCGGTAGCGGTTATGGGCGCGAAATGAGGGCGCGGTCAGTGGAACACCTCACCAATCATCCCGCGCAAGCACTTCGCCTTCCAGCCTCACCGACGACACAATGACTGCGGCACCGCTGTCTCAATGTGACTTACTTTATCAAAATCTGGACCACCGACTATGTCCAGTAACTGCGTCTCATCCGTCCCCCTACTGTCCCTTAATTCGTTTATACCAGGGGTTCCCAACCTTTACAGTCTACCGAAACTAAAATATTTATATTAAACACTCCCTGTTATTTAGATAACAGTTCTTATTGCTCAATAAATATTATGAATAATAAAATTAAAGCGTTAGTTGTATCTATTTGCTAGCTATTTACATGCCTAATTGAATGTTGCATTCCATTTACACTCTGTGGAATACTTTATTCTGATTGGTCAATCTCATTTTTTAAGTCAAATATTTAAATATTTATTCATATTTATCAAAAAATTGACTTTTCCATGGCAATACAAAAAATAAATATTCTATTTTGTCTCTTCTTTACAAGTAAGATAATAAATTAATTTCAGCTCAAGTCAATGTGACCCTGGACCACAAAAAAGTAGCACACATATATTTGTAGCAATAGCCAAAAAATGCATTGTATGGGTCAAAATGATCAATATTTCTTTTATGCCAAAAATAATTATGATATTAATTAAAGATCATGTTCAATGAAAATATTTTGTACATTTCCTTCCCTAAATATATCAATATATCAAAACTTAATTTTTGATTAGTAATATGCATTGCTAAGAATGTTTGGATAACGTGATTTTTTCAATATTTTGATTTTGCACCCTTAGATTCCAGATTTTCAAACAGTATCTCAGGCAAATATTATCCTATCCTAACAAACCATACATCAATTGAAAGTATAGGCCTATTTATGTATAATTATGATGTAGGCTATGTATCTCAATTAAAAAAAACAAAAGACCTTTTTGACTGGTTTTGTGATCTAGGGGGGTGTTCCATAAAACAAGTTTACCAAATAAGCCAGGCTTATTTCAGTTAGTCTGACCTATTTTGACTCAAACTAAGTAGGGATGGGCGATATATATTGATCGATAAATTCATGCACATCTCGTCACTAAAGCCGGTTCTTTGATTAGCAGTAAATCTCCATCACCTGTTTTCAAATGGAGCGCCAGTTAATACACAGAGCCGTAGATCACTGAAAAGCTACCCCAATGAATCACCCGCGAAACTGAAGCCGACATTGCGTAGCTTGTCAGTGATCTACAGCTCTGTGAATAAACTGGCGCTCCATTTGAAAACAGGTGATGGAGATTTACCGCTAATCAAAGAACCGGCTTTACTGACCAGATGCGCATAATATCGATCGATAAATATTGCCCTAAAACCAAGTGACAATATCGCACTAACTGAAGTAGTGTGCCCCCCACCGGTCAATTAGTCTTCAACGGTGATGCTATAGAGCTACCACAAAAAACGGAAGTTCAAAGACAAAATCCTAAAGATAGCTGCGCACTTGTTTCTCTGATACATTATAGCAAGTTACTTAATGTAGCTACATCCAGCTTGTTATGATGTTACTTATGTTAAAATTTACAGATACCTCAGGCACATCGTTTTATTATACACCATTAAAACAACGAGAGCTTCGGATCTACCAATGTTTCTGGCGCTGCAACCTACAGATGTTCCATCTCTGTGCAGCTGATACTCAACTGCCATTGGCTCATCTGCATTCTAGGGGCGGGGCTTACCGATAGGTCAATTAGCTGGTGAAGTGGTTTACTTATTGTAGAGTTAACAAAATTGTAATGTTCGATGTCACAACAAATGTCTGAGAAACGAGCGGTTATTTAAAAATTAGTACAAACTTACCTCCACACTGTCCAAATACAAGCAGAAATTGTTATATTTTCAACCTCTAGGGCATTTTGATCATTTTGTAAGCTTTGTAACCAATCTTAAGTAGCAGGGGTATATTTGTAGAAATAGCCCAAATTACATTGTATAGGTCAAAATTATCTTTTTTTCTTTTATGCCAAAAATCATAGGATATTAAATATAGATCATGTTCCTTAAGATATTTTGCAATTTTTTGTAAATGATATATTGTAAATATATCAAAACTTTTGAATTAGTAATATGCATTGCTAAGGACAACTTTAAAAGCAATTTCTCAATATTGCTATTGTTTTGAACCCTCAGATTCTAGATTTTCAAATAGTTGTATCTCAGGCCAATTTTGTCATGTCCTCACAAACCGTACATCAATGGAAAGCTTATCTATTCAGATGTTTTCAGTTGTTGTATAAATCTCAATTTAAAAAAACTGACCCTTATGATTGGTTTTGTGGTCCAAGGTCAAATATTCAGTACTTATGTACAGAATTCAGTAAAGGACTTGTTTTTTGACAGTTGATGAAGTACTTTCTTTAGGCATGCAGGTGTGTAGTATAAATACATTTCTGGACATACATCTGCCTTTTGGCATTGTTCTATAACCCGCATGTTCTTTGACCTAGGCCTTTAATGCCGTACTAACAACAACTACAAATGTACTCTGGTGAGGTGTGTGTGTGTGTGTGTGTGTGTGTTTAAAAAAGTAACCAGGAAGATCATTCTTGCTACCTATAGCACTTACTCTTGAAATGAGCCACCTGGTTTCAAATCTTAAGGCTCCTCAGCTCTCATGGCCTCATGGGACCGCAAAATGTCCATTGTTTACACACTTCAGTATCTCAGCAGATACAGTAGGTCATGGGTTTTGTTCGCATATTATTTATTGGGTACCTTGTATGCAGGCATCCTACTCCTATACTATACAGTATAGAAGAACACATGTGGATGCTGAGTTAAGGTAAATTTAAACTAATTTTAAACCAAATCAAAACACAACTGTGAGTAACTGACTGACGTTAGCAGTGTTTAATTGAAAATCATAAATTTTTGTTGTCATTAAATATTGTATGTATGAGTGCATCACTGTAGGGAAAATAAGTGTTCTGGGGGTCAATTGAGACATTGAGCACAGATTGTTTACCATATCGTTTTACCGCAGAACTTAATTACAAAGAGGTAAAATGCGTAACGACCTAACAATGCAACAAAGGATTTTTTTAAAATATCAACACATATGGATTCATGCACTTGATTATACATTAGTTAATGCTGCAGGCTGTTTTATAAGTTAAACATTTTCAGTGTTTTCTTTTCTGCTGTTATTTCATCCTTAAGTCATAGAATATTAGGCGTGTATCATCTTAAAATGCATTAATGTTTAACAGATGACTTTACATTTGCAAGCTTTGTGTAATGAGGCAAATACTCAAACAACAGCTAGTATGATTAATGGTATCTGTGGTAATTCCCCCATGTATTACCCTCAGCTAATAACCTTAAGCACAAAACCCGGACCTCACTTGTCTGTTCAGCCAAGATTTTAACAAAACCGCTTCACTGCTTCTTAATTTCTGAAAAAAAAAAAAAAAATGTATGTAGACTCATGTGGTGTGACCAACATGCAGAAGAAAAAACATAAAACAGGATATTATATCATAGACAGGGCTGTGGGTCAAGGTCAATAAATCTCTTAAAATATTATAAAATTTGACCTTTTCATGGCAAAGCAAGGTGAGTTCAGGTTGTAATAAGTTATGTAGTGTGACCAAAAATGTGCCAACATTTATGATTAATAATAATTATTTAATTGTTATTTTAAATACCTAGAAAAAAAATATTTGTCTGCCAAATTAAAGTCATGTGGTGTGACCAACATGCAGAAAAAAAAGGAAATTATATCATAGACCGAACTGTGTGTCAAGGTCAGTAATATATATATATATATATAATCAAAATCATAAAAAAAAATAATAATAATAATAATAAATAATACAATTTAATTAAAAAAAAAAATATATTGTGACATGTCATGTAGTGAGAAAAAAAATCCCCCAGAATGTACTGACAATTATTAATTAATAAATATATTTTTTTAAATATTTAAAGCCATGTAAAATAATAAAAATGCTAAAATGATTGTAAAATAATGAAAATTGAATAATAATAATAATTAAAAAACAGTAAATACTTGAATTTAAAATAATAAAAATAAGACAATATAATTAAAATATTAAATAAAAATATGTTGTTACATGTAATGTAATGTAATGTGCAAATAATCCCCAAAAATGTACTAACAATCATTATTTAATTAATAATTTGAATAATAATAATTAAAGTGATGTAAAATAATGAAAATGCTAAAAAAAAAAGTAAAATAATGAAAATTGTACAAATTAATTAAGTAAAAATATGGTGAAATACTTGAATTTGAAATAATAAAAATAGTAGAATTTAATTAAAATATTTAAATAAAAATATATTGTTACATTTAATATACTCTGGAAAAAAATCTACAAAAATGTACTGACAATCATTAATTAATTAATCATTAATCAATTAAAGTGATGTAAAATAACGGAAATGCTAAGAATGACTGTAAAATAATGAGCATTTTAAAAATTATAAAATAAAAATACGGTAAAATACTTGAATTTAAAATTATACAAATAATACAATTTAATTAAAATATTAAAATAAAAGTATGTTGTTACACGTAATGCACTGTAAAAACAAAAACAAAATGTACTGACAATTATTAATTAATTAATAATTACAAAAAAACAACAATTAAAGTGAAAATTGTTGTAAAATAATGAAAATAGATAGGTAAGATATGAAAATAGGTATCAAAGTTTTTTAAAACGTTCCATCAAAAGTGCACACCTGATCAGATAGCAATGCATTCTATCAATGATCCAAAAAAAATTATAAATAGTTAAAAGCTGACCATTAGAAAAATAGCTTAACATAAGTTCACAAATAAAATAGATGGTTTAAATTATCACTGCCTCAAGTTATTATTTTGGAATAATTGTAAAAGACTTAAAAACGCTAACTTGAGACTCATACTTGGCTTGAGATTCATATTGCTTACATTGTTAATGTAAAAATATAAAGTAGAATCTCTATTAATTCAAAACTTGGGTTCTGTAATTTTTTAAAAATGTTTTTAAATGGAAAAAGTGGCTTATACTCAAAAAAAAAAAAAAAAAAACCTGTAATATTGTGAAACATTATTATAATTTAAAATAACAGTCCCTCTTCATATTAAGTGGCCTTGACTACTATGTACTCACATCAAAAAATAAGTACAATGTACTTATTGTGTTCATATTGTATTGCAAAACACTTTTGCTGCTATTGAGGTGGGATCTTCCCATTCCCATTTTACATTGAAGTACAATGTAAAAACATGCATGTACACAATAAGTACATTGTAACAAATTATTAATTTACATGTAAGCACATAGTAGTTAGGGCCATTTGCCCATAACAGAGTGTCTATTTACACTAAGTGCAAATAGCCCGCCTTGTTGGCAGTGGCTATTTACACTAACTCCGCCCACCAATATGTAATAGGGCTAGTCAACATTACAAAATCATCAAAGCCAGTGGCGAAGCAGTTAAATCTTTTTGACACGGATGACCCGGGTTCAATTCCACCTTATGGCGATCTTTTTTTCATAGTTTTTAAATTTCATATAATATCGGAAAAAGCATTGATTTTCAATAAAAATTAAGGAAATAATCGAAAATTGTAAAATAAAGTAATAAATAAATAAAGTATAATGATAATTTACACTCATTATTATGGAATACTGTTACTGTTAATATAATACAATATGAATAATTGCATCTATTTGCAATAAGTATTATAAATAGCAGAAAATCCTTAAGTGTAAATAGAACCCATTGCTATTTGCACTTAAGTCAAGTTTATTTGTATAGCGCTTTTCATGAAACATATCATTTCAAAGCAGCTTTACAGCAAATTAGTGTAAAAATATAGCATTAGTGTAAATAGTATCTATCGCTATTTGCACTTAGTGTAAATAGCATCTCTTGCTAAGAAAATATGCTATTTTCACTTAGTGTAAATAGCATTTAACGCTATTTACATTTAGTGCAAATAGCCGCTGCCTTAATATAAAGTAAGATTAAAATAACTGCTATTTGAATACATTTCAAAATGTAATTTATTCCTGTGAAGCTTAATTTTCAGCAGCCATTACTCCAGTCTTCAGTGTCACATGATCCTTCAGAAGAAAATGTCTTATTATCATCAGTGTTGAAAAAAAAAAAACAGCAATTTTATTAGGGCAAATGATGTGACTAAAGTTAAACAGACCTTTACAAAGCACAAAAACTAAATGCTTGTCATTTGACATTCCAGTCTCATTTCTGAAAACGCCTGTGAGCTTTTGAGCATTCCAACAAGTGCCTTGAAATGACTAGGGAGAGGGGCTCTCTATCTTACAACAGCAGACGGAAACCCAACCTCTCCAAACCGTGCCTTGGCATTGGCCGCTGTGCAAACAGCACCTTACCCACTTAGGAAAAGCGTCTAGACTGGCGTCGTTCCCCGGCCTCATCTGTATTGAGCTGCGGCATCATTGAATGATTTGCAATTATTATTATTGTAGAACTTTCCTTTACTCTCGCATAAAGCCGTTTCTTGCATTCTTTCGCTTCTTGCGGACTACTTTGAACTTGGAGTGCCATTATGCATGAGAGGCTCCATCAAAGGAAAACATGCAAATGGTTGAGGATTTTGTGGAAATGGTTAAGCAGAGCGGAGCGTGCGAATGTGTGCGTGTGTGAGTTTTCAGAGCCTGCCGAAGCTAATGATAGTGTGTCAGAACAGCCGCATTGTCACTGTAACTTGTGTTAAACGATCGCAGGGGTTTAAAACCTGGAACGTGTGGACATGGAGACCTTGAAGCCTCTTGGAGCCCAGAGAGCACAGCTGCATGGGAGACATATTAATGCAGAGTGACAAGGACATGGGACATAGACTATCTGTCTCACTCTCTCCCCCTATCTGTTTCTCTCCATAATGTGTGGTTTCAGGAATGGCCACACTAACAGAAGGACGGCATGATGGGGACCTTGGAATGTAATCATGTCATTACCGTGTGAGTGAAGTATGAAATAGTAAGACAGCAGGTGAAGATTGACTGGCCTGAGTTGGCGATTGCTTTAGGGGGGTGACTGATCACGTAAGCGCCACCGTAACATGCTTTCTGCCTCTTTGTCCCGATTGTCCCCTCTTTATTTTTAACATAAGCATTCTCTTTCTCTCTCTCAGTCTCTGTCACACACACGCTTCGTCTTTCTGAGTCGCATCTCTCAGACGCACGCAAGCCACAACACCGATTTTGAAAAGCGGCCAATTGTCTTTGTGCAGTCACTAGCGTTTCCCCAGGGCTGGCTGTGAATTAACTCAACACAATTGGGAGATTAAAACACATAAGAGCCTGCATTTAACCACTTCTGTCCTCGGAGCGGGGCAGGATGCCAGCGAACAGGCTCTTGTGCTGGGTTTAGATTTGGGTCATCAGCTCGGTGTGGTCTTATCTAAATGCACCGCGGCGATAGTGCGGCAGAGGAGCTCGGGGCCTTCCGACTCATTATTCAGCAGTTCATATCAGTTTATTAGTGCCCGCGCAATTATGCCGCAAATCGCGCCTCTTGATTTAGTGCGGTAAATACTTATAAATAAATCACAGCCCATCTGTCATCTTAACTGGATGTCAATTAGGCAAGAACGCAGTAGCACATTTTTCATTATGTGGATTTACAGTAACAAGATCAGTTGTTTTTGTGTCAGGTGGTGCTGTGTTTTACGGCACAGATTTAATCGCATGATTCTTGTGCATGTCTGGGTTGTGCAAAATTCACAACTGAATAATTAGCTCTGCTTTAAATAATGAGTCGGAATTTGAATAAAATTCAGCACAGGCCACAGAAAGCACTGAATATAATGACAGGAACAGAGGTGTTTCCTCTGAGGAGGCAAGAGAGGCAGTTTATCTAAAAAAACAACGCCAATACTACAAAATATGATATTATAAAAGTATGTTGGACATTGTTTCTTTTTCTAAAGACACAAGTGGGTCTCTCTTGCCTCCCCTGAGCACATTGAGTTTTAAAAGACCCCTAAAGCATGCAGTGAGTTTGGTGGGGGGTAATTGAGAATGAATGGGGGAAAGTGATGTGAGAGGAGGCAGATATGACTGGTTATGTTTGGCTGTGATTGGTTCATGCAACGCCTCTTGTGATCGTGCACACTCTGCATTCGTGAATCACTGAATGAACAATATAATGGTGTCAATGAGACGACAAATTTAAAAACATGAGTAAAGAACTTACATTAAAACGAGACTTAAAATGGCCTATAAACATGATCTGTAAGGGATTTTAGTGATAATCAGCCTGGTGAAATTTAAAGTAAATCTCTGTATCTGTGACCAATATTTACTGAGCTTTGATGATCTGAAAAATTCAAAAATTGTTAAAAATGTACTATTAAAAATAATATCTGGACATAAGTTAACAAATAAAATATAAGCCTGGTTTCACAGACAGTGCTTAGACTAGGACAGGATTAGGCCATAGTTCAATTTTTCATAGTCACAGTCATAGTTTCATAGTCATAGTTCCATAGTTCAAAAGACATTTAGTAACTGCCTTATAAAAAAAAAAAAAAAAAAAAAAAAAAAACATTACTGATGTTCATCTTGCTACCAAACTAAGGCACTGACATATTTTAAGGTAATTCAGTGTGAGTTTCTTTCAGTTGAAACAGCTCAGACTTACTTTTTAGTCTGGGACTAGTCTTAAGAGCTGTCTGTGAAAGCCTTGGATACTGTTTAAATTGTTATTATTTTGGAATAAATGTAAAATGATTAAAAACACTTTCATATTCATACTTGCCTTTAAAAAACAGAATATGGATTACACTATTAATGTAAAAATATAAAATAGTTTTTTTTTTTTTTTTTCTCTGATAGTGTAATGTTTATTTAACCAAACAAATGACCAGGACATGAATTTCCAGTAACATGAATTTCCAAGTAAAAAAATCTATCTATCTATTACAATTATCACTTTATATATTTTTAATTAATTAATAATTGTCAGTACATTTTTGGGCAGTCAAACTACATGACATGTAACAAACACATTTATATTTTATTTAATTACATAAAAAATTTGTATATATATATATATATATATATATATATATGATTATTATTGATTATTATATATATTATTATAGTCTCTTCTGCTCACCAAACCTGCATTTATCCAAAGTACAGCAAAAACAGTACAATTTTGAAAATGTAAAATACGCACAAAAAAAAAAAGTGTATAATTTAAAACAACTGCTTTCTATTTTAATATATTTGATGTGATGTATTCCTGTGATGACAAAGCTTAATTTTCAGCAGCCATTACTCCAGCCTTCAGTGTCACACGATTCTTCAGAAATCGTTCTAAAATGCTGATTTGGTGCTCAAGAAAATTTCTTATTATCATCAGTGTTGAAAACTGCCTGATATTTTTATGGAAACTTACTGACCACAAACACATTTTTCATCATCATTCTTTCACTATCCATAATTTTTTTATTAATAAAATACCTTTTTAAGCCAAAACGCAAAAGGTATTATTATTATTAACATCTGTCAAGATGAATATTGAAAGTTTTAAAGTAATAGCTCACCAAAAAATGAAAATTCTGTCATTAAGTACTCACCCTCATGTTGCTCCAAACCTGTAAGAGCTTTATTCATCTTCGTAACACAAATTAAGATATTTTTGATATCTTATTTTCTTCGCGCAGAAAACGTATTCTCGTAGCTTTATAACATTATACGGTTGAACCACAGATGTTATTTGGACTATTTTAACAATGTCCTTACTACCTTTCTGGACCTTGAATGTGTCAGTTGCATTGCTGTATTTGCAGGGTCAGAAAGCTCTCAGATTTGATCAGAAATATCTTAATTTGTGTTCCAAAGATGAACAAAGGTCTTACAGGTTTGGAACAACGTGACAATAATTTAAGTGACAGTTTTCTGAATTTCTAACATTAACGTTCAATTGTAATTCAGCATCTTGTTTGCTAACTCGATCCAAATCAAATTCAGGAATTCAGTTTGTATTTAAAAGGCATTCTCCAATCCAAATGATGTAATCCTAGCGAATGTAACAAGTGTCAGCATATACAGTGAGTGAATGGAAACCTTATGACACTGTAGATCCGGTCAATAGTCCATGTCTGGCATCCAGGATGACTTGACTTCACCCAAGGACCTGCCCTTGAGGAGCTATACGGAAATGAGACTGAGAGAGTTAAAGAGAGAAGGATCAATAAAGAGGAGACAAAACATTTAAACAGAATGGATTGGATCTTCCTTCACCTGTTCAAGAAAGCCCCGTACTCCCTGTCACTCTTCCTCAGCACAATCTCCAGGGAACCGCTCGCAGAAATACAGGCCGACTCTGCTGAGCTCCTGATAAGGGCCCTACGCGGACGGCCACACGCACACACACACGCGCGCGCGAACATAGAAACCCAAAGCTTTTATGTAGTCCGCCTCGCCTTCTACAGGCCTCCCTGCCCTCAATCGGCAGCATTTTTGAGGCGAAAGTTAGTCAGCCTATTATGATAACAAATCCCCCAAAAGCGACGGTACGGATTAATTTATCATCAGTGAAACACAGTGTTCAACTTGTCCTGTCGCTTTTGTTCAACTACCTTCACACAATTTCCTATTCTTTCTAAATTCCGCCACCTTATTACAAAAGGCTCTTTGCGGCGTGTGTTCTAGCATTGTGCTTTTTGTTACATTCCAGACAGCCTCTTAGTTCAAGACTTCAGTTTCGCTATTGCAACAAAGATATTTCACTTCCTTACTTTCAGGTCAAACGTCTTGGCTGTGCACCACACTGTAGTAAACTAGGTTGTTCAGACATTGCCATAAAAGTTCTCAACTAGTCAGTTTCCTTTCTAGATAATGCAAAGCTATTTTTTTTACTGTTCTACTGGGAAAGACACATCTGAATTGCTTCTCATCAGCCTTTTGGTATTAAGCTGTCATGTTTCTTTTTGTATTTTAGTACCTTATGTTATTCTGCCTAGCAGACGAGCAAGAGTGCAGTTGTTTTGGATTTCATTTCAAGAGGTTCATATTGAGTAACTTACATTTCAGACACATTACCACCACTTTCTTGGTTGATTAAATGAAGTCAAACTAGAACTAAAGGGATAGTTTGCACAAAAATGAAAATTCTGTTATTATTTACTGATTCTAGTGTAAGACCTTTGTTCATCTTCTGAACACATATTAAGATATCTTTCATGAGAGTACCATGACGCATACATGTGCATTCTTCTGCTTGTAAAAAAGGGGCGTTGCATCCATGTTCTACGTCAGAATGCCAATAAAAAGTTGAATAAAGCCATTATTTTTGGTATTAAGTATTCTCGTAGCTTCATAAAATTGAGGTTGAACCACTGATGTCACATGGACTATTTAAACAATGTCCTTACTACCTTTCTGGGCCTTGAACGCTGTCTATGCAGGGTCAGAAAGCTCTTGGCTATCATCAAAAATATCTTAATTTGTGTTCAGAGGATAATGAAGGTCTTATGTGTTTGAAAAAAACGAATTAAGTGTGAGTAATTAATAACAGATTTTTTTTTATCTGTATGTGATTCTGAGCAACGCACAGCACTGCGTTTTATTCCAGAATGAATCATTTGAATGAATCATCAATGACTCTTTGACTTACTCTTACAATCTTCTTGTTTTGCTCCTGAATGAAACAGTATTGCTGAACAATTCGGTTCTGTGAGTAATTCTCAATGTGTTCCAAACAGGATAAATCCACTTCTGAATGGCACTTTTGACCGAAAACATTCATGGCAGCCATACTGAAGAGTTGTTCCAAACTGAAGTGCTCAAAACTTGCCACTTCAAAGGGTCCTTCAGAATGAAGCGTTTCGAAGGGTACAACTAATGGACACTTCACTCGTATGAATCTTTGTGCAGGTTTAATTGTGGGATGATGACGTCTCCATAATTAACTTGAGGTGTATTCCAAGAAACAGTTTTTTGGTCCTCTACACCCTTCATCCCTTCAAAGCTCTCACTCTTGAGGAATAGGGATGAGGCCTTCAGAATGGAACGCAGTGTCAAGTATTATCTCAGGGTGTGTTCATGAACTCTGGTGCAATTGCTCTGTTAGTGCGGTTAATTTGAGTAAGTATGAACGGTGCCATCTGTACCCTGGTGCGCACCAAGAAAGTGGACTGAGACCACTAAAAAGATGGGTCTCGGTCCACTTCCAAGCAAACTCTGATAGGCTTCGAATGAAATATGAATGTAACACAGACCAAATACTTCTAAACGAACCAAAAACAGGAAGTAATGACAAGATGCAATGCTATGTCACATTATTTGACAATGTGGAATGAGTGGGGTATTCAAAACAAAATGAACATAAGGCAAATTTTGACCTCCTCCATGCATTTTATGAGGTCTTTGTGAGTTTGCAGATGGTGAAAATAAAATCATATGTACACACAACAGTTGAACAAACCTTTGGTTAGGGTGTTTTGTGAGTTCCGTCACGATATACGTCATTCAATCCGACCAATCAGGTTGTGTACGAATCATTATGCCTTTAGGTTCAGTATCTTTAGGTTCACTGTCAAAAATGCCATTGCGAGTGGTAAGCGGACCAGGACCAAATGTATTGGAACTGAATGTGTGAATGTACCCCCACAATCTCTGAACATCAGTCACTTGTTTTGTTCCCAAATGAATCAGTTTTTTTAACAAATCATTTACTCACTAAAGAGAGTCACTTGTCAACACCGACTGATATAATGATGTAACCTGCAGAAAGAATCACTGAAAATTTTGATGAAAAGTTGCAGTGGCGGCTCGTCGGGGGAGGCAGGAGAGGCACAGCTTCCCCAAAATGTTGAGGTGAAAATGGGAGGAGGATGATTTAATATTAATAAAATTCACAATTCATTTAGTGTCTCAGAATGTGCATTTTTTGTTTGTAATTTCACAGCTGCAGGGCTCCAGACAAAAAAAAAATTGAGTAAGGAGCCACTGGCTCCTATAAGAAACAAACTTGGGTGCCAAATTATTTTTTTTAGGTGCCACAGAATAAAGGTGTTTTATTTATTTCTTCAACACTTTAATATTTTCAGTCACACTGTCATGTGTTTGTCTCATCTTTTCTTGACTATTATCAGCATTTTAATCCATCTTGTAGATGTCCTGGGAACTAAGTTTCACTTAAAGTGGGAGCTAAACATATTTTACAACTTGAAAACTATATAAGGTCACATATAAGGTCACAAAGAATTGTTTATTACACAGAATCTATCATGTAGTTTGGGTGCCTTCTCAATGCATATATAAATGATGTTTCACTTGCCGCTTGAACTGAGGTGCTAAACTAAGGCGATCGCTCCTGCCACATCCTTTCACACTGAACACGGAAAGCGCTGCGCTGGCTGCCAGTGGCGGCTCGTGGGTTTTAAAATAGAGGAGGCACACTAATTGTGTTGGTCTGGAGATCCCTGACGATTATTATTATTAGTATTAGTAGGCTATTTGCTTAACCACGTTAAAATGGCTTTTTGGTTGCTTTTAGTTACAAAACGTAAAGAAAACAACACACATACAGCAGAATAATATAATTTCACTTACCTGGCCTATCACATGAAGCAAACATCCATAAAATTCTGTGTTAAAAGAGAGCTGCCTGTGCCATTTAATTAAGCCAAGACTGCTGTAACGTTAGCCTATATCCAGCTTAGGTGCGTTCTCCTTTTATGTATAATTCACTGTTCTAATGACAGCTTGGTAAATCTGTTGGCGTTCAAATAGTCAATATCACTACTCATCGTAAGTACTTGGTACATTATCAGCGCAGCGGGAGATGTTCAAACTAATATCAAACTATATATATATATATATATATAGTTTGATATTATACAAAACTATATATATACCTTTCCTTTCACCTCGAGGTGATTGGCTAATTTTTTTTTTTACCAACGAAGGCACCAGTGCTCAGCTCTCCACTGGCCTCCCCTTCTCTATCACTTAGCGGTTGTAATTACATCAGCAGATTTAGCACATTCACTATAGAAAAGCGGCGCTTTCCAACTTCAGTAACGTATATAAAAATACAAACAAAAACATACACCTTCTGAGACATGAACTTAATGGATTGTGAATTTTATTAATATTTTAAATCGTCCTCCTCGCATTTTTCACTTTTTCAATTTCCACTTTCTCTGATGAGCCACCACTGCTGGCCGAGGGGTTTAGTGGCTTTCACACCAAATGCGCCAAGCAAACACTCGCAAATTAATATTTTTGGTCGCAAATGCGACCATTTTAGTCGCAGTCTGGAGCCCTGCAGCTGTAATACAATAACATGTAACTGAATCTGCTGATGTCATTACAACCGCTAAGCGATAGAGAATGGGAAGGGGGAGACCGGGGAGACAGCTGAGCTCTGGTGCCTTCGCTGGTAAAAAAAAAATAAAAAATAGCCAATCACCATCGAGTGTTCACTTTCAGTGCCAAGGAGTGTTGAGAAAAGAAATCTCACAGGGGAGGCTAGCCTTCCTTCTGGTAATGATCATAGAGACATAAATGATGTGATATTTGTTTAAACGTCTCCCGCTGCGCTGCTAATATACCAAGTACGTATGATGAGTAGCGATATTGAATATTTGACCAATACAGTTAGTGTGCCTCCTCTGTTTTAAAACCCACGGGCCGCCACAGAAAAGTTGAAAAGTTCCAGTACTGTTGGAAATAAATATTTAAAGATGAAATATGAAAATTTTGTCATTAATTACTCATGTTGTTCCAAACCCGTAAGCAGTGTTAATTTCGCTGACAAACACTTTTCTTTAAAACCGAGATGATAACAAAACAAAAACTTGTTTTGAATGACAAAAAAAACTGATGAAAATCTATTGGGGAGGGATGATTTGGGAAGAGATTCATTCAGAACGAATCTGCTGGGTGGTTAGGAGGTTAGATGCATACATTTGAACTGTTATCTATCTGGTGGGACATAAGCTAGCATACATTTGCTGCACATCTCATAAAACATTCAAAAATGTCCATATCTGGGTAAGAGAAGAGCAGACATATAAATTTGACGACACAAAAGATAACTCAATTCAGTCCAGTTTTCTAAACGCTTCTCACACAGCACACGAGTACTCTTTCGTGTCTCATGAACAGAGAAATACACACAAAATTATGCTGAATTGTCCGTTTTGATGAGTTTTCACGTAAACACACTCGGTTTTGCCTTATGTGAATGTAAACATTTGGGAGTATATTGGACGTGTATCAGTACATTGTATCCATGTATCCGGTTTAAAAGGGACAGCAGCCTAATTTAGTTGCTATTGTCTGGCATTGATGTTAATCAAGCAACAAAAGAAAGACAGAAAATCACTCACAGCTCTTGAATGAACCACTTTACTAGCCCTAATTAAGAATAATCTAAATGTATTTATACAAATAAAAATGTCTGCTTGAAAGAATAAAGAATGTGGTAAAACAAGTTGTTATAAACAATGGATAATTAACCATTGGTATTCATTTCCTTTCTTTATGAAAAATGGTTTCATTTAATTAAAAAAAAAATCTGTGTCTATCATGATGAAGTCTTAATATCAAACCTATACAATGAGCTAGGTAATTTTACAGAAATGTTTAATAAATGCTTGTTTAATGTTTAATAAATCACAATTTAAATTTATTGTAGATTTAATCGGCTAAAATTGTATGATATTTAGTCAACTAAAACTAAAACAATTCTAAAAATATGACTAAATCAAAATAAATCTTCAGAACACAAACTAAGATATTTTTGATGAAATCCGAGAGTTTTCTAACCCTGCAAAGACAGCAATGCAACTGACACATTCAAGGCCTAGAAAGGTAGTAAAGACGTTGTTAAAATAGTCCATGTGACATCAGTGGTTCAACCATAATGTTATAATGCTACGAGAATACTTTTTGTGCACAAAGAAAACAAATATAAGGACTTCATTCAACAATTTATTCTCTTCAGATCTGACTGTGGATATGACGCATACAATGTTTTGTAGGTAAAAGCAAAGCAAACAGGAAGTGGGCTTTGACAATTTCCCTCCATGGCACAGACATGGTGGAGCCAGAGTTGGACTCATCCATTATTCAGAGGGGAGGCGACGGAAAGCGGTCTGACCCATTTTGGAATCCATATACACTGTCACTTTCAATCACCAGTGTGGCCTGAGCATCCCTGGCATCCCAAGACCACTCAGGCAGCACTCCACAGACTATGACTCAACACTGCTCCTGGGTTAGAGATGCGGGGTGCGTTCATCTTCACAAAAGCTGATCCTGAATCAGTCCCACCCAAAAAACATTGGCAGCTCTACCTACACTCCGTTCGACCAGGTCAATCCCAGTTGCACCACTTAACAGTGACATAATGCAATGGATGTTTAAAGCAAGTGACTGAACAAATGGCAAATCAATATGCAAAAGCAATCAGTAGGCCAAGTGCTGAGAGAAAACACACTGATTGTAATGAATAGGTATTAAACCCTTCTGAATGCCAAGGCATATAATCTCGGGTGACTCATGCGCAGGCAAAATAAGCCGAGCTGAATTCACAACACACAACCCCCCGTCCGAGTCAAAGGTCACGCTCTGCGTCTTTCCACTTAATTTCTGCACACCGGATTGGATAATGACCCTAAAAACATAACATTGAGCTCGGTGGGTGATACTTTAAAAAATGTGACCAGCCTGACTTGAATTAACCACCTGCTTCGAAAGCTTTGAGAGCAAAACAGCACAAAGAATGCCTGATTGTCCCCACCGCTGACGCCTCCTCCAGTATGCAAAGGAAAATCAGCTCAGCCTACATGGAATTTAATTCAAGCAATTGAAAATCAATAGTGGATTTATCAGCCTTTAAATCAAACGCTCCACAGCATACACTAATGCCCCAAACGAGAAGATAAATGATGTCTATACTTGATTTTCGGGCTACTTCCCTGCCTTTAATTCAGAAGGTCCACAGCATGCACTGATGCCCCAAATTAAAAGATAAATGACAGTCATTTCAAGCTAGTTTCCTGCCTGCTAATATTTTGATGTTTTCACTTCATGTGTTCACTCTCAAGACTGAAATATACTTAATGCACTGCCAGAGTGAGGTCCAGTTGAAAATACTGTGGTTACCCAGCACACTTTGAGGCTGGGGTCAGATGAGTATGAGTTTGATCTGATTACGTGCTGGTACAATAATAGTGTACATTTAGGGAGTTACAGTCATGGGCAAAAATATCGGCACCCTTGCAATTCTCTCAGAAAATTGTTCCAATTTCAAATGTTTTGGTATTCACATGCTTATTGTTTTTGTTTGCACTGGAACAATACAAATAAATAAATAAATAAATAAATAAATAGAAGAAAAGTCAAACTTGATAAAATTTCACATAGAACTTAAAAATAGACTGGACAAAATTATTGGTACCTTGCCAAAATTGTAAGAAATAATTGCTCCTGTAATTTATATTTAGACAGATAACAGGTGTGGGGAATACAGTATTTACACTTGCAACCAGATAAAATGGAGAAAAGCTGACCCAACCTTTGTGTTGTGTGTGTCACACTGAGCATGGAGAAAAGAAAGAAGTGTAAAGAGTTGTCTGTAGATTTGAGAGAAAAAGTACTGTAAAAACATGGACAATCTCAAGACTACAAGTCCATCACCTGAGATCTTAATGTACCTGTGCCCACTATGCGCAATATCATCAAGAAGATTAAAGCCCATAGCACTGAAGCTAACCTCCTTGGACGTGGACGGAAGAGCAAAATTAATGAAAAATTACAACAAAGGGTTGTTTGAATGGTGGATAAAGAACCCAGATCCAAACAAATTCAAGCTGATCTGCAGACACAGGCTACAACAGTGTCAGCTCGCACTATTCCTTGCCATCCGAAATGAAACAGATGCTATGGTAGGACAGCACTGCTGATACAAAGTCATAAAAAAGCAAGACTTGAGTTTGCCAAAACTTACGTGACAAAAACACAATCCTTCTGGGAGAATGTACTCTGGACAGATGAGACAAAAATAGAGCTTTTTGTCCCTACAGTCAAACATGGTGGAGGTTCAAAGATGTTTTGGGGTTGCTTTGCTGATTGTGGCACTGGATGCCTTGACTGTGTGAATGGTATCATGAAATCTGATGATTACCAAAGTGTTTTGGGGCGCAACGTAGTGGCCAGTGTCAGACAGTTTCCACCAGAGGTCATGGGTCTTCCAGCAGGACAATGACTCGAAACACACTTCAAAAAGCACTCAGAAATGGTTACAAACAAAGCGCTAAAGTTCTGAAATGGCCAGCAATGAGTCCAGATCTAAATCCCAAAGAACACCTGAGGGGAGATTTCAAAACAGCAGTTGGGAGAAGGCATCCTTCAAATCTGAATGACCTGGAGCAGTTTCCAAAAGAAGAATGGTGCAAAATTCCAGTAGAGGGGTGTAAGAAACTTATTCATGGTTACAGGAAGCGACTGATTTTAGTTATTTTTTCCAAAGGAGGTGCTACCAAATATTAAGTTAAGGGTGCCAGTCCAGTGCATTTTTTGGTTTCTGTGTGGAATTGTATCAGATTTGACTGAATAAACATGTGAGTACCAAAACATTTGCAACTGCAACAATTTTCTGAGAGAAGGGTTGCATTTTCTGACAGAATTGCCAGGGTGCCAATATTTTTGGCCATGACTGTATATATAGTCTAAAATGTGCCGTCTTGGCAGCCATGTTTAATATTGTGCAATACATATCTGCTTGTATTATTGTGTGTGATTTGCTCTTGTTTGTGTAAGTTTTGTTGTGTGTCATCAATAAACCAAACATAATGATGGCAATTGCAATGCTTAAAGATCATATGGGTTTTCGAAAACTATGTTTTTTTTTTGTTTTTTTTGCAGTTTGTAATGTAGCTATCCTTAAATGTAAACAGTCTGCAAAGTTGTTAATCAAAAAAGTACATGATAAATAATGATTTTGTCTCTCAAAAGAAAGACTCTGAATTGTCATATTTTCAAATCTTCGGCCTGTTATCAATATACGTCACTAGGTAATATATTGGCATTGCCCACAAACACTTTCGCTAGTTAGTGTGTTTACATCATGTCGAGAAGATGCTGTGTTCTGTGCTGTGAAAGCAAGTTTGTTTAGTTTTCATTGCCAAAAGATGATGATGTGAAGAATCAGTAGTTAAAATATTTTTTTTTTCCACAATACCACAGCAATACAATTCGAACCTTTTGTTGTGTGCTTGTCATTTCACAGAGGACTGCTTCTCTAATCTTGGAAAGTTCAACACTGGATTTGCTAAACGTAACTCTTGTCCATGAAAAATAAGTCCGTACCTTATTTATATAAGGGTCTCCAAACCACAACTTGTAAGAATGATTGATACGTTCTGCGTACATTTTCACTGCAAATATCTATATATTATAATATTTTTTTGTGCTAATGTGATGTATACCTAGTGCAACTTTAGGTTTCCAGGTAAACCACAATATTACTTGTCTTACTTATAGTTCTGATAACTCGCTGTGAACCCACTATTTCCTAAGAATGTGTCGATTAATGTAGACTGTCGTTGTTCTAATTACTTCGTTTAATAATAATGTACTGTAGCACGCAGACTTTATAATCATTGTGAAATTGCTGTTCATTTTGCTGTTTTAAAGACTGGTGTGCCTGTGATACAGCTGTTCTGCTTTCTAATTAAAAGTGTGAACACAGAGTGTCTATTGTCTGTCATTCTTTAGACATTACAGACATATTTTGGTTTACAAACGTTATTGTTTTATCAGTCACGTTAGCACCCGGCTAACATATCCACTATTATTGTTTTGTGAAGTGCTTACAGTTTAGCAGCTAAACTTTAGCTGTGAGCACGATTTGCTTGCACTGTATACGAAAAGACACAACAGACTTAACCAGCTGACCAATCAGAGCTAGGCTTGGGAAGGGAGGGTTTTACACATAGTGTAACACATCGAACGAACTGTTTTGAAATCATTGTAAAATGACTGTAATATTAAATGTATAATTTGAGAAAAAATTAAAATGATTTCTGATCTTAGCTGCATTTAAAACTGTTGTAGGGGACTCCAACACAACATTAGGACACTTAAAAATACCATATGACCTGCTCTTTAATGTGTATTCTGGTAGGCTACTTCTGACAATAACAAACCTCCATACACAAGGTGGCGATAGAGTTCAAATCGTGTGGCATTAAACCATTTGCATTTGCAATAGACAAAAGGTTTTCTGCACTATTTTAGTGATGTGGTCACACTGAAAAATGTGTGTGATTTTTTCCAATATTTGTATAGGCTATTTACAGTTAAATAATAACAAATTATTAGCCCCCCCTGTGAAATTTTACATTTTTTTTAGAATATTTCCAAAGTGATGTTTAACAGAGCAAGAGAATGTTTTCACATTATTTCCTATTATTATTTTTTTCTTCTAGAGAAAGTCTGATTTCTTAAAGTTGCTTGAATAAAATAATAAAAAAATAAATAAATAAAAAACTGCTAAGGCCAATATTATTAGCCCCCTTAAGAAATTATTAGTTTGATTAGCTATAGAACAAACCACTGTTGTCCAATGACTTGCCAAATTAACCTAATTTGCCTGATTAACCTAATTAACCTAGTTAAGCCTTTAAATTGCTCTTTAAGCTGAGGATTAGTATCTTGTGAAACAACTAGTAAAATAATATGCACTGTCATCATGGCAAAGACAAAAGAAATTAGTTTGGACTTGAGAGAAAGAATTGTTAATGCTCATAAAGATGGAGAAGGATACACATGTTTATCAAAGCGTTTTCAAATGTCAAGGACTGCAGTGAGATGCATTATCAAGAAGTTTAAAGAGACCAACACAGTGGAGAACAAGACGGGCAGAGGCAGGAAGTGAAAGATTTCAAAAACTTTGGTAAAAAAACTAGTGAGAGAGGTTTCCAAAGACCCAAGAACAACTGCCAAGACACTAGTGAATGACCTAGCCAAGTCTGGAAATGATGTCTCAATGAAGACAGTCACTAGAGCCCTGCACAGGAATGAACTGCGAGGTTGCCGACCAAGAAACACTCCACTTCTGAAGAAGAGACCTCCAAGCTAGAATGAAATTTGCTAAGGACAACCTGGGGGAATGTGATGCATACTGGAAACGTGTCCTTTGGTCAGACGAGACAAAACTACAGCTTTTTGGCCATAGAGATGTTGCCAATGTTTGGAGAAAGAAGGGAGAGGCATTCAACCCCAAGAACACCGTTCCGACAGTGAAACATGGTGGTGGGAGTATAACGCTGTGGGGATGTTTCAGTGCATTTGGAACTGGGAATCTCATCAGGGTTAAAGGAAACACGAAAAAGGAAGACTATAAGAAGATTTTAAAAGACAACCTCAGACAGTCTGCAAGAAAAGTTTGGGTCGACGTTTTGTCTTCCAGCATGATAACGACCCAAAGCATACCTCACTTCTGGTGAAGAAATACCTCCAAATGAGCAAAGTGAGTGTACTTGACTGGCCTGCACAAAGCTCAAACTTGAATCCAATAGAAAATCTGTGGGGCAAACTAAAGTCTAGAGTTTGTGCCAGAAGACCAACAAATCTGGAGGAGCTTGAGAGATTTGCTAAGGAAGAATGGGCTGTCATTCCTCAGGAGACATGCTTGAAACTTGTTGAGAACTACACTGTTAGACATATCAAGGGTTTTTTACAGTAAATTACTGGCAACACTGTTGCCAGTAAGTTACTGTAATTAAAAATTACAGTAACAAACTGCATTTGATTTACAGTTGCAAACTGTACTGTTTTAGAGTGATTTACTGTAAAACAATCAAATTTATCAGTATACTACTGTAATTAATTAATTTTAATATATATTCCATTAGATTTTATTCATTTTTATTTTATTCATTATATTTTTACTCTATAATACTGTATTAAATTAAAACAGACAAAATAATTCCAAAATGTCAAATTCTTTATTTAAAACATTGAATGTATAACACTTAAAAATACAGTCCAATACTTCCAATGTAGTACTTCCAATGCTGGAACAGTGCATCTTGTTGTATCATCTTGATTTATCCTCGCAAAGAATCTTTAGGCAACAGAAACACATTAGGTAAAAAAGACAGTCAAAGAATAGCCATCTGCAAAACCCAAGTACTGTTCCAAAACATGGCCACCAGCTTTGCTCATCATCCACTTTGACAGAAATGTCTTCTCTGAAAAACAAGAAGTAGAAATAGCACACTTTTAAAAGGCAAACCCCATAGAATACAGAAACCTCTCAAAACCATAGTTGTTCTCTTACCATGAATTGTCAGTCTCAGGGTGGCTGGCATGCTCGTCTTTCTTAATGCTTCACTGGAGTTGCCTTTAAAACACAAATACAAAAAAATGCAGTAAATCTAAAATTTTATTTAAAAACTATTACAAACTTGTAAAGCTAAAAAGGCAGCTAGCCATAAAACTTGGGTAAACCTAACTAAAATACGATTTTACTTTCTCATTAGGTTACTGGCCAACATTAACTACTAACATTTGAACAAAAACTTTACATTAGCTAACCCAATGTTAATATAAGACAAGCGTTGCTTGTTAAAAACAAATTTAAATCGGTAACTTAATTCAATAAGCTGACAAAGTCGTTTGAAACGACCGCGCAGTTTGCCATGGTAAAGTTATCGCCATGTGACAAGTAAATGTTACGGGTAAAAGTTTAAACTGATGTGCAAAATCTGCCATAAACACACAGACAAACGTAAATATATTATTACCTTGATTGCTGGTTTTATTCTCTCGTAAGATGCGTCGACACACAGCGCTTATGTTCTCCGGAACTCTTCCACTCTTGCGGTTTTATCCCCGGGTAAATCCGATGCGCCGGCGCGCTTCTTCCCTGCCTTCCTCGGACTCGCGTGGCGAGGCGTGGTGGTGCGGCTCGGCAAAAGACAATATAAAACCCATATACTATCTCCAGTGGATACGGACAGTAAAGTGATATATTTCTGACGTACATATGTACTCCAAGCGCTCACGCGGTTTCTGAAATGAATGACAAATGAATTCCCAGTCATTACAAGCGATGTTACGCGTCCAGTGTAGTCAGTCCCAAACTGTTACGCTGCAAGTTACGGAAAATGTCAATCCTTCTTCTTCTACTTCTTCTTCTAGGATTTAATGGCGGTTGGCAACAAACGTTATACAATGTCAATCCAAATGTAAGAATTGAGGAAAATAAAGCAACCTCAGTAGAATGTACCAAAGAGGCGGTTACAGCAAATACAGTAGTATACAGCAATTTTAAAAAATACAGTGAGTCTCTGTATGTGTGCTCTGACGTCACAGAATATTCCCATAATGCAAATGGTACTACAGTTATTTACTGTAAAGCAAATTTGCAGTATTATACTAGGTGATATATAGTAAATAACTGTAGAAATTACAGAAATGTCTAACAGTGTACATCAAACAACTAAAGGCTGTTATCAAGCAAAAGGGATACACTATTGACTATTAACATCAGAGGGCTAATCATTTTGACCAGTAGACTTTTTAAAATTCTTGGTTATACATTTATTTCTATTTGTATTACGAACCCTAAAAGCTTCCTGAATAAAGTATTATTTTTAAAAATGATATTTTGATAAAATCGTCTTTCTGTTAAACAACACTTGGGAGTTATTTGAAAAATAATGAAATATTTTATAAGGGGCTAATAATTTTGCCTTCAACCGTATATCCACTTTACATCTGTACATCTATCCACATGCAAATGGTGTGGTAAAATAAAGTCATTATTTTTGTTTTCTTTGCTTACAAAAAGTATTCTCATAGCTTCATAACAATACGGTTGAACCACTGATGGACTATTTTAAGGATATCCTTACTACCATTCTGGGCCTTAAATGTGTTGTGTAGCTGTCTATGCAGGGTCCAAAAGCTTTCAGATTTAATCATAAATATCTTCATTTGCATTCTAAAGATAAACAAAGGTCTCACTGGTTTGGAACGACATAAGGGTGAGTAATTAATGACAGATTTTTTTTGTTTTTTTTGGGTGAACTAACCCAAATGGGCGGCTAAAATAACTCAAAGAGGAAGGTCTTACATTCAAAATTTGAATATTTTAAGTGGTTAGACACATTTTTAACATCTACTCACTAAACCAGAGTACAATCACATACTTTCCTATATGTTTCTCGCCTTAGGCTTCTGCTCATTTAATGTCTGCCAGTGTGGATGATTCATCCTAACCTAGTCTTATTTACATTCAAATGTATTTATTTAGCACACTACCTGCTTTGATTGTTCCCCTGTTTTCTCTGCTGTTGTCGTATCACATTTCAGCAGTACCACAAGGTCATTGGTAGCCCTTTGTGTGGCAGCCTGTTGGGTTGAGCACACTCAGACATTCAGTCAGCCCACATTAACCTTGCTAGGCCAGAACAACAAGAGGAACACCAACACAAACAGGCACATACGCTCTCGAGTCTACTAAACGCAAGATTCATCTCCGTTTAAATGGCTGTCTTTCTCCTCCAGTCAGTCTATTTTCCTTTTCTTTCATCCTCAGACTCAAACACTCATTTAGGATCATAAAAATCTCCCTCTCAGTTGCGGTTTTACTGCGTGTCTTTGTCTTCCCAGTCAGTCGATCTATCTTCTTCCTTTGTTTGACACACAAAAACACATGCAAACATCTATATGCGCTCATTCGCCGTCTCTTGTGCACACACAGAAATAGCACATCTCTTTCTAACCCCCATTACAGTCATACAGTGAAGTGACTGACTTCATTATTCACCTTTGTCAACGCCCCCACATTGCTGCCTCTCTTTTTTCGTCTCTCTCTCTCGGGTACGAAGTCAAACTCTCTGTCGCCATTCCCTCCAACTTGCCATTTCTCAGCTGTTAAGACACCCCCTATAGACAAGGCTATTAGACCTGTGACAGAATACTGCAAATTTTACAAATTTGCCCGAAGAGGGTGAGGCCAACATCGACAATGTTTTTTTTTTGGCTTCTCACCATAACACTCTTTTTAAACCACAAGAGCTGTGAAGTTATGCAGAGTTGACGCGATTGAGAGATGTGATGATAACTTTGACAACACAAGATATTGTCTTAAAAGATACATGTCGGCTTTCCCGACAAAAGAGGGCTGTGGCATACTAAATCCACACTTCGCTCAAAGAGTTCAGCTCATATCACTCATGTACAGTTAGCGACGTATCACAGAACAGTCAAGGCTGCTTTTGTGAGCCTTATCGCACCTCTATAATTACCGCTATTAATTACGCTTCCTCCAAAGATTATTCCGAGAACGATCGCTCCATCTTAGACGTCTCCCGAAGGCGGAAGCGCTTAGAGGTCAACCGCAATGTTACTACGCCAATACGCACGCCACACACCGGGACAAGTTGTCTTTTTCTGGTCACACCTGTAACGCTGTCATGACATTCCATCTTGCTATTTTGCATGACGATGACACCAATCTGCCATAGTAGACGCTGCAATACCGACTTCCAAAGTGCCCAACAGAATGATGGTGAATGACAGTAAATACACCTTCAAGCTCTGGTGGAACTATCTGTCTCACCTCTCATTGCACCCCTGGCTGTCAATCACAGAGGTCAGCGCCGGGTGCGACCGCCGTCATGGCCCAGCGGCTTTTCTCTTATGCTAATTTAGCCCGTGATCTGCCGCATGACATTTAACTGCTGCAGTTACAGTGTGCTGTTGGCTACCTGAGTGTGTGAGTTGCATGATATATGGCACAGATGTATGCATGTGTTCTTGTTTGGGTAATGAGATATGTCAAAGTGGTCTGTATGTCTAATGGTGTGTGTTGGAATGTGTGTTTACATGTATGCAAATGAGCTTAGTCATAAATTGTTGCGTTTATAGCTACAAGTGAAAGAAAATGTCATGGTGCTGAAGGTATCTGGTTGTAGAGGACACAAAGGTGGACTAACAACCTAGTTAGGTTGACTTTTTATCTATATATGTGACTCTGGACCACAAAACCAGTCATAACTAGCACGGGTATATTAGTAGCAATAGCCAACAATACATTGTATGGGTTAAAATGATTGATTTTTCTTTTATGCCAAAAATCATTAGGATATTAAGTAAAGATCATGTTCCATGATAATATTTAGTAAATTTCCTCCTGTATATATATTAAAACGTAATTTTTGATTAGCAATATACACATTATGCATTGCGAAGAACTTCATTTGAACATTTTAGGTGATTTTCTTAATATTTTGAGTTTTTTGCACCCTCAGTTTACAGGTTTTCAAATAGTTGCATCTCTGCCAAATACTGTCCTATCCTAACAAACCATACATTAATGAGAGGCTAGTTTATTCAGATTTCAGATGAGTAGGGTTCGTCAGCGGGGCTCATCTGGTAAAATTAGCATTCCAGGGGCATATTATGTTATTGTGGTTGTTTCAACCCACAGCAACAGTGTTAAAGTAGCTCAATTCTGCAGGATTTCAGATGATTCAGATGATTTCAGATAATACATTTACAAAAATTTACCCTTACAACTGGTTTTGTCGTCCAGGTCACATATTTAAATTTTTACATTTTTAATGTATCTATTATTAGCACTTTTAGCATAGCTTAGCATAATTCACTGAATCAGATTAGACCATTAGCATCTTGTTTAAAAATAACCAAAGATTTTCTATATTTTTCCTATTTAAAACTTGACTCTTCTGTAGTTACACCGTGTACAAAGACCGACAGAAAATGAAAAGTTGCGATTTTCCAGGCTGATATGGATAGGAACTATACTCTTATTCCGGCGTAATAATCAAGGAACTTTACTGCCGTACCATGGGTGCAGCAGGTGCAATGATATTACGCAGTGCCTGTATATAAATATGTCTGGTAAAATTAGGATTCCAGGGGCTAAATATTACGTTATTGTGGTTGTTTCACTTGTTAAAGTAGCCCATTTCCGCGGGAAAACGACATGAAGATCACGATTCTGCGTGATAAAAAGACAGAAGCCTAATAAACATGCTGTCTGTCATTAATGTTAATCAAAGAACAAAAATCATTCACTGATCTTGACTGAATATCTTTTGTAACTTTAATGAGGATTAATAATTTTTTTAATGAAAAGAAGATAAATAAATAAAAAAAAGTGGCGTTTTAAAACTTTTGATTTAAATTACTGTACCTGCAATTTTTTTCAGTTGTATTTAGTTAATTTTAGCTATTTTTTATTAACTATTTTACTACTTTATATTACTATTTTGTTACTGACTGTTTAGTACTCTTTAACAATTTAATGTTTTTGGGTGGTATTTTTTTGTTAAAACCATAAAACCAAAAGTTCCTCTTAGACCTAAGGCTGCTGATTTCTGCTCATGTTTTTTTCAGCTGCAACAGAAAGCTTTGTAAAAACACAGAATAAAAAATGTTTGACTTAATTTTTTATTGACTTTGGAGTCAAAACCATAGACTGTAAAAAAAACATGGGCGTAGTGTCATTGACGTCACCCGTAGGTTTCTGAAGAGTGTTTTTGAAGCAAAAGTTGGGGCCTGTCGTCGCCATTTTAGAAGCGTGTCACCTCGTGTCACACCAGGAAAATAGAAAATGGACAAAGTAGCGGGATGTGGGTGGAGCTAAGATGTCTGGTTTTTACATTTATTAAAATAATCCTGATAAAGTAACACCCTAAGAAAAAACAAATGCAATAACACGGCTGAGATGCCAAGTTCAACTGCTGGAATAAGCTGAGATAATGTGACGACTGCCTGACACCTGTCACTCAAGTGGCCACGCCCTTAATTATGCAGAATTTTAATGCTTAATATAATTTAAACGGGTGAGTTAGAAAAAAATTCACCCCCCTCAGAGTTGTCATGAAGGGCAAAACTAGCTGTAAAAACCAAAAACATTTTTTGTACCAGGCTGTAAACATGTTTGTATCTGTTATAAAGTTCAACATTTTAACACGAGAGTCTATGGGGATTTGCTCCCTTTTGGAGCCAGCCTCAAGCGGCCAGCCGATGAACCGCAGCTTCAGCCACTTCCGTATTGTTTCAAGAGTGAGAGCAGGAGGTTGCCGCTTGGTCAAAACTAGAAATCGTTAAGAATCAGAATCAGTAAGCGGAATCGGAATCGATAAAATTCAAACGATACCCAACACTATCTATTATATATTATATTCATCATAGTGCATATATATATATATATATATAGTGTGTGTGTGTATATATATATATATATACACACACATATATTTAATTACCATGCTTTTTTTTTTTTTTACATTGGGTAGCACCACCCACACTATAGTGTCATTGGGTAGGATCTAATTGTATATTAATCATCAAGCATGCATTTACAGAGACCAATTGTGGAATATTATAATCAGAAACGGTCCACAAGGTAAAATCAAAATAAGCATACCGTCTGGTGAAAATACACATGATGTGTTCTTAGTTTTGCGCTGTAAACAAACCGAAAGCATTGGCATTTGTGTTTGACGTTGCACCAGTGTGGACAGAGAGTGCTGGCTAAATTCTGGAAAGTATACTAGCATACTATTCTTATTTTTTATTTATTTATTTTTTAAATTTTACATTTAACTGAATTACTAAATATACTATGCTAATATGCTGTTCCGACTTCAGTTTTGATTTTGAGCATCACTTTAGGAACCCTGCATTTTAAAAACGGTGGTCTAATTTAAAATAGTCCAAAATGCGCATCTCAAGACCAATGTTCTGCATGTAAGAACACGTTGTATGTAAATCATTGTTGATCCCATTGCTGATCCCTTTTAAAACAAGGAGACACTAATCTTAAAGGGATAGTTCACCCAAAAATGAAAATTCTGCTCACTCTCATGCCATTCCAAGCTTGCAAGATATTTGTTCATCTTCAGAACACAAACAGATATTTTTTATGAAATCCAAGTATGCAGAAGAAGAAATTGTTGAATAAAGTCATTATTTTTGTTTTCCTTGTGCAAAAAAAAAGTATTCTCATAGCTTCATAAAATTAAGGTTGAACCACTGTCACATGGACTATTTTAACAATGTCCTTACTACCTTTCTGGGCTTTGAATTTGGTAGTTGCAGTGGAGGGTCAGAAAGCTCTTGGATTTCCTAAAAAATATCTTGTGTTCTGAAGATGAACAAAGGTCTTATGGTTAATGGCATGAGGGTGAGTATTTAACAACAGAATTTTTATTTTTGGATGAACTAACCCTTTACTCATGTGTTTATTCAGAATGCCTTTGGATTCATCGAATGTCAAACAAATGAACAACAAACAATTGTTTATATTTGTCATTTTTGCTGACTTTAATTGGTGAACTGGAGTTGGAGCAAGTGGTGTAATGCTAAATATCCAAGTCTTTTCCAATGAGGAAAAAAACTCATCTACATCTCGAATGGCCTGTAATTTTTCTTATATTGTTCATGTTTTTTTAAACAAAAGGAAGATATGCTGCATCTAATGCACTGTACTGAGTCTTTGTATTCTGCATTTTTCTCCAATACAAAAGGGTTAAGACCAGTTGAACATTTTGCATATCCCCATTACAGACTGATTGCACACCTGCACCAGCGCTGTCGTGCATCCCCTTTGCCTGCCGGTGCCAGCAGCACTCAGTGTGTGTGTGTGTGTGTGTGTGTTCTCATCTAATGATCATGACTTCTTCACATCCTTCTTTTCTATCAGCTCACCGCCATTTAGTACAAATTACAGCCATCAGCTCCACCCACGACACATCGTAGCCGTCGATTCCCGAGGGAGCAATTCTTCAAATCTTCTTCAAATCTTTCTTCCACATGCCCAGGTAAGACGTGTTCACCCACAGGCCAGCATGCATGAATGCCCACACTCTCTGGCCCCGGTTACCCAATATAACCCTTTCAGCTGAACCCTGGCCAGCCATAACTTGATTTAATTACTATCTCATTACTCTCTGCAGCTGCACATACTCTGTCGACTCTCTGTCCTTCTACTCCAGGCTTGTGAATTCCACTCAATTGCCCCGGTTAATGGAGAGAACACAATAAAGCATCGAACACTCTTGGAGGTAAAACTCCTCTATACACCACGACATTGAGCGGGAAACCTCAAAGCCTGAATCGGCCACAGCACAGCCTGGTTCGGTTTAGGGAAGCTGGGTTTACATGATCGCCAGCTACGACTGCCATATTGACAGACCCTCCACCATGGAGCGGTAATGCAGCCGGAATGAGCGGAGAACTAAAATCAGCCATGCGCCCTCACGCCCACCGCTGGCGTTCGACTCCGCTGTAATAGTTTCTATTTGTGGAAGAGGAAGGATATAAACAAATGCATTAGCTTTGCCTCACCACAGGAACGACGGGGGAAAACAAGTCAAAGTGAACAGCGGGAAAGAGAGGAGGTGAGGCGGTGGGTGCGGAAAGGAGTGGGGGAAGGCAGAAATGAAATGAAAATGTTGCGATTGGGATGTAAAACTGCAAAGTGGCGTGAACAGATAAGGGACGGAGAGAGAGAAAGTGAGAGGGAGGGAGGACGAAGATGGTGTGAGTAGATCCAATCTCCAACCCTGTCAATCAGAACCGCAGTGTTTACTGCCCACACATCCCTGCCCCTCTTACAGGCATTACACATGCAGCGAGGACTGTCTCGCGTCAGCCGTATTGATCATGTGCCAGGACGGACCGGCGGCTTCTGCTGATTGAATATGTTGGATGACTTCCATTGTGGAGCTTCGTCTTCAAAGTGGTTCCGAAGCTCTGGATCAAACGCAGAGTGTCGTAAGTGATTACGGACGGTAATGATAATGACTTTGTTCTCTTCTGAATGACTGTTTGATGAAGTTTGTTAGGCTTCTTCTGCGTCTGAAGTTCAAAGAGGCATGCCGACCACTTCCTGAAGTGAGTGAAATGGCTCCTGTCGTTAAATTGACTGTATAATAAAATCATTTGCTAGCTCATGAACTCTGTAAATCTGTAATAATTTTTCTAGAATATCAGTGCCAGGAATTACTCACCCCTTGCAAAAAAATGACTAGGTACAGTATAAAAAAGCGCTGGGTTAAAACATTCCAATTTGGGTTATTTTGGTAACCCAACGCTGGGTCAAATATGGACAAACCCAGCGTTGGGTTATTTTAACCCAGCCAGCTGGGTTAAATCTTTCACCCAACATGCTGGGTTGTTTTAATGAACTCAAATATTGAATGAAATTTCTGTTGCTGGCTTAAAATGAACCAAAATTAGATTAGAAATTAAAAAGTAGAACATTCATTAATAAGTGAAAACACCCATGGAAATGTTTAACAATTAACAAAGCATTTTAGAAAAATCTAACATTTAAAAGTAATATTTTGATTCTAGCGTATTAAATGGTTCTCTGTTATTCTTTTTAAGCAAAGTAGTGCTGGATTTCTGATGATTTGTGCTACCCTGTCAGATTTTGCTACCGCCCATTAAAACCGATGGTAGGATAATTCGACAGCAAAAACTGCTACCTATCAGATTTTGCTTCCAGCTTGATATTAATATGGTTAAACCTAACCTTACAGTAGGCCTATGAAAAATACAGTGTTGTACAAATGCAGCATAATCTAGGGTAGCATTATTTGTTAAAATTACGCAATATTTATGTGCGCAGGTGCAGTAAACCCTGGTAGGGCAATCTGACAGGTAGGACAAAATGTTGGAACACCTGTGTGTCGTTGAAATCTGAGCCGGCGATGGGCTGCTATTCCCCGGAGAACCTGCGAACTTCAGACTGCCGCCTCACATTTCACTTGTAGCTAAAACATGCCGTGACTTCATAACCTGTCAATAAACAAACAGTACAGAGTTCTGAGAACATATTTTAACATCTAAATTAATTAGAAGCAGTATTATAGTGAATAAAATCAGTTTGTCATACAAGGAAATGTGTTTCCATCACACGAAATGACCATTGCTGACGCATTTAACTGACTGACAATTCTTCTGTATGTTGCGGTAAATAAAATAATTTACAGCGGAATAAAGACTTTATAGATGGAATAATATGTATACAAACCTTAAAGGGTACATAACATACACAGTTTCACCTAATCTCATGTTAATCCTGAGTACCTATAGAGTAGTACTGTGTCCTTAATATCTCCAAAAAGTCTTTAGTTTTATCATATTTATAAAAGAAAAATACAGCTTTCTGATTTTCTTCGGAAAAGAAGAAAATCCGTGGGCAGAGCTAAGCACAGACACAAACATTGATGCAGTTTCACTTACCATCTGCAGTTCTGAATCATGATCGGGATCTTTTATAGCTGGGACCGCTCCATCTTTCAGCATCAAACAATGTGCAAATCCAGCGTCGAACTGGCCCTTGTATATGAAACGTTCGTCAACAAACACACTTGCAAAACTCTTGCTGCCCCGGAAAAAGGAACTGCATCCACTGTTCACGTAACCCTGGGTTCTTCTGGAAGCTAAGCAAAGTTATCTTTGCCTTACAACCAAAACCACATTTCTTTAGAGACATTCTTCCCAAGTGAATCCCTTGCAGCTGTGCAGCCGAATGAAGCGTGTTGATGGGCATGCTCTTTCTCGCGCTCTAGTCTATGTGTGCGCGGGCACGCTTTTCCGGGAGAAATGCTCATATAAGGAGTTCCACTACCGATTACGTCATTAAAGCCACGATAAAAAAAAAACAGCCGAAACCTGTTCCAACCCGGAAGTAAGATTTTCGGCATAGAAATTCTCTATCATTCGTCCAGATAATTTTTTTAAACTTTGGCCATGTTTAGCATGAGAATCCAACTCTTTAACACTGTAGACAACTCTGAATACACAAAACACCATTGTACCCCCCCTTTAATTTTACTGAAGAAGTCCACTAAATCGATGGCACTGAGAACTCGCTCTCTAGTCTCTCCTGAGGAGAAAAGCCCACACTCCGAGCCTCCGACTGTAACACAACAGCTGGGTTAAAGTGCAGGCGCAGGTTATTTCATCGGTGAGAGGGGGAGGGGTGTACAGTTTTAGCGGTCAGTAAGATTGACCCAGCCACTAACACAACAGCTGGGTTACACAAAAAACTACTCAACACTGGAAAAATAACCCAACATAATGACCCAACAGGCATAACCCTTTAGGGTGTAATCATGGTAAAATCCCATAGTACAGATTATATTATTACATTAAAACTGTGACAGTGACCTGCTATTAGCCACCATTAGAAAAATGACAATTCTGATGATTGAGTAATCAAATTATATATATATATATATCATTTTTTTTTTTTTTGTGGTAATAAAAATAGACCTAAGTGACCAAAAGAGTGATCAAAATTACTTTAAATTTTTAAATGACTGCAGAGGGCGCCAACGCCCTGATCATCGTTTTAACACTTTGCTGTGTGCTATAATTGGCTAAACAATATTTAATTCAAATATCCACTTAATCTATAATATTGGGCCATTTCTCTATGACAGAAATGATACAGCCACTGCAATGTCTTGTACAGGTCCTTCTCAAAAAATTAGCATATTGTGATAAAGTTCATTATTTTCTGTAATGTACTGATAAACATTAGACTTTCATATATTTTAGATTCATTACACACAACTGAAGTAGTTCAAGCCTTTTATTGTTTTAATATTGATGATTTTGGCATACAGCTCATGAAAACCCAAAATTCCTATCTCAAAAAATTAGCATATCATGAAAAGGTTCTCTAAACGAGCTATTAACCTAATCATCTGAATCAACTAATTAACTCTAAACACCTGCAAAAGATTCCTGAGGCTTTTAAAAACTCCCAGCCTGGTTCATTACTCAAAACCGCAATCATGGGTAAGACTGCCGACCTGACTGCTGTCCAGAAGGCCATCATTGACACCCTCAAGCAAGAGGGTAAGACACAGAAAGAAATTTCTGAACGAATAGGCTGTTCCTTTGCTGTATCAAGGCACCTCAGTGGGAAGTCTGTGGGAAGGAAAAAGTGTGGCAGAAAACGCTGCACAACGAGAAGGGGACCTGCGGAAGCAGTGGACTGAGTCTGGAGTAGAAACATCCAGAGCCACTGTGTACAGGCGTGTGCAGGAAATGGGCTACAGGTGCCGCATTCCCCAGGTCAAGCCACTTTTGAACCAGAAACAGCGGCAGAAGCGCCTGACCTGTGCTACAGAGAAGCAGCACTGGACTGTTGCTCAGTGGTCCAAAGTACTTTTTTCGGATGAAAGCAAATTTTGCATGTCATTCGGAAATCAAGGTGCCAGAGTCTGGAGGAAGACTGGGGAGAGGGAAATGCCAAAATGCCTGAAGTCCAGTGTCAAGTACCCACAGTCAGTGATGGTCTGGGGTGCCATGTCAGCTGCTGGTGTTGGTCCACTGTGTTTTATCAAGGGCAGGGTCAATGCAGCTAGCTATCAGGAGATTTTGGAGCACTTCATGCTTCCATCTGCTGAAAAGCTTTATGGAGATGAAGATTTCATTTTTCAGCACGACCTGGCACCTGCTCACAGTGCCAAAACCACTGGTAAATGGTTTACTGACCATGGTATTACTGTGCTCAATTGGCCTGCCAACTCTCCTGACCTGAACCCCATAGAGAATCTGTGGGATATTGTGAAGAGAAAGTTGAGAGACGCAAGACCCAACACTCTGGATGAGCTTAAGGCCGCTATCGAAGCATCCTGGGCCTCCATAACACCTCAGCAGTGCCACAGGCTGATTGCCTCCATGCCACGCCGCATTGAAGCAGTCATTTCTGCAAAAGGATTCCCGACCAAGTATTGAGTGCATAACTGAACATAATTATTTGAAGGTTGACTTTTTTTGTATTAAAAACACTTTTCTTTTATTGGTCGGATGAAATATGCAAATTTTTTGAGATAGGAATTTTGGGTTTTCATGAGCTGTATGCCAAAATCAGCAATATTAAAACAAAAAAGGCTTGAACTACTTCAGTTGTGTGTAATGAATCTAAAATATATGAAAGTCTAATGTTTATCAGTACATTACAGAAAATAATGAACTTTATCACAATATGCTAATTTTTTGAGAAGGACCTGTATATGTGGACATCAAAACGTATGGAAGGCCATTTTAGCCACTGAATAATAATAAAAAAGTTATTACGACTTGAGATATAAACTCACAATTGCGAGTTATAAAGTCAGAATTGCATGATATGAACTTGCAATTCTGAGAAATAAAGTCACAATTGCGTGACGTAAATTTGCAATTTTGAGTTATAAAGTCAGAATTCTGAGATATAAGCACATATATTTAACCATTTACTTACCCTCATGACATTTTAAAACAGTTTTATCTCTTTTTTTTAATAGAACAAATAATGAGGTTCTTAGTAACGCTTGAAAGAGGGTGAACCAACTTCAGGGTTAGGTTAAAAGTAGCCGAATTAGCATAAGACTTTTTAATACGACTGGATTTGTATTTAACTTGATTTAATACAAACATTGTAAGTTACAAATTATAAAGCTTCACTTTCATGGTTATTCAAACAGCGGTTAAATTACACAGAGAAAGTGAGCGTAGAATACTTACATTATCAAATAGTAGGCTATGACTCACTTCAGTCTAGCCAAGTTTAAACAACTTTGAAAAAAAAAACCTCCCATTGCAATCAGTCAAGCTGGCTATACACTGTTTGATGAATGAATCTTCAACTTACATCATACGTACATCTGCACTTCGTTGTTTATGATGAAAGAATTAGCGAGCAGAATTTAGTCAGCGAGCACACTCACTGAACACTGGCTTTTCAGCTTCTGATTGGCCAATCCATTCATAAACTGGCCATTAAATTAATAAAATTAATAAACTTGCATCTGATTGGTTATAATGTGCAGCGCAGTAAAAACATGCTAAATTAATTTTATGCTGCAATCAACGTACACACACTTCACCTGATGTTTTTTGTAACAAAGCCTTTTAGAGACCAGGGGCTCAAAAAAAAAAAAAAAGATATATATATATATATAAAATCACTGTATTTTACAATCTATAAGCCATTTTCGGAAGCCATATGATAGAATCGTGCTATGCAAACAATGAATTTTAATTGATCATTTGTACATGCAAAATTGGGTGCATCATGTCATCATGTCAAACGGCAAGCATCACTGGCTTATAACCAGATCACTTCCAAAAACTTGCAATAAAGTGCACAGGTTGTATGGACTATTTTTATGGTACCTTTTATTGTGCTGTTTGTCATGTTTTGGAGCTTGACAGCCCCTGGTCACTATATTGTTTTGTAGTATAAATGTTTTAAAACATCTCTTTGTGTGCTTCTGGAAGAATAAAAAAGAAAATATCCTGTACAGTACAGTTTGAGAAGTCTGCAGTCTGTAAGATTTTTTGAAGGAAATGAATAGATTTGTACAGCAAGGACGCATAAAACTGATGACAAAAATGACAGCAGCAATTTATAAAGTCAGAATTGTGTGCTATAAGTTTTTGTCTTGCAATTCTGACTTTATAATTCAGAAATGCGAGTTTGTATCTCGCAATTCTGACTTTTTTTCAGCATTGCATGATATAAACTCACAACTGCGAGTTCTAAAGTCAGAATTGCTTGATATAAACTCAGAGTTGCAAGTTCTAAAGTCAGAATTGCAAGATATAGACTCACAATTCTCTTTTTTTCTCAGAATTGTGTCATCTAAATTCACTATTGCGAGAAATAGTCAGAACTGTGAGATACAAACTCAATTTGCAATTGCTAGTAATAAAATGAAATTTGAGATATAAATAATAAAAAGAAATGTGAGATATAAATGCACAATTCTGACTTTTTTTCTCAGAACTGCATGATATAAACCAAGCGGCAACCTCCCGCTCTCGCTCTTGAAACAATACGGAAGTGACTGAAGCTGCAGTTCATCGGCTGGCCACTTGAGGCTAGCTGCAAAAGGGAGCATTTTAACTAGACTCTAGTGTTAAAATGCTCAACTTTATAACAGATAAAAACATGTTTACAGCCTGGTGCAAAAAGTGGTTTTGGTTTTTACAGCTAGTTTTGCCCTTCATGACAACTCTGAGGGGGGTGAATTTTTTTCTAACTCACCCGTTTAAATTATATTAAGCATTAAAATTCTGCATAATTAAGGGCGTGGCCACTTGAGTGACAGGTGTCAGGCAGTCGTCACATTACCTCATCTTATTCCAGAAGTTGAACTTAGCATCTCAGCCATGTTATTGCGTTTGTTTTTGCTTAGGGTGTTACTTTATCAGGATTATTTTAATACATTTAAAATCCAGACATCTTAGCTCCACCCACGTCACGCCTCTTTGTCCATTTTATATTTTCCTGGAGTGACGCGCTTCTAAAATGGCGACGACAGGCCCCGCCCAACTTTTGCTTCAAAAACGCTCTACTGAAACCTGTGATTCTATACTCTTTGCCTACGGGTGACGTCACTGACACTACATCCATGTTTTTTACAGTCTATGATATAAACTCAAAATTGTGAAAAATAAAATCAGAATTGCTAGATAACTCGCAATTGCAGTTTATAAATTCAGAATTGTGAGATATAAACTCACAACGACGATTTATAAAATCAGAAATGTGAGATATAAATGCACAGTTCTGACTTTTTTTCTCAGAATTGCATGATATAAACTTACAATTGCGAGAAATAAAGTCAGAATCGCTTGATATAAACTCAATTGCAAGTTCTAAAGTCGGAATTGCAACATATAAACTTTTTTCAAGATAAAAAATTATTTTTTTCTCAGAATTGTGTGATATAAACTTACAATTGTGAGAAATAAAGTCATAATTGTGAGATATAAACTCACAAGTGCAAGTTATAATGTCTGAATTGTGAGATATAAACTCACAGTTGTGAGTTATTAAGTCAGAATTGCAAGATAATCTCAAAATTCTTTTTTTCTCAGAATTGTGTGATATAAACTCACAATTGAGAGAAATAAAGTCAGAATTGTGAGATATAAACTCACAAGTGCAAGTTATAATGTCTGAATTGTGAGATATAAACTCACAATTGTGAGTTATTAAGTCAGAATTGCAAGATAATCTCAAAATTCTTTTTTTCTCAGAATTGTGTGATATAAACTCACTATTGCGAGAAATAAAGTCAAAATTGTGAGACATAAACTCACAATTACAAGTTATAAAGTCAGAATTGAGATATAAACTCACAATTGGGAGTTATTATGTCAGAATTGCTTGATATAAACTGAATTGCAAGTTCTAAAGTCAGAATTGCAATATATAAACTCACAATTCTCTTTTTTCTCAGAATTGTGTGATATAAACTTACAATTGAGAGAAATAAAGTCAGAATTGTTAAATATATACTCACTATTGCAAATTATAATGTCTGAATTGTGAGATATAAACTCACAATTGTGAGTTATTAAGTCAGAATTGCAAGATATAAAATCACAATTCTCTTTTTTTCTCAGAATTGCATGATATAAACTCACAATTGCGAGAAATAAAGTCAGAATTATGAGACATAATCTCACAACTGCTATAAGTTATAAAGTCAGAATTGAGATATAAACTCGCAACTGCAAGTTATAAAATCTGAATTGTGAGATATAAACTCAATTGAAAGTAATAAAGTCAGAATTGTAAGATATAATAAACACAATTCTTTTTTTTCTCAGAATTCCGTAATCTAAACTCACAATTGTGACAAATAACGTCAAAGTTTGTAAGATAAAAAGACAACTACTTTTTTTCTTGTGATTTTTTGCATGATATAAACTCAGTTGTGAGCTATAAAGTCAGAATTATGAGATATAAACTCGGAATTACAAGTTATAAAGTAAGACTTGTGAGATATAAACTCGCAGTTGCGAGTTATAAAGTCACAATTGCGTGATATAAACTCAAAATTGAGAAATTACTTTTCTCACAAATGCAAGTTTGTATATAAACTCGATATAAACTCGCAATTGCGAGTTATAAAGTCCAATTTTGAGAAGGAAAAAAAGACTGATATGTTCCCAGAATTGCAAGTTTATATCTCACAAGTCTGACTCAATAACTCGCAATTGCGTTCGAAAGTTAGAATTGCAAGATATAAACACAATTTTGACAAAAAAGTCACAGTTGCAAGATATAAACTCGCAATTCTGAGCAAAAAAGTCAGACTTGAGAGTTTATGTCACAATTACAAATTGAAAAAAAGTCAGAATTGCAAGATGTAAATTTAATTGCGAGAGAAAAAGTCAGAAATGTGAAATTTTACCTTGAAATTACCTTTTTTATGTTTTATTCTGTGGTGGAAACAGGCTTCCTACATGTTGGATGCTCATCCAAAAGTGTAAATATGTGAAGTTTATTCTATTTGTCGAATATCCATTCACAATCCAAATGCAGAGGTCAGAGTCTTCATTATACAGCATTCTGCATTCCATAAAGGTCACTAGTGTAACCTTTAACACTATTTGAAGGAGAACCTGCAATATATTCATTCTAATGGTTTCACAATAGTAACCTTATAGCATTTTAGCACAAACTGTGTTTTCCTAAGCGAGAGAAAGGTCTGTGTACCGAGCGGTTCAGATGAGGATACAACAAATTACAATTGGGCCAGTAATGATGACTTCTTTTCAATGTCAGTGAATTGACTGGCCCAGAATGGAGCATGACATAAAGCTCCAACTATCTTTTCTGACAGGCTCGTCTTCATCTCAGTAACTCTTACATTTTCATTCCCTCCTCTGACCTCAATCAAGGCCTTTCGCTTTTATCATAGCGCAATTTCCATCACAGATATAAACTCATTTGCGCTCATGAAGGTCAATGACTGAATGAACACAAACGGAGAGACTTATCTGGACACGGCTGGTCTTACAGCAGAATCTGATGTCATTATGAAGATTCACTGTGGGACGACTCTGTAAATAAGCCGCTCTCAAAGACATCAGACGGCAGAGTGACACGGAGCCGGTGAAGGACGGAACCGTGTTGGAAAACCTACTGACAGAGAAACACACGGCTTGTTGTGCCACACACACGTAACAAGTAATA
>CM065138.1:20675000-20817500 GCA_033026305.1 Cirrhinus molitorella
ATATTATCACTTATAGTTATGAACTTTGAAATATACACACACCACAACGCCTCCCATAATGCCTAAAACTTTACAGTCGTTTTTGACATCATCATATTTTTTCTATGAACGTGTGGCCTACAGTATGCTGTTTTAGCATAAATTACACAGTCTATAAAGGAAAATAAGAACGATCACCTGCAAAGTACTGACATGTCACAGCTCCCCTCGTATAAGACGTTAATGGAAGTCTTGAGTACATAATGTGGCTTAAATGGCAGTGTTTTAAGCCCCGCCCACATCGCCAGCTACAGTTGACGAACAATAGCAATTTCTGCTCTCCAAGTGACATGGTTCACCCAAGTGTAAAAAAAAAATACTTTAAAAGCCCATGATATAGTAGCAAGTGGCACAACTTAACTGTGAACATAATTGCAGCTTTGGAGCTAAAGGTTCAACCGGCTAGATTAACCCTCTGATCCAGGCCAATTTTAGCTCACGATTCACACAGCACGGTGTTTGCGGTAAACGGTGCAGTGAAAATGAAACCTTTAAACTTTTAATCTTTTCTCTTCACCCCTGTGTTCAGCATACAGCTGTTTGTCTGTCAATGAGGCCTTTTCCTCAGCATCATCTCTCATATACAGTAATTTTACTATCTGCCTCCAAAAATAATGACAAGCAGCAGGCAGCAGAACACATCCATTTGATTAAATGTTCTAGTTTTTTATACATCAATCTCGGAAGCAAAAAACATGTAAATGCACATCAAAGAAAACAAATGATTCATCTGCATAATAATAACAATAAGATAAACATAAAAACAGAAAGCAAATGAGGCAGCACAAGAACTTGTCAAATCACTCTCTCAATTTAGGACAACAGCGCCTTCTGTTGGTGTGAAATTGAAGCCTGTGATGAGAGATGGCCATGGCACAATACTGTCTGCAACATGTCATTCATTTGACCTTCTTTTCTATTCAGAACTCATATCATGACAATTAAAAAGATCAATGAAATCATGCAGTTACAGGAATTTCAATTAAAATACTCTAAATATTAGTTCTTAGCCTCATTTCAACAAAAACACCATTTAAAGGTTCACTCCTGAATAGCATTTCCTGATCATTTACTTATCCACGATGTTCATGTCTTTCTTTTTTTTCAGTCGAAAAGAAATGAAGTTTTTTGAGGAGAACATTCCAGGATTTTTCTCCATATTGTGGACTTCAATGGCGACCAGTGGGTTGAAGGTCCAATATTGCAGTTTCAGTGCAGCTTCAACAGGCTCTAGTCTTATCTAATTATATATATATATATATATATATATATATATAATTTCTTATCTAATAATAATAATAATAATAATAATAATAATAATAATATACTTTTTAACACAGCGTCCATGACATCGCCTGGTTAGTCTGTGTATTTCGTTTCAAAAAGGTAGGGTAGGGTATTGTTGTTAGACCTTTTTTGTAAAGGGCGTTTGTCTTTCTTTGCAGGTTTGCTTTGCAAACACTGGGTCGGTATTTCCGGCTACGTCTTGTGTAATATTTTTAACGTTATTATGTAATGCTGGTATGCACGTGACGTTGCCGTCTGCTAGAGCGAGTGCGGCTCCGCCCACTGAGTGGCAAAAAGAATGAGTGGCAGCACTGGTTTCAGCGTAAATGTTGCGACAGAACACACAAAACACCTCTAAAACCAGAACGAGCTTTGCGATTGACTGTACAAAGAGATTTGACAAGAAACCTGAGGTACATTTTAACAGGCTGCCGAAAGCTACAAAAAAAGAAAAGCAAATGGACCGCTGCAATTCCAAGAAAAAATTGGACTCCAGGCGGTGAAACACGGGTTTGCAGTTATCGCTTCATATATGTTCAATTTTGATGTAAAAGCATGCCCTATATATTGTATTGTCATATCATATTGACAAGTTGACAACTCATCAATTAAATACATACCATCTTAAATTATGCACACCTGGATGTTTTTAAATAAACACTAACAAAAAACTATATAGGCTAATATTTTGCGCTGGACGATATAACTATATATAGGCTATATATATATATATATATATATATATATATATATATATAATAGATCACCGGGGTTTAGACCAACCTATTTTGTATTTACAAAATGTGTTCAGGGGCAAATCTGCTTTGTGTATTTCCTCGGCGCTGAAATCAAGCGCATACTATAAATGTCAGGAAACACGATTCCTGGCTGCATATCAATATCCATGGACCACTGGATATTTGGTAAACAAGGACCGTTACATCAAGTCTAGCAAAAGGATTAATGTTTTGTTTTACTCGCGTTTTCGCAGCTTCCCTATTTAAATCCATTCACGCAGCTGCTTCTTTTGCCACTCAGGCCGGCTGAGGTGGCGTGTTTCGGCGGGAAAATTATGTCAATGCATACAGCATTTTTGGTTAAAAGAAAATGGTAGATCGTTTCGCTAAATAAGACACTTATACACTTTTAACACCGAATAAAGCATATAATCAGTACCTGAGATGGCCATTGTACAATGTATGTTGTTGTGCCAGCCACGACGTCGCAGAAATAGAAACCGTTTCTAAATCGCTTGACGCTGTCGTGGCTAGTTTGGACAAAAATTCGATTAACGTTGAAAAGATACCTTGTGTCCTTGTCGTAGTTGGTAATACTCTCTTCCATTTTCTGATACAACCAGATGTGTCAATAAGCTCTTAGCTGATTGGCTTGCCAAGAATGCTTCATGCATATTTTCCGCTCGCATTGAAATTGTTCGACTTGCGCGTTCGCGGCAAACGCAAGCGACGCTAATTCGCCTCTATTCGCGTCTTTGCATTGACTTTGTATGTAATAGGGATGGCTCGATACCATAATTTTGGCTTCGGTACGATACAAGAATGTTATATCTCGGTATCGATACTAAACCTACCTAAGTATGTTAACATAATAAACATGTATTAGTTTATCATTTATAAATAATTATTGACCTAGATTAATAAGTGCTGTAATACTGTTAGGTCATCTTACCTACAGAATTTTAATAAAGGTTGTTTTACTGTAAAGTGTTATTCTAACACTCAAAATATTCAAAATCACATTATTACCTCTCTGTCTCTCTGATTGTTTTTAGATTTCAGACTCAGAAAGTATTTTTTACTCTGCTTTAAAAGTACTTAGTACTAAGTATAATATTGCACTTTTCACTGCACTGTTTCATATTAAATATTTAATACTTTATTACATTAGAAATATATTAGGCCTACTTTCTTACTTTTACTCAAGTAAAAGTAATTCTAAAATTTACTTGAGTACAAGAAAATACTACATTGTTAATATTCTTAATTATTAAAGGTAAAACAAACAACAATTTTTAATCATGAAATGTAGTTTAGAGAAACGTATGACATTATATGCTTTTTTTTTTTAAATCCAAAGAAAAGCACTGATAAACTACAGATTTTTCTACTTTTTAAATTTACTTGAGTAAAGTATAAATAGCCTACTTCACTACTGTCCACTATCATTTATGAATAAAAGTTATTAAAATCTGAATTTTTGAAGGATGAATGACGCACTCACCTGTCGATCTCTAAATTTGTGGAAAAGATCAGGATGAGCAAGTGACAAATGCTTGGTGATTTATAGAACGCTTGCATACAGGTGCATTAATGTCAGTTCATTCACCTTTATCATCATGCATTTCACTTCTACTGTCTTTATTTACTGCTTTCGAGCGCGTTGATGGAGTTTCATCTGTTTGTTGATTGCATTTTTCTCACGTTTACCGGTTTTGCAGCAATTTGGGAAGCACTGAGACTGAGGAAAGACTGAGGAAAGAAAGACATAAACATCTTGGATGACATGGGGGTGAGTAAATTATCAGGAAATTTAAATTCACAAGTGAACTAATCCTTTAATTCTACTCAGATGATGAAAAATGGTGATGAAAAATTTAATTTACCTACATCATAGGTGAACTTTAACCTCTTCAAACATGTTGTAACTTAACTGGTGCTTTTTTCTTATTTGTCTGAAATCCATGTACTATTTTCAGACCAAAAACCCATGAGAAATCACAGTATAGGAGAGTTCAAGAGAACGAATCACCTTGGACAACAAACGCATGAACAAACACATGTGGTGCAGCTCTGTCACTGCTGCTGTGCTTGCTTATGGATTTGCTCCGGGATGTTCCTATGGAAATAGAGAGGAGAGGAACGTATCTAATGCCAGGTGATGGATTTCTGTTCATGAGAAGGACTTAATGAAAAAGCTCTCAACTAGGAGGTGAATGTGTTAGCTTTATACATCTTCTTTTCGAACCTCATCAAAGGTGGACATCAAAAACCTCATCCTGTTCCTCCTGAGAGCCGTCTGTGATGACTGTGGAGGTACAGAGAGAGAGAATAAAAGGCTGGGAAAGAGTCACTCAAGTCACTATGAATTATTATCATCGTTTACTCTTTGAAAAGATAAATAGTACAGTGTACTAGGCAGGATCAGGATTCTACTGCAGTAGCCTATGTACTGTACAGTGTGGTCCAGTGACCACTAGTAAAAATGCTTAAAATGTACTCATTTAAATTAGTTTTTTTTTTTGTCAACAACAATTACCATATATTCAACTTGACAAAACATACATTTACATTTTTTTATTACGTTATTTTAATATTATATTTGTAAGAACATGACAAGGCATGAACATTTACAGTACAACAGTTATTCTCATTTATTTTATTTATAAAATATTTGGAATATTTTATCTTATTTGTAGAATATTGTATAATATCTAAGTAAAAAAATGCTGTTATTTGCATTTTTTTAAATAAATAAAAAAATAATTAAATATGAATAAAATTGCTAATAATTTACTTCATTTATATACTGTATGTATGTATGTATGTATGTGTATATATATATATATATATATATATATATTAAAAATGTCATCATGCTGACAATATAAATTGTTATTATATTTTAAACATTTGTAAATTTATATTAACTATATTTATTTATTTATTTATTTATACAAACTATATATATATATATATATATATATATACATATACAATTTCTGATGATCCAGTGCTTATTTTATATATATAGAAAATAAGAAACTTTCATGCTTACTATGAAAATAGATTAAAATAAATGTGTTAAATATAATTAATTGTAAGAACATTACAATGCATGTACATTTACAGTAAAATAGTTTTGATTATTTTAATTTATTTCGTTTTATTGATAAAATATTTATATATTTTTAATTAGTAGAATATTAATTCTAAGTAACAAAATTGCTGTTATTTGCATAATTAGCATTTTTCTAAATAAAAATAATTAAATATGAATAAAATCTCTAAATAATTTACTTTTTTATGTACTGTATGTAAGTGTGTGTGTGTGTGTGTGTGTGTGTGTGTGTATACATATATATTCAAAATGGCATGACGCTGACGCTGTAAATTATTATATTTTTACATTTTGTAAATAAAACTATATTTATTTATACCAACTATATATATATATATATATATATGAACATACATTTTAAATAACTTGTTTTCTACTTACTATTAAAATAGAGTAAAACAATTGTGTTAAATATAATTCATTGTAAGAACATGACAATGCATATAATTGTACAGTAAAATAATTTAGATTATTGTCATTTATTTTATTAATAAAATATTTTTAATATTTTTTTCATTTTAATTGAATTAATTTTAATTAACATTTTAATTTTTACAGCTAATATAGTTGTTGCATATTTGCATATTTTTTCTAATTAAATAAAAATAATTACAAATGAATAAAATGGATACTACATATATATATATAATTTATTTATATACTGTATATATGTATGTTTATGTATCTCTCTCTCTCTCTCTCTCTCTATATATATATATATAATTTATATTATATTATAAAATCATTTCTATTATTATTACTTCTTTTTTTTAATTGAAAAGTACCTTGTACATTTAATAATAAAAAACATATATTTTCTCCTTACTATTAAAATAGATTAAAATAGTTGTGTTCAATATAATTGATTGTAAGAACATGACAATGCATGTACATTTACATTGATTATTTTAATTTATTTTATTTTATTGATAAAATATTTTTTCATATTTTTTAATTTGTAGAATATTAGCTATAAGTAAAACATAGCTGTTATTTGCATATTTTTTCTAATTAAAAACATGATAAAATTGATAAAATCATTTACTTTAAAATGACATCATAATGACAATATAAATTGTAATTATACTTTTAAAATTAAATAGAAATACACTTAAAAACAAATGTATTATGTTAGTATATATTAATATTAGTTTATAGTATTATATCATATATTAATTTATATTATGAATAATAAAGAACATATATTTTCTATTTACTATTAAAATTGATTAAAATAATTGTATTAAATATAATTTATTGTAAGGACATGACAATTTACAGTTAAATAGTTTTGATTATTCTGATCCATCCATCCATCTATATAAATGAATTTTTAACATATAAATAGTAAATCAAAAAAAAAATCCAGTGATTTTTTTCTCAAAATTATATTAATTTCTAATCATTTTTGTTCAATTCTATATATAGAAATGAATATAATTTTGAGAAGAAAAAAAGTAGTCACTAGAAAAAAAATCCACATCTGTAGGTGTTGGATTATAGTGTATCGTGTGTGTGTGTGTGTGTGTGTGTGTGTGTGTGTGTGTGTGTGTGTGTGTTGTGTGTTCCAGTACACTTGTGTATAAATGTGCATTTACCCGGAGTCTCTGCTATCGGCTCTGTGCTGGAGGGAGGCGGAAAGCTGAAAGAGCGTGTGGCCTTAAAGGAAACGTCATTGTGACAACTGACGCTCTGTGCTCGCTTACGGCACTCAATGGCCAAACGACTGCAACAGTCTTTATGACAGCTCACCCCACACACTGGAAAAAAACACACAGGATGGTCACAATTTCACATTTACACTAGAAAAAAACAAGAGTTAGGACCTAAATTTGGTTTCATACCTTTGCATTTGCATCGCTGTTTGTAAAATCCCCATATCTGTAAGAATTAGCATACATTAAATAAATGACTATATATATATATATATATATATATATATACACAAAAAAAGGAACATATTGAATGTTTAGCTCATTATACAGTATGTAGCTCATTATGACTCAAAAATACAGTAAAATTTGTGAAAGTTCCTTGGAATAGAATTTTAAATCTTTTGTAACATTATAAATGTCTTTACTGTCACTTTTGATCAATTTTATGCATCTGTGCTGAGAAAAGATTTAATTTAAATATTGAAATATTAAATGAAAAATAAAGCATTAACTAATTTTTAAAAATAAATCCTAACTGCCCCCAGACTTTCGAGTTTAATTTAATGTCTATATTTCATAAACCTTTTTTTAAAAATACTACTTATTTCTTTACATCTAATATATATATATATATATATATATATATATACTTGAAAAAAAAAAACTTTGTGTGGGGAAAAAAAAAGTACCTTAAATTTAATTTAGTGGAAAAAGCTTTTCAAAAATGCTGGTTCAACCAAAACACTAAAGAAAAAGGAAAACAGGTTCTCTGCTGGGGTGGATCTTGACAGGAAATTAGAAAATAGGAAGTGGTTACTATCTACGCCCAACTACCAACTGTGAACATAACAACATCTTTCCCACAGACACACCCTTAAACACAACCTTGCTGCACTTGCGGTGAGAACAGCACAAGCGCCATAAACCTCTGACAGCGAAGACAAATAAGAACGAATGCAAGCTGTAAATATGATCTGGCTTACGAGTGATAATAAAATAGGCATTATGTGCATCTCGGCTTTTTGAAATAAATACAGATCAGGATGTCTGTTTCTCATGACGCTGAAAAGATCTTTTTTCATCTCATGTGTGGGTTGTCATCACGTCGGAGATGAAGATAAAGAGTTTGAGCCTCATATAAATCGTGTACTCACCAAACGAGAGCAGTGCCGACAAAATGAAGGCTTGACGCTGCTCGTCTCTGTAAACGTGTGAACAAAACCCATCTTGCAGTTCTGTAAGGAGCTCGCCTTTGTGAAGTACTCAATCATCTCCTCACGGCTAATTTTACAATCCCTGGGAGTGAAAATGAAAAAGAAAAAGATGGGGCCTTTACTGTACTGTAGACTTTGATAAATGAGGGGAAATAATGACTCCAGATAAACTGGACAGATGTCTTGATAAACCCACTGGTTTTGGTCCAGTTCATCAAACTTGCCGAGGTAAGGGAAATTTTTCCTGATGGTCTCAAACTCTCCTTGGGAAATGTAGCCATCGCCATCGGTGTCGTAATTTTGGAACACTGACTGAAAGTAAGACATCTTATGATTAGTCCTCCTTCACCACAAGGTAATTTATTAAACGCCTTTCTGGAATTCTTGTCAAATTTATGCAATATCACACACTAAACATGATTGGGTGATTGTAAATACTATATTTCTTTAATCAGCCAATTAATATTGCCAAATATTTATTTATTTATTTATTTTTTTTTTTTTGCTGCAGTCATGAACATATTTACAAAAAGCATGGTTTCTTGTGTCTAGGTTACCTTTTTGGGTAACGCTTTAAATTACAGCCCGCAAAGAACTATGTAAGTATGCTGAACTTACAGCGTACTTATAAAGAACGTACGTGTAGGTATAAGGGAACAATATGTTACGTTCGGGTAATAAGGGGGTAATAAAACTGACAATTAACCCGCAAAGACCTATGTAAGTAAACTGAAGTTACACCGTAACTTTGTTGTAATTACAGTATGCCTATTTAATACATCCATGTAGGTATAAGGGAAAAGCATGTGATATTTGGGAAATAACGGGGGTAATAACCTGTGAATTTTTTTTTATTATACTGTAGCCTATTATTTATAACTAGGCTATTTAAAACTAAGGGCTACTATAGTTAGGCTACATCGTATGGTACAGTGTACTGTATATGGCCTAAACAACAGTTTTATGTTGTGAATATGATTTAAAAAGACGATGTACTTTTCATAATTTTATATTAATGTTTTTTACAGGCCTAGATAGACTATTTCTTATAGCGTAGCTACATATTTAATATTAAAGGATACATGATGGAGATTTCACAACAAAACTAGACATCCAGTGAAATGAGTTGAGTTTATAATTTATCATTCACATGTCTCCTTACCTTATGAAAGCTCATTGATTACCCTCTTGTATCCTTTAATATTAAATATGTAGCTACGCTATAAGAAATAGTCTATCTAGGCCTGTAAAAAACATTAATATAAAATTATGAAAAGTACATCGTCTTTTTAAATCATATTCACAACATAAGACTGTTGTTTAGGCCATACAGTACACTGTACCATACGATGTAGCCTAATTATAGTAGCCCTTAGTTTTAAATAGCCTAGTTATAAATGATAGGCTACAGTATAAAAAAAAAATTCACAGCTTATTACCCCCGTTATTTCCCAAATATCGCATGCTATTCCCTTATACCTACATGGATGTATTAAATAGGTATACTGTAATTACAACAAAGTTACGGTGTAACTTCAGTTTACTTACATAGGTCTTTGCGGGTTAATTGTCAGTTTTATTACCCCCTTATTACCCGAACGTAACATATTGTTCCCTTATACCTACACGTACGTTCTTTATAATTACACAGTAAGTACACCGTAAATGCTTTATACTTACATAGTTCTTTGCAGGTTAATTATCAGTCTTATTACCCCCTTATTACCCGAACTTAACATATTGTTCCCTTATACCTACACGTACGTTCTTTATAAGTACGCTGTAAGTTCAGCATACTTACATAGTTCTTTGCGGGCTGTAATTTAAAGCGTTACCCCTTTTTGTTTTTGAACAATTTGGTTGAGTGAATGATTCAGTGACTCACTGATAATGTTAATAAATACTGATGAATCAATCAATGTTTTTGAACAAATTGTTTGAGTGAAAGATTCAGTGTCAAACTCCTGCATGAATCAAGTTGAACAAGTTTTTGAACAAGTCGACCGAGTAAATGACTCAATGTCTCATTCATAACTTGTTTCATTTTTTAATAAATCAGTGTTTTGAACAAATCAGTCGAGTGAAAGATTTAATGACTTCAGTCATTCAGTCACTTGTTTAATTTCTGATTCAGTTAGGTTTCAGGAGTAAGCTGCGTGAATGATTCAATGACTCACTCATAAGATCAGTCAATTGCTTAACTCTTAAATGAATCAGTGTGTTTGTGTCAGTCAGTAGTTAACTGGTGACTGACCTTCAATGAGTTGTTTTGAACAAATCAGTTGAGTTAATGATTCAATGTCTCACTCATAAGGTCAATCAGTTTTTTAACTCCATAACAATTTTCTGTCAAATTAATCAGTGTTTTTATGCAGTGAATGATGCAATGTCTCACTCATAACTTGTTTCATTTTTTTAATGAATCAATGTTTTTGAACAAATTGTTTGAGTGAAAGATTCAGTGTCATGCTCATAAGGCGAATCAACTTATTAACTCCTGTATGAATCAAGTTGAACAAGTTTTTGAACAAGTCGACCAAGTAAATGACTCAATGTCTCACTCATAACTTGTTTCATTTTTTGAATGAATCAGTGTTTTGAACAAATTGGTTGAGTGAAAGATTTAATGACTTACTCATAAGGTCAGTCATTTGTTTTATTCCTGATTCAATGAGTTTTTCTAAATGAATCCGCTGAATGCATGATTCAATGTTTCATTCATATGCCTAGTAATAAGCCTAGTTTTTTTTAAATGAATCAGTGTTTGAAAGGTTAGTCACCTATTAAGTTTTTTTTTTTAATGAATCAGTGTTTTTGAACAAATTGAGTGATTGATTGAATATCTCACTCATAAGGTAGTCACTGGTTTCATTTTTTTTGAATGAATCAATGTTTTTGAACAAATCATTTAAGTGAAAGATTTTAATGACTCCCTCATAAGGTCAGTCACATGTTTCTTTCCTGATTCAAATAGGTTTTTTTATTAATTAGTTGAGTGAATGATCCAGTGTCGCACTCATAGAGTCAGTCAGTTTTTTAACTCCTGAATGAATCAGTGTGTTTGAACGGTCAGTCACTTGTTTATTTTTTTCAATTAATCAGTGTTTTTGAACAAATCAAAAGTGAATAATTAAATGTCTCACTCATAATGTGTTTAATCTTTTGAATGAATTAATGTTTTTTTTTTTTTTAACAAATCAGTTAGTTAAAGATTTAATGACTTACTCTTAAGGTCAGTCACTTGTTTCATTCCTGATTCAATTAGTTGTTTTAAACAAATCAGTTAATGATTTAATGTCTCACTCATAAAGTCAATCATTTTTTAACACCTTAACTTAATTTACTTTAAAATTAATCAGTGTTTTTGAATGACTGAGTGAATGATGCAATGCCTCACTCATAACTTGTTTAATATTCTTAAGGAATCAATGTTTTTGAACAAAATGACTCACTCGTAAGGTCAGTCACTTGTTTCATTCCTGATTCAATTAGATTTCTTTTAAAGAATCGGTTGAGTGAAAGATTTAATGACTCACTCATAACTTTTTTCATTTTTTGAATGAATCAATGTTTTTGAACAAATCATTTGAGTTCATGATTTAATGACTCACTCACAAGGTCAATCAATTTTTTAACTTCTTAATTTTCTTTAAAATGAATCAGTGTTTTGAATGACTGAGTTAATGATGCATTGTCTCACTCATAACTTGTTTAAATTTTTCAATGAATCAATGTTTTTGAACAAATTCACTCATAAGGTCAGTCACTTGTTTCATTCCCGATTCAATGAGTTCTTTTCAACAAATCAGTTGAAGTGAATGATTTAGTGTCTAACTCATAAGGTTAGTCAACTGTTGAACTCCTGCATGAATCAGTGTGCTTCAAATGAATCAAATGAATCAAAAACTAACTCCTAAAGAATTCACTTGTTGCCACCTACTGGTAATCAACAGAACGAATCACTTAAAAATCCCCACTACTAAAACACAAACTGAAAATCTGTCTGGAACAAGCAAACTGTATATCTGAAGGCAACCATTTTGTGATAATGACCAGCGCACTTCACTTTATCCCTTACACATCATCTCTAAAATATACTATTTGCAACAATTACTTTTTTGAAACCAAATAATTCTGAAAAATGATAAATGAATTAATAAAGCAGTGCACAGCACTTACCTCGACCATTTTTTCAATGTGCTTGTTGATTATGGTCGGATCCGCTTTGGGTTTGACTGAAGATGCCCACTGTTCTATTAGAGGAGACTGTGACTTTGAGCTGGAAGACTAAGAGGCCAGAAATCAATGGTGTATTCACTTAGCAAGTGAAAATAAGGCACCAGCAGATATGGATAAATGACTGCTGTCCATTGGTTGAACAGAATAATTATAGAGTAGTGGTTCAGTCTCCCAGCTGCAAGTCCACGTAAGTGGATTATGCAAGCAACATGGGAAAATTAATCTGTCAAATTGTGTCATGAGTGGTTGTAATTGGTGGTTTCTACCTCATGGTGGCCACTGATTTGCTATTTGAGCAGTTGTTATGTCGACGGGGTGACTCACTGATAGTTTAATACTGCGAGGCTCCCTCTGTAGAGACAGCTGATATATCTCGTCCTCTGAGTGGTACTGGTCCAAAGACACCTGGACAGGAACAGAATAAATGTAAATTATGAGCAATAATTGATAATTGACATTGATTTGACAAATCCAACCTAAATGTCACTCATCAATTAAATTTACTAAGAAAAGTCTGTACAAATAATTATAGAAATATTTAAATAAAAATGTGAAAAATATGCTGTTAAAATATAAACCAAAAATACCCTTTTTATCGATTACAGCGAACCCGTCCCATAATAGACTTACTATAAGCAGATTCAGCAGGTCTGAATTGGCTTCTATACTGGGTGGAGTGCTTTGAATGAGTGCCAGCTCTTCCAGGATGGCGTACAATTGATGGGTCTTGGTTAGGTTGACCTTAGTCTTCTCCGGGTCAAACCAATCAGGCAAGGCCACATGGACGGCAATCAGATCCTTCAAATGCACTCCAAGAATGGGAAAACGGAATCCTGAACATTCCGAGAAACGCTGACGATAGCGACTGTAGTTTCCAGAGGAGGTGACCAGCTCCACCAATCCATCAAACACCTGATTAAACGCAGAGGAGAACATCGGTTAGGATGAAGCCCAGCGCAGGTGAAATATAAAGAAAGGGGATTTTAACCATTAGTACGTGGGTTTAAGATATTCCTGCTCATGTTTGGTTGCCTGATAACAGAGCACTTGACTTGAGTATTGATATTTCTGTGCAATCTGGCAGAGAGTATGAAAATGGCACTCAATCCTCCTACTGAAAAGTGGACTTTAAGAATCTTATCTCTCATAGCCAGAGTTGAAGTGTTACAGCTGTTTGTTTTTCTTGCCAGTATTGGAGGTGTGTTTACAAAGCAGCTCTCTGGCAGTCCTTACTTTGCGCGTCTCGCTGCCGATGAGCGCCTGCGTATCCTTGAGTCTAGCAATGGAGCTATTGCTGAGCCCACCCACTACAGCCATCAGTGTGTTGAAGTTCTGCAGCTGCAGTAGCCTCTGTACACACACAAAGAGTACAATATATATATATATATATATATACACAAACATTCCTTTTTCAGGTTTGAATTAGATTCTGAATCCCCAGATCTTCAGTTATGTGGTCTGAGACTTATGGACCCCGCTGTAAACAGATTACATGTCTTTAAATATAAGCGAGCGAGCGAGTTGGATTAACCTGGGCCACTTTGATGAATTCACTGATGACAGTGGCTCTCTGCTGAGCTGTAGGCTTACTGAGAACCATGATCTGGATCCACTGGGAGACACTGTTAAACAGAGTAATGAAACGCTCCAGAATGGGATTATCCACCGTGCAGCCGTGCATCACGAAACTGTGGTAGTCCTGGAACTGAGGGGGAACAGATTTTTCATTTTCAGTATGAACTCAGACTCGAGGTCATGCTATTACGAGCACAAACACACGACTAATCCTGCATCTATATATTAAGAACCTTACCAGAATTTTGCAAAATGATTTGTACTCCATATACGTAAGGTGCTCGGCTAAGGTGGAAGCATCCAGGTGGTCAAAAAGAAGAGAGGTCTTGCGTTTCTTCTGGACAGTTTCATCTAGTTGACGTCGCCACTCGTATGATGGACTAGAGGCAGAACAAACAAGACATTGTGTTTCTATTCCTTGTCCAGTGTGCTTAAATACCATGTATGCTACTTTTGGATTACACTGCTTTGGATTTGCTTTTTAATACATGCAGATTTAATTAAACGTCAATAAAAAAAGAAAATTAAGTTTTATATATACTAATGGTCAATGGCATAACGCATAACGCTCGAAATCTATTAAATATTAAAAGACTAAAAAATATTATAAAATTATTAAAGCATATTAAATTGTTAAATAAAAAATGTAATATTGTGAAATATTATTATGATGTAAATAAATGTTTTTCTATATTAATATACATTAAAATTTCATTTATATCTGTAATTAAAGGTGAATTTCCAGAATCATTACCCCAGGCTTCAGTGTCACCTGATCCTTCAAAAATCATTCTAATATGCTGATTTATTATCAGTGCTTTTTTTTGGAACCTGTGATACTTTTTTGCTCAATAAAAGGTTAAAAAAGAACAGCATTTATTTTAAATAGAAAGGTTTTCTAACAATATACACTACTAAGTTTGGGGTCAGTACATTTTTATTCTTTCTTTTTTTTTGAAAGAAATTAATACTTTTATTCACCAAGTATGTGTTAAATTAATACAAAGTGATAGCATAGATTTACATTCTTAGAAAAGATTTATATTTTGAATAAATGCTGTTCTTTTTAACTTGTTATTCATCAAAGAATCCTGCAAAAAATATTTGGCAGCACAACTGTTTCCAACATTGATAATTCTAATAATAAATCAGCATATTAGAATGATTTCTGAAGGATCACATGACACTTAAGATTGGAGTGGAAAATTCAGCTTTGCATCACAGAAATAAATTATACTGTAAAGTATATTAAAATAATAATAAAAAAAAAAACATTATTTCATATTGTAATAACATTGCAATTTTACTGTTTATTTCTGTATTTTTGATCAAATAAATGCAGCCTTCATGAGCATAAGAGACTTCTTTAAAAAACATTAAATGAAAGGGTGTGTGTATATATATATATATATATATATATACTACCAGTCAAATGTGTTTGGACACACCCTTTTATTAAATGTTTACATATATAAACAAACCCATCAGAGAGATGGAATGCACCGGTGAGCTCAGCAACACCAAAAGACCCAGAAGACCACGGAAAACAACTGTGGTGAATGACCGAAGAATTCTTTCAGACTTCAGGCTGTAATTGACTGCAAAGGATTTGCAACCAAGTATTAAAAAGTGAAAGTTTGATTTATGATTATTATTCTATCCCATTACTTTTGGTCCCTTAACAAGTGGGAGGCACATATGCAAACTGTTGTAATTTCTACACCATTCACCTAATTTGGATGTAAATACCCTCAAATTAAAGCACATCAGTTAAAGCACATCTTTGTTTCATTTGAAATCCATTGTGGTGGTGTATAGAGCCAAAAATGGTAGAATTGTGTCAATGTCCCAATATTTATGGACCTGACTGTATATATATATATATATATATATATTTAATAAAACATTTTAATAAAAGTTTCTTATGCTTATAAAGGCTGCATTTATTTGATCAAAAATACAGAAAAAACTGTAAGTATACTTTAAAATATTATTTATTAATCCTCCAAAAGTCATTTTGTAACCTGTTTTAGTTTTAGTTGCTAAATATTGTTTTGGAACCTGTGATATTTTTTAAGGATTCTTTGAAGATTATAACTATATAATAACTAAATTACTTATAATATAACTATATAAGTATTTACTATTATTAACGTAACACATCTTTGTTAAAAAATAAAAAATAACTGACTCCAAAATTTCGAACTGCAGTGCGTGTTGTTACAAAAGATTTCTATTTTAAATAAATACTTTCATCAAAGAATCCTTAAAAAAAATACCTCAGGTTAAAAAAAATAAAAATAAATAATAAATACAGCAGCACAACTGTTTCCAACATTGACAATATATTAGAACAATTTCTGAAAAAAACATGTGACACTTAAGACTGGAGAAATGGCTGGACTGATAGCTGGTGAAAATTCAGGTTTGCATTACAGGAATAAATTATATTTCAAAATATATTAGAAAACCGTTTTCTGCATACACTATCAGTCAAAAGGTTTTGAACAGTAACATATTTTATATATTTTTTTAAAGAAGTCTCTTGTGTACAGCAAAAACAGTACTATACAGGTCTTTCTCAAAAATATTAAAACAATAAAAGGCTTGAACTACTTCGAGTTGTGTGTAATGAATCTAAAACATACGAAAGTCTAATGTTTATCAGTACATTACAGAAAATAATGAACTTTATCACAATAGGCTAATTTTTTGAGAAGGACCTGTATATATCAGTGGCGTTCCGTCCATATAAGCTGCTAATGCTCCACATACCCAGGTCGTCTGAGAGAATGCGTTCACGGGTTAATTAATATAAACATGGTTGTCAGTTGATCCCTTGTGTTTGTGATGTAACTTAAAGTGTAATAAAGAGTTGGGAATAAGTACGTCAAATTATTTATTTGCCAAACAACGGCAATTCTCTGTAAATGTCACATGCGGAAGCTTCCGGGCAAGCGGATTCTCCGCAGCTTAGTAGCCTCCGCTCTATTGCAATGACTCCTCAGGATTCACGCGCGTTCACTGCTTTCGCTGATATGCGCGTGATTTCATTGGCGAGGTAAGCTGTCCGCCAAGCGCTCGCCCAAGCGGAAAAATGCGCTGTTGCTGCCAGATTTCGATTGCCGAAAATCACATTGTGTTTGATGCACAACTGACTCGACTAAATCAAATTAAAAAACATCTTAACTGTATATTTTCATAATTTCTGATGAAAGTCCACTGAAAACATATAGACCGTGTTGAAGATGTTATTGTCAACATGCCTAAGTGGTTTTAAATAAAAATATATAGAAATAGTATAATATATAAAAGTATAAAAAAAGTTTTTATTTATTTATTTGAATATTAACAAATAGGGGGAAAAGAGGAAATAATAAAATCTGATTTTTTTATTTTATTTTATTGTTGTTTGCAACTTACTTGGCAATATTCTAAATATATTATTATTATTTGCATTTTGCATGGTCGTAGTATCACCTGGGTGGGAGTTATATTCACTGGTAATTAATAATAATAATAATAATAATAATAATAATAAAATAATTCAGTCGAGTCAGAGATATAGAACGGGGAATCCCCCACCTCCCCACCCTCTTAATATTACGTGTCATAAAAGAATACGTGTAAACGTTGTTTTGCGGTTTTTATTTGGAAAAGCAGCTATGTTTTTCTAGCATTAAAATAACTATAGATAAACCTGAAACGATACAAGAAAGATTGGAGATGAGATTTATTCACAAATAAGGTAGGAAATGTGCATACTTTAAAATCGACACGTGCCACAGTGTTTTCCTCGTTAAGTTTGTCCTAAAAGCTGGTTGAGGGCTGGGACTCAGCACTCAGCATACCCAGTAAAAAAAGTCACCGCTCGCCACTGATATATATATATATATATATATATATATATATATTTTTTTTTACTATTTAAAATACCTGCTTTCTATGTGAATATATTTTAAAATGTAGTACATTGATTTTAAAGCTGAATTTTTAGCATCATTACTCCAGTCACATGATCCTTCAGAAATCATTCTAATATGCTGGTTTGCTGCTAAAAAAAATGCAGGCTATGTGAACAGAAGAGAATTCTTAGTATATTTGTTTCTACCCAGACTTTTCCATCATCTTTGACATTCTTATTTGTCATTGACCTAAGAACTGCCAGCTGTTTGAGTATCTCAGACATGCGGCTTGTTTGTGATGTTCGGTACACTTCCCCTCCACATTCCCCTGCCCTCCATATCAAAGGAGCAGCGGTTTGGGTGAGCGCTGTGCCCCTGTGACTCACATGCTGTCTATGTCGATGAGCAGACTACGCCTCACATCTCCATTCTGCTCCAGTCGCTCTTTCAGACCACGGATCTGCTCAGCCAGTGCGGGGTTCAGGTCAAACTCAGCTGGGAACTCAGATATCCAGTACCTGACAGAGAAAGAGAGACGGTAGACAGAGAGAGCTATGACACAGAGTAGCTGTGCATGAAATAGGTCTAGGCAAGACATCAGGAGGACTAGAATTTCTGGTGAATAGTCTTGCCTAAACTGCTTTATGTGAATTCACAATACACCCCTGTGATACAACCCAGCTGCCTCATGACAAAGAACATCCACATCTTTACAAGAAATATGCACTGCATGGCCAGATAGTATGTGGACACCACAGCCATAGATGCTTTTGAGCGTGAAATAGCTCTGCATAAATGCATACATTTCCAAAAGCATTAGCATTACTAGGGAGTTCTCCTTAAGGGGTGTTCACATGTAACATGTTTTCTGCTTTCCCACAGTTTTTTTATGCTAATATGCACTAGATGGACATCTTTGAATGTTCTGCTCGCATATCATGTCTTTTGCAGTGTCTCACTTTGACACTTTGACAATGCCGCCTAAGGAAATTTGGAAGCTGTTAGTGTTCACACAGAACACATTTTGTGATTAAAAATATGAAAGGCAGGGCAGTGGAATGAAAAAAGGTCTTGAGACTTTTAACTTAAGCAACATGTTTTTTTATCTCGCAGTTCATAAGCAAGCTGTAAAAGTCAATATCACTATGGCGAGCACAGCATGCAACGTTATTAAATAATGGTTTGACTTTTTGGACCATTAAACATGCTTTTCCCTCTGGTTTTGGATCTAAAATCTAAATCAGTATCTAAAAGACTTTAGATACTGAATACCAGGGGCGTTTCCTCTGAGGAGGCAAGGGAGGCAGGATTTTCTCAAAATATTGGATAAGAAAATCTGTAGTACAAAAAGAAAACAATGCCAATGTTACAAAAAAATTACATTAGAAAGTGTATAAATCAGTTGCTTTTCTAAAGAAACACTGTCCAAGAGCAACACCAGCAGGAATAGTTACGGTGGGAGTCTGCATGTCTCTTGCCTCCCCTGAGAACATTGATTTTAAGTAGGGCTGCCCTCGACTAAAGATTTTTCTGGTCGGCTAGTATTCATTAATTTTAAGAATTAGTCGATTATTAGTTGCATGTTTATTAATAAACTATATAAATCATAATAAAGAGCCTTTAATTGCCTACAAAGCTTAATAAGTGCTCAAGCGCATGCAAAAAAAAAGCTTGCCACAGTGCACCAGCAGATATAATAATTATGAACGTGTCAGGGAATAACAGCAAGGAGACTGCGTTAGCATTTTAATTTATTAATACACTAGTGCTTTCTTTGTTTTCGACTTAAGAGATGAAGTCACACTGACTGATAATCTGAGAATATTTATTTTCTATTTAAATTGGTTCATTTAAAAGTGGACAATTCACTTACTATAGATCTATTTTTTAATGTCTGTAAGGCAAGTATACACAGAGTTTCGAAGGTTTGGAATATGATGGTGAGTAGGTTGTAACAGAATTTGAATTTTTGGGTGAACTGTCCTTTTAAATGTAAGTATGGCAAGCAGCTTTTGAGATTTTGAGGATTTCCCCAGTCAGGTAGATATGACTTGGTCCTGAATGCCTAAAATAGACTTTGAGAGGGACTTTTTTCTAATCTAGCACCTTATCGTTTCACACTGAGTTTCAGAACACAAGGTTAAAAGCAGCGCTAACCCCTTTGTGAAACATTGCTTTTAAAGCAGGGTTTAAAAATATGATAACCCAAAGGTTAAGAGTCGCATGAAAAAACAATTTAAAGCCCCCTTAAAGAGGGGTACTGTAATAGTGGAAGAGAAAAGGTAGGTGCCACTCTACAGCTCATTTACAGCTGTATCCACCGTTTTCTTCAATGCGGAAGTAAGCCTAAAGGTGAGACTTAATTATGAGCACACAAACCAGTGTGCTCATAATTAAGGTAATACATTAAATTAATACGGTAAGACACGGTAATTTGCATTATCAAGCAGCAAAACATGCTGTTTTGTACAGTTAAAAATAGCTGGACGCAGATGAGACTGGAAGCCAGACTTATAACGTTTACAAATGAGAAGAAAAATGTGGATACTGTACTTGAGTTCATGCTCTTGTTAGTAAGTTTATCTGAAATAGCTAAACCTTGAGTGTCTTCAAGCTTTTATCCATGTAGTATATGTATAGTTATTACTAAAAAAAAAAAAAAAACAGGTGAACAAATGGGTTTTTGACCTACTTGACAAGGTGACAAATTTGAGACTGGCGATTTGCAGAACAATCCTGTTCCTGAGACCTGTAATATTGTCAAGGTAGCTCTGCTTCATTACTATTATCGGCTGTTAGGAGAGTGACGGAAACAGTTTGTGATGCTGTCAGCCCTCTCTATAACTGACAAACCCCACCCATGACCGAATGTACTAAGTGCTAAATGTCTAACATAAAAGCCAGACCTGTCACTTCTGAAAAAAATGTACAAAGACTTGTATTTCTTTTTTGGTATTTGACATTAATGGTAGTTTTTTTTTTAAATACAGAGTTCGAAGAAAGTCTAATTTGACAAGTCTGCTGAAGAAGGATACTTGTGCAGGAGTTTCTTAGCCAGGTCACTGGATGACAAGTACCACGGATGCATGGTGAGAAACATCCGCACGAGAGACGGCTCCTTCAGAATGCCTTCATTGTCTGTGAGGAAGAAGAAACCATTAATTAACATTCATTCATTAGCCTATGGTTTTCATTTAATAGTCAGCTTGAATTTTTTTGCTGTGATAAACAGTCTTGTTTTGTGGAAAAAACAATTGGTCTTTACCATATTAAAGGGGACATTGGATGTAAAATTCTTTTTTACATGTATATATGTTTGCATATACAGATGAGGTCAAAAGTTTACATACACCTTGCAGAATCTGCAAAATGTTAATTATTTTACCCAAATATTTTTCTTTTTATTTAGTACTGACCTGAATAAGATATTTCACATAAAAGATGTTTACATATAGTCCACAAAAGAAAATAATAGTTGAATTTCTAAAAATAACCTGTTCAAAAGTTTACAGACACTTTATTCTTAATACTGTGTTGTTCCCTGAATGATCCATTCTTTGTTTTTTTCAGCATTTTTGTGTATTTGAACTCTTTCCAACAATGACTGTATGATTTTGAGATCAAGTTTTCACACTGCAAACATCTGAGGGACTTCAATGAAACTATTACAGAAGGTTCAAATGCTCACTGATGCTTCAGAAACTTTTTGAATTTGAAGATCAGGGTAAATTTAATTTATTTTGTCTTCTGGGAAACATGTAAGTATCTTCTGTAGCTTCTGAAGGGCAGTACTAAATTAAAACAATATGATATTTAGGGAAAATAAGAAAAATGTACACATCCTCATTCCATTCAAAAGTTTACATCCACAGGCTCTTAATGCATTGTTTTTCATTCTGGATCATCAGTGAGTGTTTGAACCTTCTGTAATAGTTGCATATGAGTCCATCTGTTGTCCTCAGTGTAAAAAGTCGGATCTCAGAATCATACAGTCTGTTGGAAAAGGTTCAAATACACAAAAATGCTGAAAAACCAAAGAATTTGTGGGACCTAAAGGATTTTTCTGAGGAACAGCAGACAGTTTAACTGTTCAGGAAAAAATAAGGCACTCATGAACAACTATTACTAAAAAAACAACAACAAAAAACAAGTGTATGCAAACTTTTGAAAGGGTCAGTACTAAATAAAAAAATAACATGTTTAACTATTTTGGTAAAACAATTACCATTTTGCAGATTCTGCACGGTGTATGTAAACTTTTGACCTCAACTGTAAATGTGTCTTAGCAGTGTGTGGACACAACCACCCTACAATGATATATATATATATATATATATATATATATTAAATCCCCCCAAAAACCTAAACAGTCTCAATTATCAAGCTGTTTTTATTTTCTGAGCAGTATGACGTCATAATGCTCAAGCCCTGCCCATGACTGCTGCTGGACTGTCCCATATTAGCATATTTCCATCCTCAGCCAGTTTTACGGCATTTTCTTGTGCTCAAGCAACTATAGCGACAATGTCTCGTAAACAACGCAGGTGTTTTGTAGTTGGATGTAAAAGTCAAAATAAGAGTCTTCATTTAGTTATTTTAGGATTAGTTTTGTTTTTTTAAGGGTAATGCGCAAAAGAATACACAAAAACGAAAGAGAGGGGCGGGGTGAGCAGAAGCTCATTATCATTTAAAGAGACATGCACTGAAACAGAGCTGTTTTTGACAAGATATAAAAAAGGCATTGCATATGACCGTTGAGGAATTTTAATTTAAGTATGTTGCAGACACTTCATGAAGACCCTAAAGAATTATACCAACTTGTGGAAAATGGACATCCATTTGCATGAATGGATTTACAAAGCGTCATAACATATTGTGTAAAGCACATTAATATTCTACTAACTGCACATTATTATAAACCAGGCTTAAAATACAACACTCAATTTGATAGTAACAGGGGGTCCCTGCTACATTTCTCTATCCACCAGGAGATACAGATGGCTTGAAAAAAATGTAAGACCTCTGAGCTACAGAAATGAACATGATAAATATGGAAGAGGTTTGAAGAATATTAGGAAACAGACACAAATACATCGAGCTGAACATGCCAGTGTTGTTCCAACTGGCTGATCAGAGTGTTTACACAAGAGAAGGAGGAAGCAAATATGACCACTGACCAAAGGCTTTGATGCAGGCTTCCACCAGCTCATCCACGCTGGCTGACTGATCCGATGAAACGCTCTCCATCCCTTTCTACTTCACTGTTCTCCACAGCCCCTCCTTTTTCCCCCCACTTAATTTTCCACTCCTCTCTTTGATCCCTCTCTTTTTCAGTCTGAAAATGAGACAACGCCATGCGAGGCAAAGGAAACAGAATCAATAAAGCAGAGAATGGTTCAGATGTGAGAGGTGTCACTGGTTTTTCATTTTCATCAAAAGCAGACAAATCCTGGTCACACATGGATAATACGACAGACAAGACTCATCCGGAGAAAAACAAGGTGCATAAAAGAAAAAAAAAAAATCAAAGATCCATAGGAACGGTTCTCAAACAACAGTAGAAGAAGAAAAAAACCTTAGAAAGACTTTCAAAGGAACTTACCCGTTGAATCTGGCATCAGTGGTCAAACAGTGATCACTGATGGTCTTTGAAAACAGAAGTGCAAATGAACGCAGGGCTTCAGTACAGGCTCTCTACCCATGTACTAAAAAAACCACAGAGGGCCTCACTGGGGTTCACTCCAAGTACAGCTGCCTGTAGACTCAGTTTCCTGTCAGTTGAGAAATTTACATTTGTTGCATTTCCTGTTCATAATGTTTCGACTGATATTCACAACAACAAGGGGTGGAGAACGAGGTGTGAGAAAAATAGAAAGAAAACAAGACTTTTAGTTAGGCTACATACAAATTGTTAATCAGTGTTTTTGTATTTGGGTTCCAGTAAAAAAATCGAAATATCTAAAATCTAAAAATGTCTACAGGCAAATTTATCTGACAACCAAAACCGCAAGATATTAAGATGTGTCCAGAGAGTATATCTTGATTTATTTTTCTTATCACACAAGCAAATTGCAAGTTGTATGCTTTAAACAGAAATACACACACACAGAGAGAATCAAGAAATGTATAAATTATAAAAAAATAAAAACATGAAATACTGTATAATTATTAGTGCAGTCAACTGATAAAAAAAATTATTAATCACACATTTTATTTCTGAAATGATTAAACCCAATAAATATACTTATAAATATAACTTTATATTGCAACAATATGTAACCATTGACTGTAGCCATTCAACATTAGGGTATAATTGAGAGCTATCAATTTTAACATTTCTTAGAGTTTAAAAATTCACAACTAATTTAAGTGAATTTAATCAATCTTCACATTAACCTATTTTTTTTTTTTTTATGTACCCTTCAGCAAGTAGGGAATATTCAGACATTTTAAAAAATTATCAAACACTAAATTCTAAATTAAATATAGATTAATCCTTAAAGCTACAAAAGTTATCGAATTCATGTTTTTTATTTTGTTCTTTGATTAAGAGACATAACAGCAGCTGGGTTAGATTATTTGTCTGTGGTTATTTTAATATTTATGTTATTATTATATTTATATATAATATTTATATATTATAAACAAATACTACTGTATGTATGTGACCCTGGACCACAAAACCAGTCATAAGGATACATTTTTTGAAATTGAGATTTCTACATAATCTGAAAGCTGAATAAATACGCAATTGATGTATGGTTTGTTGGTATATGATAATATTTGGTTGAGATACAACTATATGAAAATCTGAAATCTGAGGGTGCAAAAAAAAAAAAAAAATCTAAATATTGAGAAAATCGCCTTTAAAATTGTCCAACTGAAGTTCTTTGCAATGCATATTACTAATCAAAAATTATGTTTTGATATATCTACATTACTAAATGTACAAAATATCTTCATGGAACATGATCTTTACTATCCTAATGATTTTTGGCATATAAAAGAAAAATCAATAATTTTGGCCCATGCAATGTATTGTTGGCTTTTGATACAAATATACCCAAGCTACTTAGGATTGTTTTTGTGTTCTAGGGTGACATATAATAGAAAATGATTTAATAGTTCACTGAAATAAACAGTACTGAGAAGGTTAGTTGTCAGACTTTCAAAATCCTTCATCTGTTAAATTAAGATTATAATAAAATATAATATAATATATTACAATATAATACAAAATCAGACTTTAGCACTTCATTTTTTACTTTGAAATAGTTCTGAAGTAAAAAAACTGATTTAAAATCAAAATCAAGAAATAGTAAATATTAATACAAGCAGTATTAAGATGTAACCCCATTTGTAATCTTTAACATTTGTAACATATTACAGTTACATTTATTTTGTAATTAAATGATGTAATACTGTAACTACCTACTCCCTAACACCGGAAATGAAACATTCTGGCTTATGAAATTTAGCTTCTCAAGTAACTGTGTGCTTCGGCGTGACTTTGTTTGCTTAAATGAAAACTAAAAATTCAGTATTCATAATCCACACTGCTGAGGGTGTGATCAGTGTGAAATTGAACAGTTGTGTTGGCTCCACTCAGTGGCCACATAGAGTCACACACTTTAATTTCACATTCCCGAACCTTGAATTATACGGTTATATTTGTAGCAATACATTGTCTGGGTCAAAATGATCGATTTTCTTTTATGACAAAAATCATTAGGATATAAGTAAAGATCATGTTCCATTAAGACATTTTGTAAATTTCCTACCGTAAATATATAAAAACTTAAATTTTGATTAGAAATATGCATTGCTAAGAACTTCATTTGGACAACTTTAAAGGCGATTTTCTCAATATTTAGATTTTTTTTTGCACCCTCAGATTCCAGATTTTCAAATTGCTGTAACTCGGCCAAATATTGTCATATCCTAACAAACCATGCATCAATGGAAATCTTATTTATTCAGCTTTCAGGTTACCTGTATGTATAAATCAGATTAAAGTATAAATTTATCCTCATTACTGGTTTTGTGGTACAGGGTCACATATTACGACTGAAATATCAAACAATCAACTTTATTCAAAATAATATTAATAAAAAAGTTTCATTTAGTAAAATCTGAAAGCAATGTTTCAACAAAATTAAAATCCTGAACCTGGGGGAATAAGGAAAAACTAGTGTTTAATTTGACACTTAATTTAAATGAAAATAATAATAATAATAATAATAATAATAATAATAATAATAATAATAAATAAATAAATAAAAATAACGTAATTTACGTTAATTTACTGTGTTTGTAACTGTGATTAGTGTATGAAAATATTTAAAACTTTATAAATTCCTATTATTATTGATATTATGTGGCCCTATTATATTTATCTTAAATGCACATTTACACTATTTAGCGTAAATATAGAAAATTAAGAAAGATCTATGACTAACGTACAGCCAAGAATCAAGTCTCAATATATATATATATATATATATATATATATATATATGCACGATATTTTTAGTTCAGCGAAAGCATAATAAATAAACTGATACGCATTATATATGCAACAATTCTAATGTGTTGAGAATCTTGTTCTATAAATGTTGCAATTCTCTATGAAACTGTTTAATTTAGCAAAAAAGGATATTAATTTGAGCAAGACTGAGAATTCATGTGTGGTGCTCAGCTGTTATATAGAACTATGCGAGCAGCATGCCGTTCAAATATCATGGCCTTTTAGCTGGGTCATTGCTGCTATTAATGTCTCGGGCGCGAGAGAGCCCTTTATTGTTGGGAGTTGTAGTTGAGCACAAAATATCTGTATTTATAAATGCTCCATACTTCTTTTGTAATTATTTATCAATTGCATAAAAAAGAAAACACCGTATCCTCATTTTCAAAATGCAGTTAACTTATTGGAAATTTCATTGGCGGATGGCTGCAGGCTGACCCCACCCACTAATTAATATTCATAACGGGGACTTTAAATAAGGAGAGCCATCTACGTTACATGGGTGTACTTGAGTGCGGTCTGGTGTTTACACTCTTACCTGAACGAAAGACGAGACTGTTGTCACCATGTCTAAACCACTGTCAGACCACGACAGGAAAAAGCAGATTTCTGTGAAGGGGCTCGCCGGTGTGGAGAATGTGGCAGACCTAAAGACAAACTTTAATCGCCATCTGCATTTCACGCTGGTGAAGGACAGAAACGTATCCACCAGACGGGATTATTACTTTGCGCTCGCTCACACAGTCAGAGACCACTTGGTAGGCAGATGGATCAGAACACAGCAGAGTTATTACGAAAGAGACCCCAAAGTAAGTTCATGCATGTTGAGGTTGCAACAAAACAAAAGCAAGTCCATGCATGACACGACTGCACCAAAACAGAATACATTTTTGTATGCAATTAATAACCACACGAGTCAACGAAGCTCTAACAACATCATGCCATGCCATTTGTGCAATGTCCTGCTTGACCACAGGCAGACTGGAATCAGCATCCTGCAAAATAAAAATAATCAGAATTCACTTATGGTTTAGAAACAAAGTGCAACTTTAGTACATCTTTGATAGTCTAATATAATCTTTGCAATGATTTCAACTAGCATACAGAACTTGATGATCAACCTGCACAATAATGCATCTCCAAATTATTGCACTCTGTCATGTGTTTGCATGAAGCGTCTTGAATCTTAGCTAATGACACAATATTTTAATTCTAACCTCTAGTTTAAACTTACATCAACTACTTTTGACATGGTATATTTCACTAAAATGTTACTAGAGGGACATTTGTTATATATTTTATAAATATTAAAAGGATCAAACTGTAGAACAAGAATGTGCCAGCATTCATGGCATCAACATCTGAGTCTGAAGATGAAACCACAGCTCAGCATCCCTGACCTTTTCTTCTTCAGTTCAGCCTGAAATCCCTGGATGGAAGGTGTCTAGGATGTAAAGGTCAAAAGTTGCTCCGTTAAAGAAAGGTCACCGAAGAAACATATATGGGAGGAAGAAGTGATGTGCAATTCAGCCTTATAATAAATCAGTTACATAAAGACTACACATTTATTCAGACGTCCATTCGGCTCTGTTTTGTAGGTGGACATCAGCAATAAACCTTGACTTGATCATTAATTTAAGAGCTCTGTTGAGGCTTTCCGTAAAAATGTGACTGTAGAAGTGATGTCAGAAACCAGTTCCATGAGTTCAAAGCTTTTGGATGCTGTGAAATTGCTGGTGTGGGCAGAAGTGTGGTTTACTTTAATAGTTTAAACTTGTAAGACACATTGGGCTGCAGTCAGGCCTTCTTCATTAGCTGCTTTACAGAATAACATTACATACTCTGTAACCTTTGCTGGCGACCTCACTGCTGGTTATTTTTGCTGGAGTCAAAATGCCAGTGTTACATAACACCAGTGACCTTCCCCAATCTCTGACTAGTCTGTTTCAGCCCGTCGTGCCGCCACACGCCTACTCTCACCTCCACTGTCTCTTTCTCTCTCTTGCTTTTCATACCCAACACCAAAGGAAGGCCTAAAATGTCAAAGGCTACAACAGGGATGGTATCGGATTCCCATGTGTTAAATCATCCCTCTGCCAAGAAGTATTAAAATAGTTCTTAATAAAGTCTAAAAATAGTTTCCAGGCTGAGGGCGGTCCTTGGAGAGATTGACTTGGTAACCCCAAATCAATATTGTAAAGTACATAACCATTGCGTAAACAGTGTTACTGTATTTCTAAGAAGAAAAGACTGTCTTATCCATCTTGTGTTTGTTAGCGTGTTTATTACCTCTCCCTGGAGTTCTACATGGGCCGTACCTTGCAGAACACTATGGTGAACCTGGCACTGGAGAACGCTTGTGATGAAGCCATGTATCAGGTAAGACAATAGATAGTGTTATGCTTTAGATGACTATTTGAAACCAATGATTTTTTTATACATACATTGTTCTTCAGCTGGGTTTGGATATGGAGGAGCTGGAGGAGATGGAGGAAGATGCTGGACTGGGAAATGGAGGCCTTGGTCGTCTTGCTGGTTAGTAATCTGACCTAAGGTTTGAGGAACCATCATCCTTAGAGTATATATATTTTTAGAGGAACCGTCTGCTTTTGTAAATTTCAAAGCTATAGTATAGAACTTTTCACAGGCATGGCAAATCTGTTTCTGAGAAAGCACACTCACCTTTGGTGTCTCTCTGTTTTTGTCTGTTAGCTTGCTTCCTGGACTCAATGGCTTCTCTTGGCCTGGCTGCCTACGGTTACGGCATCCGCTATGAGTTTGGCATCTTCAACCAGAAAATCTCCAATGGCTGGCAGGTAGTTTATATTACATTTAATTCTTTGACTTGATAAAAAAAAAAATCAATAGCGTTTGCTATTTCTCACATTTAAAGGGGTCATATGAACATAAGACAAGGTTTTTTTCCTCGAAAATACAAAATTACGTTTTTTGAGGACAATATTTCAACTTCCAAAATACAGTTTAGCTTCAAAGGGCTCTAAATGATCCCAGCTGGGGAAGAAGGGTCTTATCTAGTGAAACAGTCAATATTTAAACAAATGAATCTATATTTATTAATATACTTTTTAACCTCAAAGGCTTATCTTGTCTAGCTCTGGGTAAACTCTGTGTATTCCAGTTCAAAATATTTAGGGTATGTCAAAAAAATCTTGTTTTCTTTTCCAACTTTAAAATCGTCTTACATCACCGTTTTACCTTTTTTGGTAAAAGGTGTTTGAGCTTCTTTGCACATGTACTAGTTTGTAAACACTGGGTCGGTACTTGTGCAGCGATGTAAGATGATTTTAGAGTTGGAGAAGAAAATGAGATGGGAGTTTTTCAACATACCCTAACTGTTATAAACCGGAATACACACAATTCACGCAGAGCAAGACTAAGACGATCATTTGAGGTTAAAAGTGACAGCTCGTTTTGCTAGATAAGAACCTTCTTCCTCGGCTGGGATTGTTTAGAACCTGTTGAAGCTGCATTGAAACTGCATTTTGGAAGTTCAAACTCGCATGCACCATCCAAGTCCACTATATGCAGAGAAATCCTGCAATGTTTTCCTCAGAAAAACACAATTTCTTATCGACTGAAGAAAGAAAGACATGTTCTGGAAGTGAAATTCACCCTTAATAAGAGTAAATTAGAAACTCCATTATTACAAAAGGGGATCATGCTGCTTGGAAGTTTGTGAACCTTTTCAAATTTTCTATATTTCTGTATTAATATGACCCAAAAGATCATCAGATTTTCATGCAAATCCTGAAAGTTGACAAAGAGAACCCAGTCAAACAACTGAGACAAAAATATATACCTTGTTATTTATTTATTGAAATAACAATAAATAATTTGCATGATATGCAAGTATACTGTGTATATTTATTATGTATATATAAAGACACACACATACAGTATATATTTTGAAAATAATTACATGCATTTACAATTTATATTATTTATAAACATATTTAACATATAATAAACATTTTTCTTAAATATATACATGCATGTGTGTGTATTTTTATATACATAATAAATATACACAGTACACACACACATATTATGTACACAAAAACTTTTATTTTTGGGTGCGATAAATCATTGCCCAGCACTAAAATATATACATGTGTGTGTATATATATATATATAATAGTAAACACACATAATATTATGTAAAGAAAAACTTTCCTTTTGGATACGATTAATATTGATTAATCATTTGACAGCACTGTTACAAATCTGTGAGTGTCAAAAGTATTTGAATCTTTGCTTTCAGTATCTGGTGTGATTTCTTGTAACTGCTGATCAGCCCTGCAAAATGGCTTTTTGGAATTTTAGCTCATTTCTGAGTACAGAACTTCAACTCTGTGATGTTGGTGGGTTTCCTCCAATGAATTGCTTGGTCTGGACTTTGGCTCTGCCATTCCAAAACATTAACTTAGTTCTTCTTTAACCATTCTTTGGCACTTGTGCTTGTGGTCTTTGTCTTGCTGTGCGCCCCACTTTCTCTTGGGATTCAGTTCTCTGACGCCCTGATATTTTCCTTTAGAATTTGCTGGTATACAGTGCCTTGCGAAAGTATTAATACCCATTATTATTTTTTTTTTACTTTTTGTTATGTTGCTGCCTTAGTTTAACTGCTTTAAATTACTTTTTTTTTCCACGTCAGTCTATACTTAATACATAATAAATGCAAAGCAAAAAACAGGGGTTTAACATCTTTGCAAATGTATTAAAATGAAAGTATGATTTGGAAAGGCACACACATCTTAATAAATGGTCTAACAGCTGAAAATGCACATCAGAGCAACAACCTAGGGTTAAAAAAAAAACTCGCTGTAGAGCTCAGAGATAGGATTGCATCAAACCTCACATCTGGGGAAGAGTTCAGAAAAAATTCTGCTGCACTGAAGGTTCACAGAAGCATGTAGTCTTCATTACCTTTAATGGAAGAAGTTTTAAACAACCAGGACTCTTCCTAGAGCAATTGATGGAAAGGGGCCTTGGCTAGAGTAGTGACAAAGAACCTGGTGGTCACTCTAGTTGAGCTCCATGAACATATGTGGAGATACAGAAGGATAAACATCACTGCAACACTTCGCCGATTTGGTGTGGCAAGACACTCTATTCAGTGAAGACACATGAAAACACACTTGGCATTTGCAAAACAACACCTAAAGGACCCTCAGACTCTGAGAAACAAAATTCTCAGGTCTGATAAACCTCAGTTCATCATGTTTGAAGGAAACCAGGCACTGCTCATCAACTGCAAAGTACCATCCCAAAAATGGCAGATAAAATGCTGATGTAAAATGGCAGATGCCAAATGTTGATGTACAAATCTTGTTGCATCATACCCGAAAAGACCAGGACTCTTCCTAGAGCTGGCCTCCTAGCCAAATTGAGGAATTAATAGAGTAGGGCATTGGCTAGAGTGGTGATCAAGAACCTGGTTGTCACTCTAGTTGAGCTCCATGATCATATGTGGCGATAGGAGAAACCTACAGAAGGACAAACATCAGTGCAACACTTCACCGATATGCTTTATGGTGGTGTGGCAAGACTCAATCCTCTCTTCATTGAAGATACATGAAAACACACATGGAATTTGCAAAAAAAAGGCATCTAAAGGCCCCTCAGACTGTGATAAACAAGATTCTGTGGTTTGATGAACCTGTTTGAAGGAAACCAGCCACTGCTCATCACCTGCCGAATACCATTCCAAAAATGGTACTATTCCTGGCAAATGTTGATGTACAAATCTTCAACAAAGACTACAAAGGTACTTCAGTTAAGTACTGAGTTAAGGGTATGAATATTTATGCAATGTACTTATTTCAGTTTTTTTAAAATACATTTATGAAGTTGTGACAATTCTGTTTTAACATTAGGCAGCACCATAACAAAACGTGAGGAAAAAAAAAATCAGAATTCATTGTTCCACCATCCTGGCAGTGCAGTAAAACAGGCCCAAACCATGATACTACCACCACCGTGTTTCACAGATTGGATGAGGTTCTTATGCTGGAATGCAGCATTTTCCTTTCTCCAAACATAACGTTTCTCATTTAAACTCAAAATTAATTTTTTGGTCTCATTTATTTAAGACATTTCTCCAATAGTCCTCTGGCTTGTCCACACGATCTTTAGCATTCTTCAGACGGTCAGCAATGTTCTTTTTGAAGAGCAGTGGCTTTCTCCTTGCAACTCTACCATGCACACCATGGTTGTTCAGCGTTCTCCTGATGGTGGACTCATAAACATTAACATTAGCCAACGTGAGAAACACTTTTAGTTTCTTAAAAGTTAACTTGGGGTCCTTGGAACCTCACGGATTATTACACATCTTGCTTTGGAGTGATTTTTTTTGGTAGGGTAACAGTGGTCTTGAATTTCCTCCATTTGTACACAATCTGTCTGACTTTGGATTTGTGGAGTCCAAACTCTTTAGAAATGGTTTTCTGTCCTCAGTTTTCTTTTGTTCGTGCCATGATACACTTCCATAAACATGATTAGACTCTGACAGATCTCACGCCCTGACACCTGATATTCATCCCACTGATTGATATCACCTCAGAACAGATGGACTCTCTAATTTCACCTTCAAATGAACTGCTAATCCTAGAGAATCACATACATTTGCCACTCACAGATATGTAATATTGGATTATTTTCCAGAAAAAAAAATGACATAAGTATATATTTTTGTCTCAATTGTTTGATTGGGTTCTCTTTGACAACTTGTGAAAATCTGATGATCCTTTGGGTCATACTGATGCAGAAATATAAAAAATTCCCTCTTGAAATTGCAATGATTGAAGCTAGAGAAGCCTAACTAATTTTCTGGAACTGGGCCTGTAAGAAGCACACACACACACAAAAAGAAAATTGATTTTTCCAGCAGCAGCAGCAGCAGTGAGGATGAGTTGTTGTTTTACTGATATTTTTCTTCAGTGTTTACTCTGATTTTCAAAACTGCTTTCTGTGCTATAGTGCCACCAATCTCACCTTTTTGTGCAACTGCAGTGAGTCTGGGCAAGTGATCTAAGCTCAGATTTAATTGGCCCCTTTCATTTCATAACGGGGCGACGGGGGGAAAAGTCGACACACAATCTGAGTTAGTTGCCCCCGGTGTGAATAGCTCCATAGGGATCTATTGTTCTGATTTAAGAGCGTCATCATGTCATACATTCGCATGATCACGCTCGGTGTGAAAATCCCTTTAGGCTTATGGGTTAGTAAACTACCGTCTAGCAAACACTTAGAACATCCAGCTATCATTATTTTATAAACAACCCAGACCACATTAGCAACCACGTCATGCAGCATATTGCAACATCATGCAGAAATTGTACTTAAAATTTCTCCTCACACATCTTGAATTTCTGATAATACTGATGATTGACAGGTGGAAGAGGCAGACGACTGGCTCCGCTATGGTAACCCATGGGAGAAAGCGCGCCCAGAATATATGCGTCCTGTGCACTTTTATGGTAGAACAGAACATCATCCAGATGGAGTGAAATGGGTGGACACTCAGGTACAGCACCAACCTGTATAAAGCTGTATGTCTGAGTGTTAATACTATATTCACAAGCCTATTTCATATTATTTCCACAGGTTGTCTTAGCTCTGCCTTATGACACCCCTGTACCCGGATACAGAAACAACATTGTAAACACCATGAGGTTGTGGTCTGCCAAGGCCCCTTGCGAGTTCAACCTGAAAGACTGTGAGTACCAGCAACAGTTACAGATTTAGGAATTTAAGGAAGCTTGTTTCTGCCACTGAATAAAAAATAAATTAAAAACGTAGTTGAGTCTTCGTAGAGAGCTTGATTGACAGGCAATCGGACCAATTATATTGCAGAATGTGCTGTTTTGTCAAACAAACAAATCAGACAGAAGAGTAAATTAACTTGAAGCAGTTGATCACATGATGATGATCACAAAAAAATGGCACTACAGTGATCTGTCACTGCACATTAAGAAGCCACAGAATGGTATTTATTGTTTGAAATTCTTAAAAAAATGACAAAATTTAAAAGCTGAGACTGTCTTGTCTTTTGGCTTGTTGTTGGTTTAGTTTTTGCATCTTTGTGAAGGGTGCAGGTTACTTCTGGTGTGAAACTAATTTTTTTAATTTGGTCATTTTTTAAGAAATTCAAACAATAAATACCATTTTGTGTTGTGAAAGATCACTGTATTGCCTCAATTCAAGTTGCACACGTGAACTGATTGTCTTTTCATATTCTGACTATGTTTACATCTCGCAATTTACCATTTTTCTCAGAATTGTATGAAAAAGAAATTAACAATAAAAAATAAACAGATCGCTTTAGTGACTCAGATGAAGCGGCGGGTGAACCAATCATCTATTCCTCTTTACTTGTTGTAGCACAAAATAAACATGAATAAACATAAGAAGGTATCATGTTTTAACCGTGGAAAGATGTCAATACACACCATTTTGAGACAAGTCCAAGTTCACCGACATTTATCTACCCTCTTGTCTGGTTTGTTTGTTGGACAAAATGGCAGATTCTGCGTTATGATCAGATCTCCTGTCAATCAAGCTCCTGGCAAATGGTTAATTGAGAGTTAAGCTCAATTATGAGTAAAAAAGACTATTTTCTTACAATTGCAAGTTTATATCTCACAATTCTGGCTTTATATTGCAACTGTATTTTATGAAGTCAGAATTACAAGATGTAAACAAAAAGCAAAATGGAATTCTGAGAAACAAATGACTTTATAACAAGCAGTTGTGACTTTATATCGTGCAATTCTGAGGAAAAGGTCAGATTTGAGATGTAAACTCGCAGTTGAAAGAAAAAAAAAATGATTTTTTAATTTATTGGCTGAAACAAGATACCACAAGAATCTGGGCACAAGGAAATTTTGATTAAATTTTTAAGTTGTCACATGAATTTGCCACTCTGGCCATCAGAAAGGTTGGTTTGATTGTGACTTCTGTGTGAGCTATGCTTCATACATCCCTTCATACATTTTTGCACATTAATGCACAATCATTTTGCACACTGGTCAGCTTAACTATTCAAGCTGGTGTCTGACTCACACGTTCCCCTCTCATCCTCAGTTAATATCGGTGGCTACATTCAGGCCGTCCTGGACAGGAACCTGGCAGAGAACATCTCTCGTGTGCTCTACCCCAATGACAACGTCAGTAAACACACAACTGATCCTCAATTTAAAGGAATAGTGGATCCAAAAATGAATATTTGGTCAATATTTACTTACCCTTATGTTATTTCAAACCCAAAATGAGACATTTTTGAGGAAAACCCTGGCAAACAGCCGTCTTTGCATAGCAACAACACAGAACACCCTAAAAACATCAGAACATCTTCAGTCTAGCAACCAATCAGAACAACCTAGAAACCATCTATCATTGTTCTATCAACCAGAACACTCTAGCAACCACACAGCATACATTTGTTGCTGCTCTTAGATAGGGTGACCGTAAGTCCTCACTATGTTCCCCGGACATGTCCTCTTTTTGGACCTAAAAAAATGCATCCGGTCGGGATTTCTACTTCTACTTTCTACTATCTTAGAGTGTATGAAATCTGAGGCATTCAAGCTGTAAAAAAGGACCATTAAAAAAATCTCTGGGTAAACTATTCCTTTAAGGACAGCCATAGTTTCATCACATGGTTTGTACATACCTGCCTAAAGCTTTTGGTCCCTGTCTTCTTGTAGTTTTTTGAGGGTAAGGAGCTCAGATTGAAGCAGGAGTACTTTGTAGTGGCTGCGACTCTCCAAGACATCATCCGCCGCTTCAAGGCCTCCAAGTTCGGCTCCAGGGATATTGTGCGCACGGACTTCAACGCACTGCCAGACAAAGTCAGCATATCTAAATATCTTCTTAAGTCCCACTAAAAGAAGCTTAAAGAGCTCTGCTCTTTGGCATAAGGTTTCTTGATCTCTTTTTGTTTGGCTGCTCTCAGGTGGCCATTCAGTTGAACGACACACACCCCGCCTTAGCCATCCCTGAGCTGATGAGAGTGCTGGTTGACGAAGAGAAACTTCCATGGGAGAAGGTTTGAGATTTTTACAGTGGACGTTATAAATAAATCATTCCTTTGTTTAGTTTCATACCGTACTGAATAGCAACAGACTTGTAACACTAGAGGGCGACAGAGTATAGAGAAATTCTGAACATCATTACATTCGCTATTTGTTAAGCATTTAAATACATTTGTTATACATTTTTCTTTTGTTATTTGCAGCACAAGTTAAAAATCCCAAGATGCTATTTATATAAATGAAGTGTACTGGATAAGTTGTAAGCCAAACGGTGTTGATTTCCTCACTCTCTACAGGCATGGGACATCTGCACTAAGACCTGCGCCTACACCAATCACACTGTGCTGCCTGAGGCTCTGGAACGCTGGCCTATCGACCTCTTCCAGACCCTGCTGCCACGGCACCTCGAGATCATCTACGAAATCAATCGCCGCCACATGGAGGTCTGACTTTAACACAACACACAACACATTTTACACTGAAAAATGTGGTCAAGATTTGGCTTATTCGGGGTGTTTTTTTTTTCAAAAGCAGCTATGGTTGCAAGTTCCAACTTTACTAATAGAGTTCAATGGATTTTATGACCATAGGTAGCCAGCGATGCTTTTGGGAAATATGCACTTGATTATTTATGATGCAGGCAAAAGCATGTTTCTTCACTGACAGCCACCCAAAAGTATTTAACTTTTTTTTTTAAATCAATAGTTTTACTTAATGAGGATATATTTGGGTCATTCCTGGGATTCGGTAATATTTCAGTCCCCCAGATTTTCTAAAGTGGTGGTTCACCAAAATTAATTGTTTAAGCTTTTCACAATACTTTGGTATGCCACTTATAACGAATACAAATAATTATTGCATTTTAAAATATATAAAAAAATCATAAAATAATGTCTTATATCTTTCTTAAACCAAGCATTTTGTCATGTCCCTGAGGCACTTCACTTGTACTTGAAATAATATTTTTAATTATATATTATTAACAAAATGTGCATAGTGTCTGTGATTTTTGGCAATAATGTAAGCATTTATTTGTGTTCCTTTCATGTGAAGAATATTTTTCTAAAAAACTGCAAGATATTTTATAAAAAAACAGACTTTAAAAGTTATGTAGCTCCGTCTGAACTCAACCCTGTCACACTAACAATTCTTCACCCATAATAATTTAGACTCTGCTCATATGTGACATTATTTGCCAGAAATGACATCATTTATTTAATAGTGTTGCAGAAAATGGTTAGTGGTATCATACTTTTTATTCATATTTTTGAGGCATATTATAGTCAGGGAGGGTACTGTCAATCTTAACAACTTGGCCCCTATCACATAAAATTATTCTTTTTCAAAATTTTATTTTAATCCATAAGTATATAAAAGTACTTATTGTATTACTCTCCAAACTACAGTGGCTATTTTGAGTGAAAAAACTCAACCCAGTCACAAATACATGTATTTTTCATTGTTATGGGGTTGTAAACTTGTGACAGGGTTGAGTTATTTGCTCAATTTATTAATAATTTTGATGAAAAAAAATATGAAATAGTCATGGTTTCAGCAAATTTATACTTCCCAAAATCATGACAACTCATATTTTTGTTATAAATAGATTTTTTGATGTAATATGTCCACTTAAACTTTGCCAAGTATCCTACATCAGAAATTGCACACACATTTGCAGCAGAAAGACTGTGTTGGGCATGCAGATATGTTGACCCAGAAATAAGGGGACAATATGAGAGAGAAAAAAACGAAAAATTAAAACAGAAGGCAATCTATCCCTTTAAATGTGTTACAGACTTCAACCCCATCACATCTTGTCAAAAACATTTTTTTGGAAAAATATAAGGAAGACAATTAAGAATGAAAACATTTCTTGCTGATTACTATTTGAAATGTTAAGGACTAAAACAGTAAAATTGTGGTTTTAGCTAAACTTCTCCTAAATTTAAAGTATTTTTACCATAGAGACAAAATTTTTGTATTTTTAGCTTCAGTCCTGTAGAAATGTGAAAAAAATGCTAAATGTTACATTTGTTATCATTAAATTGTTAATCAGGGACACATGATCAGTAGGTAGATGTTTCTTTTATAACAAGTTCTGTGTAAAATCCTTTTTAAACCAATCCCATTTTGTTTTGAGAAAAAAATAAATAAAATAATAAAAGTCTGTTAAAATATGATTTTTTGGAAGTTTGACATGTGCCTAATTATGTGGGCTATTTAGATTATGAATCATATGTAGTTGAAAAAAACGAAATGTATATTCCAAGTTGAGATGTTACAGAATCCCAGAAATTACCCATTTATCAAAAGTGACATTTAATTAATAATTCTGTCATTAATTAGTTACCCTCATGTTGTTCTAAATACATAAGACCTTTGTTCATTTTCGGAGCACAAATTAAGATATTTTTGACCTTTCATAGACAGCAACACAACTAGGCCCAGAAAGGAAGCTACGAGAATACAGGTACAGCTCAGAAATTAGAATATAGTAAATATAGTTCATTTTTTTATTGTAACTTATTTAAATAAATTAAACTTTCATATATTCTAGATTCATTACATTTAAAGTAATGATTCTGATGATTTTATGATTAGAGCGTACAGCTCATAAAAGTCAAAAATCCAGTATCTCAAAATATTATAATATTTACATTTGAGTTTCATTAAATGACTAACCCTACAGTATAAAATTATAGGTACCTCATGTTCTTTGAAACCACACTAATGGGGTTGACTGCTGACTTGGCAATGATCCAGAAGACAATCACTGACACCCTCCATGAAGAGAGTAAGTCACAAAAGGTCATTATTGAATGAGGTGGCTGTTTACAGAGTGATGTATCAAAGCATATTAAATGGAAAGTTGACTGGAAGGAAGAAATTGGGTAGGCAAAGGTGCACAAGCAACAGGTATTGCCGCAAGCTTGAGAATACTGTCAAGTAAAGCTGATTCAAACACTTGGGAGAGCTTCACAAGGAGTAGAATGAAGCCGGAGTCAGCGCATCACCACACTCAGACGTCTTCAGGAAAAGGACTGCCAAGCCACCTCTGAAACAAAAACAACATCAGAAGCATCTTACCTGGGCTAAGGAGAAAAATCATGAAATCATGGTCCCAGAGTCTGAAGAAAGACTGCAGAGGCACAGAATCCAAGCTGCTTAAAGTCCAGTGTGAAGTTTCTGAAGTCAGTAATGATTTGGGGTGCCATGACATCTGCTGGTGTTGGTCCATTGTGTTTTATCAAGTGCAAAGTCACTGCAGTCATCTACCAGGAGAATCTGGAGCACTTTGTGCTTCCATCTGCTGACAAGCTTTATGGACATGCTGATTTCCTTTTCCAGCAGGACTTTAACACCTGCCCACAGTGCAACAACCACTTGCAAGTGGTTTACTGATCATGATATTACTGTGCTTTATTGGCCAGCCAACATGCCTGACCTGAACCCCATTGAGATTCTATGGGATATTTTCAAAAGAAAGATGAGAAACAGTCGATCCAACAATATACAGACCGTCTGATGGCTCATTAGTGCCTCAGCAGTGCCATAGGCTGATCACTTCCCTGCCACACTTCACTGATGCTGTAATTTGTGCTAGGAGCAAGTCATTTACTGTAATATGTGCTGCCGACCAAGTATTGAGTGCATAAATTAACATACTTTAAAGAATTTGAACTTTTCTGTTTTGCAAATCCAATGATCCAATGATGAAATAAATGATCTTAGGAAATATTCTAATATTTTGGGATACTGGATTTTTGACTTTCATGAGCTGTAAACTCTAATCATCAAAATTAAACCAAAAAATGTTTTTACTTTACATGTAATGAATCTAGAATATATGAAGAGTTCAGATGCAAAACCAGCTAAAAGCCATCTCAGACAAAAATGAGACAATGATACTGAGAGAATGCTCTCGACACATATTATATGTCCATCAAATACTTTTACTACAAACTTGCTAAAATCCCACCCTCAGCCCAATCAGAAGTACCAGTACTTGCATAGAAACCTGATAAAAATGCATTTTTTAAAGGAAGATGTCAGATGGATTTAGAGGCTTTTGTATCTGAATTCTTCATATGAAAGTTTGTTTTTGAAATGTTACAATAAAAAAAATTAATGAATTTTTTGAGCTGCACCTGTATATTTTGTGCGCAAAGAAAACAAAAATGACGACTTAATTCAGGAATTTCTATTTTTCTGTAACAGTCTTTGAATTATTGAGGTCACACGGACTGTTTTAACAATGTCCTTACTACCTTTTTGGGCCTTAAATGTGTCAAGCTGCATTGCTCTCTATGCAGGGTCATAAATCTCTTGATTTTCCGAAGATGAACAAAGGTTTTACAGCTTTGGAACAACATAAGGGTGAATAATTATGACAGAATTTTCATTTTTGGGTGAATGAAAATTAAATATCTTTAATAATATCTTTTTACCAAAAAACACAAAGCCTTACCAACCAAAAAGTTTTGAATGGTAGCAAATAAATAATGTTTCACTGTTAAAAGATGCCATATCAGCAAAAAGTGTGGTTTGTGAGTGTGTTGTATACAAAACCCAGTCTGTTTGTTGTTGTAGCGTGTGTCCTCTCTTTACCCCGGTGATGTGGACCGCATGCGCCGCATGTCTCTCATTGAGGAGGGCGGACAGAAGAGAGTCAACATGGCTCATCTGTGTATCGTCGGTTCTCATGCAGTAAACGGTGTGGCACGAATCCACTCGGACATCCTCAAAGCTACTGTGTATGTACTTAAAACACACACATACAGACACACCATGTTAACCAGAGATCTTTACATTCAGTTCCTCAACAAACTGAAATTGAAGTAATCAGATTTGGATCATTAAGTTGACTGTTCGCTGAACTGAATCAGTTTACAAATTGTTCTGTTTATCCTGTTCACAAAACGGACAGGACGATTTGTTGCTGAATTGTTCTTACTGACTCAATCACCTGGTCACAGTTGTTCTTAGTAAATAATTGACTTAATTTCTACTGGTTTTGAATGACAAGAGTAGGGTGAGTAAATAATGATCACTATTTATCTACTAAATAGATTCAAAGACTTCTACGAGATGGACCCACACAAGTTCCAGAACAAAACCAATGGAATCACCCCTCGCCGTTGGTTGGTGATGTGCAACCCTGGTCTGGCTGAGGTCATTGCAGAGGTTGGTGCAGTCATTCATAACTTTATTGTTGCTTGTTAACATAACTGACTGTGACAGAATCCCTGACTCTCAACAGAAGTTTATGTGTGCTAATTGTAGTTTTATATAATGTGTAAAAAAACTGGTGTGATAGATTTTTCTTTCTCTTTTTAGAAAATTGGAGAGGACTTCATCCGTGACCTGGATCAGCTGCAAAAGCTTCGTAATTTTGTCAATGATGAGGGTTTCATTCGAGATATCGCCAAAGTTAAACAGGTCAGAAAGAAAGGATATGTCACACATATCAATGGCCCAGAATTTGGAATTCAATATTAATTATTGCTCTCATCTCTTCTAGGAGAACAAGATGAAGTTCGCTGTCCACCTGGAAGAGCACTACAAAGTAAAAATCAACCCCAACTCAATGTTTGACATTCAGGTGAAGAGAATCCATGAGTATAAGAGGCAGCTGCTCAACTGTCTGCACATTATCACTTTCTATAACCGTGAGTGATTCCTGCACATTTTTACTTTTTTATGCCCCCTTCTCATTATTAATATTAATTAGGGATGTTTTATCTGAGGAGAATCTTTAAACAAGTTTTTGATTTCACCATAGCTTTTAGTCTTATCTGAGGATTTTTGTTTTTTGACATTTTTGGAAAAGAAAATAAGCTGAAAAATAATTAAAATACCCTAAAATAAATAACTATATGTTGGCCCTCATCAGTCAAGGGAGTGTTCCAATGAGAATTTTTAAACATTTTTTGGAAGAGAAAATAAGCATGAATATTAATATTTTATTATATTTATTAAAGAATAAATTAGAGATTTAAAAAAAGTAAATAAGAATAAATTAATAAATTATTTATTGATTTATAAGAAAATCTAAATAAATAAACAAATAACTATAGCATTTTGCTCTTCAAGCCTGCATTTATTTGATCCAAAGTACAGCAAAAACAGTACAATTTTGAAATATTTTTACTATTTAAAAAACAGTTTTTTTAAACAGTTTTTTATTTGAGTATATTTTAAAATGTAATTTATTCCTGTGATTTCAAAGCTGAATTTTTAGCATCATTACTCCAGCGACATGAGCCTTCAGAAATCATTCTAATATTCTGATTTGCTGCTCAAAAAAAAAAAAAAAAAAAAAAAAAACACATTTATTATAATTATGTTGAAAGCAGCTGAGTAGATTTTAATTTTTTTCTGAGTAGAAAAATATTATTCAACCATTTTAAATATTGATTATAATAGTAATAATAATAAAAAAAAGTTTTTTAACAGCAAATCAGCATTTCAGAAAGGTTTCTAAAACATTGAAGACCAGAGTAATGATGCTGAAAATTTAGATTCGAACACAGAAATAAATTACATTTTAAAATGTATTCACATAGAAAACTGTTTTTTAAATAATACAAAAATAATATTTAAAAAAAGTACAATTTTACTGTTTTTGCTGTACTTTGGGTCAAATAAATGCAGGCTTGGTGAACAGAAGAGACTTTAAAACACAGTACAAATCTTTTGACTGGTACTGTATTTCCAACACATATCATCAGATAAAGCTGTTAAAGATTTAGAAGAAGGTATGACTTTTTTTATGGTGTTACTTCTTTGCAGGCATCAGGAAAGAGCCTAACAAACAGTGGACCCCGAGAACTATTATGATTGGAGGAAAGGTGATCTATGACTTAAATGCCAAATGTTTATTTAATTCTTTGGTTGTATTGGAATTCTAAGTGTATGTTGATTATGTTCTGCTTAATTCTTTCCAGGCTGCTCCAGGCTACCACACAGCTAAAATGATCATTCGTCTCATCACAGCTATTGGTGAGGTGGTCAACCACGACCCTGTGGTGGGCGACCGCCTCAAAGTCATTTTCCTGGAGAACTACAGAGTCACCCTTGCTGAAAAAGGTAGCAAATTTCAACATATGTGAACCACACATGTGACTAATTTCAAATGTTTAAGTAATTGTATTTGTTTTGTTTTAATCATATTTTTTACTTTTACAGCATGATACTAAATAAGATGTTTGTATCATTTTAATAATATTTTGAATTAGTTTTTCTGTTTTAGATTTTTACAGACACAATCTCCATCTGTTATTAAATTTACTTAACAAAAAATTAAATAACATGCTGTTTAAAATGTGATGCCAGGTAGCACTGTAGCCTCTGTGGTTAAAGCATATTAATTAGCAAAGTAATGTTCATTAGCCCTATTTTCTGTGTTTTCCTATTTTCATCATTACCATCCATGTTAAGTTCCCGCTTTAAACCCTAAAACCATTCTAAATAATTCCACTTATACCCCTTATTTTCACCTGAAATCATATGTGATTATAAAGAGTATGACTTTCAATGCTTTTTTTTTTCTGTCTTTCAGCGGTCCCTGCGGCTGACCTGTCCGAGCAGATCTCCACAGCCGGCACAGAAGCTTCTGGAACAGGCAACATGAAGTTCATGCTGAACGGAGCGCTGACCATCGGCACCATGGATGGAGCCAATGTGGAGATGGCAGAGGAAGCAGGAGAAGGCAACCTTTTCATCTTCGGCATGAGAGTAGAGGATGTCGAAGCCATGGATGCTAAAGGGTTGGGGAAAAACATTATTCATAATACTAATAAAATACTTTTTTTTAATTTACTTCTTTAAATTACTGTACTTTTTGGTAGAATTAAAGGGATAGTCCACCCAAAAATGAAAAATGTGTCATGAATTACTCACCCTCTTGTCGTTCCAAACACGTAAGACCTTTGCTCATCTTCGGAACACAAATTTTTGATGAAATTCGAGAGCTTTCTGACACAACGCAACTGACACGTTTAAGGTCCAGAAAGGTAGTAAGGACATCATTAAAATAGTCCATGTGACATCAGTGGTTACGAAGTTCTTTTACTACCTTCCTGGGTCTTAGAAAAAAAAGGTCTTACGGGTTTGTAAGGACAAGAGGGTGAGTAATTAATTCCCAAATTTTAATTTTTAGGTGAACTATCTCTTTAACTAGATTCAAGCACTCACGTAATGTACAAACTCTATATTACATGACCTCCTTCCATTTGGCAGATACAACGCATCAGAGTACTACAATCGTATTCCAGAACTGAAGCAGGCCATTGACCAGATTGCAGGAGGCTTCTTTAGCCCAAAACAGCCAGACCTCTTCAAGGATATCATCAACATGCTGATGCACCATGATAGGTAGAGAAAGAACAAGAAACATTACCACAAACAAAGACAGACACCATTGTTTTTCCTGTTGTACAAGAAAAACATACAATGACCACAAAACTGAATTATTTTTATAGTAAGATCATACAAAATGCATGTTATTTTTTATTTAGTACTGATCTGAATAAGATATTTAACACAAAAGACATTCACATAGAGTTCACAAGAGAAAATAATAGTTAAATTAATAAAAATTACCTTGTTCAAAAGTTTACATACACTTGATTCCTAATACTGTGTTGTTACCTAAATGATCCACAGCTGTGTTTTTTGGTTTAGTGATAGTAGTTCATGAGTCAACGGTTAAACTGCCCACTGTTCTTCAGAAAAATCCTTCAGGTCCCACAAATTCTTTGATTTTTCCACATTTTTGAGTATTTGAACCCTTTCCAACAATGACTTAATGATTTTGAGATCCATCTTTTCTCACTGAGGACAACTGAGGGACTCATATGCAACTATTACAGAAGGTTCAAGCGCTCACTAATGCTCCAGAAGGAAACACAATGTTTTAAGAGGGGTTTAAACTTTTGGAATTTAAAGATAAGGGTAAATTTAAATTATTTGTCTTCTGGGATACGTGTATCTTCTGTAGCTTCTGAAGGGCAGTACTAAATAAAAACAAAATATGATATTTATGCAAAATAATCTTCATTCTGTTTAAAAGTTTACACCCCCAGCTCTTAATGCATCATTTTTTCTTACGGACCATCAGTGAGCATTTGAACCTTCTGTAACAGTTCCTTACGAGTCCCTCAGTTGTCCTCAGTGTGAAAAGATGGATCTCAAAATCATTGCTGTAAAGGGTTCAAAAACACAAAAATGCTGAAAAAACAAAGAATTTGTTTTTTGAAGAACAGTAAGCTGTTTAAGTGTTTAGGACAAACAAGCAAATCATGAAAAACTATCACAAAGCAACAACAACAAAAAAAAAACAGCTGTCGGTCATTCATGGCATCAACCCTGCAAACAAAAATTCTTCAATTTTTCAAATTCTAATTATATAACCTATCTAGATCTTTAAATAATATGCTAATGTATAACACATTTCATATTCGTCTATGAATCATATATGTTTCTTGCCGCACAGGTTCAAGGTGTTTGCTGATTATGAAGACTACATCAAATGCCAAGAGGAAGTTAGCGCTTTGTATAAGGTGAGTGCAAACTGTTTGAGTTACATTGCCAAAAAAAAAAAAAAAAAAAAAAGAATAGAGAACTTTGATTTTTATTTGATTATTATTATTCTCTTTCCATTTACAGAAACCTAAGGAATGGACCAAGAAGGTGATCCTCAACATTGCAGGTTCAGGCAAGTTCTCCAGCGACCGCACCATTTCTCAGTACGCCCGTGAGATCTGGGGTGTAGAGCCCACTTTGGAGAAGCTTGCTGCACCTGATGACCCTAAATAAACCTCCACCTGCACATCGAGCAACCTGTATGATCAAGCAACACTACATGCTCCCTCTTGAAGAATCCAGCTATGCCTTGCTCAGTCTTACTATGACAATCTGTCAATCTTCAATCTTTAATGTTCTGCCTCATTCACCTCACAAACAATCAATAACTTCCACAAACTCAATCAATGTTCAACAGGCAGCATCTATATCAGCATTATTCAGCAAAAAACAGGAAAACTGTTTCCCAAAAGCATTGTAAGCCTAAGTAGACCGGCACCAACGGTCTTTATAGGGTTACAATGCTTTTGGGGAACGCTCTGAAGTGCAATATCAGAATAAGATGAGAAAACTTCACATCCCAAAAGGTTCTTGATGTTATATTTGGGTTTTGACATTCAATAGAGTGTTTTTCCCCATCCGAACTGTTCAGGCATTGCATATTTGGAAAAAAATCCAATTAAATCCAATCGCAAATACTGTTGCATTTGGCTGCTAGTTCTTAAAGGATTAGGAACATGCTTAAAATGACAAGATTGTCAGTAATGTGTGCAAAATGGATGGTGTAGGGGGTCACGGTTGCTTTTAAAGCGAGACAGTAAGAATTGCTCATACATATGTGTGAATTTGTGGTTGCTACTTATACTTTTAACACGTTTTTGGACTCTAATGTGTAAACTCACGCACTTAAAAGTCTCATCAGCTGTTATTAAATACCCTAACCAGTTATCCCAGGCCTTTTTTCAATTGTTTTTGCTAAAGAACAACAAAATTATGTAATAAACTACAAATAAACCACTGCGTTTTCTCATTTCTCACCGGTCTGCTAAGAATGAGAAGAAGTGTTATGTAAACACACACTCGATGACCCATTCGAGCTTGACACTTGAGCACTTCAGTATTTACCCACGTGTGAGCAACATCTAACACACATACACAAACGGTTTTAAAAAAGGTCAGTTGTACTTTACGTTGCCAATAAACAATATACATGACGTGCAATATTATATAATGGCTAACCGGCAGTGTCTAGAGCTTGGTTACTCTGCCTCGATTGCGTGAGGAATGCAAAATCAATTCTCTTTGTACCTTCAACCTTGAGGTCATCTCACAAACTGGCAGGGGGATGCAAGAAACTGGCTCAATCTGTCACTATGTGTTTTGTTAGACAGTCTACGCTCTGTAATTTGCTCTGGCAGCTGGTGTTGCTCTTCACTGGAGCGATTTGGAGATAAACGGGTCCGGACTTTCCGTTCACACTGCAGTACGGGGGCACTGGATTAACGCAGACGTCTGTTGCATCAGTTTAAAAACATTCTGCACCAACTCTATATGGCTAGAATGATTGTATAATCGAGTTAGTACATGTGGAGTTTGAATATTAAATAACGTCAACAAATTCAATCAATGTTCAACCGGTAGCTTCTACGTCAGCCTTATTCAGCAAAAACTGTGATGATGGAGGATTACAGAGTTGGAAACTCTAATTCTATGCAACCTTGAAGATAAATATTTTTCTCTTACTTTTGAACAGTATACATACATAAACTCAAGGTGCTGCCCACATTATGGAATACATTCTTTTACATAAACTGGGCCTTCCACTAGTTATGGCTTTGGTTTATGCTGCTTTGGAGCAATATTTATTGTTAAAAGTGCAAAAAAACAGTTTTAACAGCAAGGTTTTTAATGTTTTTTTTAAGAAGTTATTTATTTGATCCAAAGTACAACAAAAACAGTAACATTTTGAAATATTTGTACTATTTAAAATAACTGCTATTTGAATACATTTTAAAATGTAATTTATTCCTGTGATTTCAAAGCTGAATTTTTAGCATTACTCTAGTCACATGATCCTTCAGAACTAAATTTAATATTCTGATTTGCGGCTCAGTAGAGTTTCTTCAGGTTTCTTTGACGAATAGAAATTTCAGAAGAGCAGCATTTATCTGAAATAGAAATCGTTTGTAACAGTATACATGGCTTTATCATATATTTGTTTAATAATTCATCCTAATATTTATTAAACATTACTGTTATTACTGTTTAAAAGTGTGGGTTCATATATATATATATATATATATATATATGTCTATGTCTGTGTGTGTGTGTGTGTGTGTGTGTGTGTGTGTGTGTGCGCGCGTGTGCCAAAAATACATTGTATGGGTAAAAATTATTGATTTTTCTTTTATGCCAAAAATCATAAGGATATTAAGTAAAGATCATGTTCCATGAAGATATTTAGTACATTTCCAAACGTAAATATGCAAATTTTTTAAAAGTAATATGCATTGCTAAGAACTTAATTTGAACAACTTTTGCGATTTTCTCAGTTTGGTTTTTTTTGCACCCTCAGATTCCAGATTTTCAAATAGTTGTATCTCGGCCAAATATTGTCCTATACAAACCAACAAATGTCCCCTAACAAACCATGCATCAATGGAAGGGTTATTTATTCAGCTTTCAGATTATGTATAAATCTCAATTTTGAAAAATTGACCCTTATAACTGGTTTTGTGGTCCAGGGTCACACACACATACACACACACACACACACACACACACATACATATATATATATATATATATATATATATATATATATATATATTTATATTAGTAAAAAAAAAAATACAAATAATAATAATAATAATATATATATATATATATATATATATATAATTAAAAATGCCTATAATTATGTTTGTTTGATAATTACTTCTAATAATTATTAAATATTACTATTACTACTGTTCAAGAGTTTAATGTTTTTTTTTTTTGTTTTTTGTTTTTTTAATGTGGTCTCGTATGCTTACCAAGTCTGCATTTATTTGATAAAAACAGCAATAAACAAAATTTTGTAAATAATTGTACAATAATTCTAAAAGGTTGATTTGAAGCTCAAGTAACATTTCTTAGAATTATAAATATTGAAAACAGCCGTGCTGCTTAAAATTTTTCTGGGAGCCGTGATACATTTTTTGATGAAGTTCTTAAGAACAGTATTTATTTGAAAAAGAAATCATTTGTAACATTATGTATGTCTTAAATTAAATTTTTGATGAATAAATGTATTAATTTCTTAAAAAAAACAACAACAAAAAAAAACAACTGACCCTAAACTTTTTAACAGCACTGTATAAAATAAACATTATTTAAATTATATGATTAATGATATGAATGTAAATATAAATACTAAAATGAATATTTAAAAGCTTATTTAGTATGATTTAGCTTTAGTATGATAGTTGCCTATATGTATATTTTAGAGAGATTCGTCACAAGGTCATAAAATTTTGTGAAAGTGAAAAGCATTAAAAAGTTGAAAAGGCCTTACAGTAGATTGAACAGATATAACCTATAGGTGTGTGTACATGTTTATGAGGTAAAAGGTTGAACTTTGCAAGTCAGAAGACATACAGGAACCTGTCTAGGGCTAAACATCTTTAGTTACTCTTCTACTTTGTGTTATCTGTTCTGTCCCACTCATAATTGCTCAAGTAAACGAAAAGTTCTGCCTTTGCCCCACTCACCAGCTAAACAGAGAGTATATCATTATGCCTTAAAATCATTAATTTACCAGTAATCTCCTCCCCTTTTCACAACTAAAATGAGACATAAACTATTCTACCCTGAGCTGAGCTCTGTTCCTCACAGCAACACCCCACTGGCCCAGACACTGGACCAGCTTGAGGACACAGCAGGTACGAGCACAGAGGTTAGCCAAAGGATTCCAGAGGGAGCACAACAACTTAAGTCACACCGAGGCATCTTTTCTGGGCTTCAAGGAAAAGTCTGTTCGTGCCACAAGCGGTTTAAAGTGGACCTTTGAATCCAGTGTGGACCTGAGGTGCATTTCCACCCGAAAGCCTGAGGAATTTCAGAGCTGATTATACAACTACGCATAAGAGTTTTTCTACTTTTCCTATCGAGAATCACTTTGTAGTTCCATTTGATTTCTAGAGAGAAAACTCAGGACATCCTGCAAGCTACAACAGGTGCGTATGCACTTATTTTTTATGCTCATATGTCAATGTTTTTTATTGCATTTAAGGTAATATATGATGTGTAGGCACTCAAAATTTGATGCAGTGACTCTGAAGCATAATATGCTTGCATCTGTATAATATTTGCTACACTTGTGCTTTCAATCATGATGTTATGTAATTTTTTTGTGATTGCATTGTAATTTTATTTAGATAAATGCACTGCATGACCTGGTTTTAGCATGGTTTTTCACTCACATACCTTATCTTTATGTTCCTATAGATAAATTTTACAACCGACTTGCTCAAGGAAGAACACTGGGTTAAAATCTCTATTTATCACGTGAATTGTGATACCTGTGATTTCCCCTGTTGTTGTCTGCATCTGAGCCATGGCTTTTTCTGACCTGCTGGAGCAGGTTGGCAGCACAGGACGCTTTCAGGTCGTGCATGTCACCCTGTTGAGTATGCCCATCCTGATGATGGCCAGCCATAACCTGCTGCAGAATTTTGTGGCCGCTGTGCCGCCGCACCACTGTGCCCCCCATGCCAACCTCTCAATGTCCTCCATCGGTGCTGAGGACGTCCTGCGGGTCACTGTGCCCCTTGGCCAAAATGGCAAACCGGAACGCTGCAGGCGCTACGCACATCCTCAGTGGCAGCTTCTGAGCAGCAATAGTTCAGAGAGCCTATGGGAAGAGGATGTGGAAGAAATAGAGATGGAGAGTTGTGATGATGGATGGTACTACAACATGACAGAAATGAGCTCAACGATCATTACTGAAGTAAATGGTTAATGTCTATGAAAAAGTATAGCATAATTCGTGCAGTAGTTTAGTGAAAATCATATATTTTTAAATGATTATTTATTAGATTATTAGAGCGATTAATCAAGTAATTGTCGATTATTTCACTGATTAATCAGTAGACTTGATTATTTCAGCTTTTGCAATTAGTACAAATATTACATATACATATTCTAACATAAAGAAAGGTCACTTTAGCTTTTATTATGTAATCACAATTATTATACAATTAATTGGTCATATTTTACAATAAGGTTCATTAGTTAAAATCATTTAATGAACAAAGAATGAACAAAACTTTCTTAGTTCATGTTAATTTCAAACATTTACTAATGCATTTATAAAAAAAAAAAAAAAAAAAAAAAAAAAAATCACGAGTTGTGTTTTTTTAACATTTGGTAAATGCACTGTGAACTAACATGAACAAACAATGAACAGCTGTATTTTTATTAACCAAGTGTGACCACTTCTTTAGTCAGACTGGGAGACCAGCCAGCTAAAACCAGCTGAACACCAGCTTAGTCAGACTTGGAGACCAGCTTGACCAGCATAAACCAACTAAAACCATAGGCTAGTTTTGGCTTTCTGTTTTCAGCAGGAACAGTTTAATAATCTAAACAACCTTTACACCCCTACAAAAAATGTTTTAGTGATGTCCCTGCTAAAAACAAACAAACAAAAAAAGACCTAAAACCAGCCTAATCTTCTTAGCTGGTCAGTAGGCTGGTTTTAAAGAGGTTTTTAGCCACTTCCTTAGCTGTCCAGGCTGGGAGACCAGCTGGAACAACCAGCTAAAACTAGCTTGACCAGCCTAGCCAGACTGGAAGACCAGCTACTTTCAGGTTATCTGTTTTTTTTTGTTTGTTTTTTTGTTTTGTTTTGTTTTTCAGAAGAAGAACCATTTTTGGTTCCCAAAAGAACTTTTCAGTGAACATTTGTTTTTTTCTTGGTGTGAAGAACATTTTAATAATCTAAAGAAGCTTTTTCATTATAAAACACAGAAATGCCTGAAAACAGGAGTGCCTCAACTCAGTCCTGGAGTTGAGGCACCAGATAAAACCAGGTGAATACCAACTTAGTCAGGCTGGGAGACTAGCTTAAACCATAGGCTGGTTTTAGCATTCTTTTTTTTTTTCAGCAGGAGTATTTTAAAAATCTAAAGAACATTTCCACCCTACAAAGAATGCTTTATGAAGACTTTTTTTCAGTGATGTAACAGAAGAACAGTTTTGGGGTTTCCAAAAGGAACCTTTCAGTGAAATGTTTTTTTTCTTGGTGTGAAGAACATTTTAATAATCTAAAGAAGCTTTTTCCACTATAAAACAAACATTTTCCAATGTTAAAAGTTCTTCACGTAACCATTAATGTTAATGAACAACTTTTTTTGTTTGTTTTAAAGTGATAGTTCACCCCAAAACAAAAATTCTGTCATTAATTACTCACCCCTTCGTTCATCTTTGGAACACAAATTAAGATATTTTTGATGAAATCCAAGAGCTTTCTGACCCTGAATAGACAGCAATGCAACTACCACATTCAAGACCCAGAAAGGTAGTAAGAACATTGTTAAAATAGTCCATGTGACATCAGTGGTTCAACCGTAATGCTATGAAGCTACGAGAATAATTTTGTGCAAAGAGAACAAAAATAATGGCTTTATTCAACAGTTTCTTCTCTTTCGTGTCAGTCTTCGACATATGTTTGTTCACAAGACCATGTATCACTGACTGAAATGGAAGAGAAGAAATCATTGAATAAAGTTATTTTTGTTTTTAGTTGCATTGCTGTCTATGCAGGGTCAGAAAGATGGGGGGGGGGGGGGGAGTATCCCTTTAAGAGTGTATATGACCTGTCCACAACACTGTAAACAAACATAAATGTAGTGTTTATCCTGTGTGTTTATTCTCTTTTAGTGGGATTTGGTTTGTGACCAGCGTGCACTAAAGCAAATGGGTCAAACTACGTATATGGGAGGCGTCCTTATTGGAGCAGTAATGTTTGGCGGACTTTCTGACAGGTTGTGCCAGGTTTTACTATTAACTACAACAGCAACAATAATCATAGACTGTATTGATTTTAAAACATCTTACGACCCAGAAATGTACACTAATTAGATTACCGTCTTCTGATGCAGGTTTGGTCGGCGTGTTTTATTGCTAATCTCTAACCTGATGATGGCGGTTGGAGGAACATGTGCCGCCTTCTCCACCTCCTTCACAATGTTTTGCGTTTTCCGTGTTTGCTGCGGCATGGCCCTGTCTGGTCTGGTGCTCAACTCCTTCTCTCTAAGTGAGTACAGTGAATAGCACAGCTGTAAATAAGTAGTGAAAAACATTACATTTGATTGACATTGTATTTGGCGACATCTTGTGGCAAGAACTGTCGTTGCTTCTCCTCAGTTGTGGAATGGATCCCCACGCGTGTGCGAACGGTGGTGGGCACAGGAACAGGCTACTGCTACACCACAGGCCAGCTGCTCCTAGCAGCCGTCGCTTACTGGATCAGGGACTGGCGCTGGCTCACACTGGCTGTCTCTCTGCCTTTCTATGTGTCCTTCCTCTACTCATGGTGCGTCTTCTGCTCACGACTATTTCTATTAAATAATATAACTTTTAAAACACGTCCTGACAAGTACTGTCAGGATAGAGGGCTTGCACTTACGTCACGATTTGTCACCCTGATGTAAACAACAGCATGAATTGCATGGATAATGTACTACTAAATACGTTATTTTGCTAATTTATGCTGTCTAAACCACGGAAAAAAAGCTACTAAATCATATAGAGGACTTAGTAAGTAGGAAAGGGCATAATATTTTGACAAACTAAAGTTAACTGGTGCTATGTTCAAACAGTATTAATTAAGATATCAGTCAATATTTCATCTACCTGAACAGAAATGATAAAAGCAAACACGAATGTTGTCAAGGTTCTTGCCCTGGAAGCCCTGGTTCTGTTTGGCCAACCACAAACGCCTTTTGTTCATTAGTCAGTTTTTTGCACCCTTCTTGATTTGTTATAACTTTTGGCAGACATGACAATAACTGAACATTTTCAACAGCAATAATCAGCAAAATATGCAAGTTTCATTCAGTTCAATGGCATTGTTTACGTTCAGTGCTGCCAATATGGCCGATAGATGACGCTTTGTGAAAACACTGTATTTACCACTTCTTTGGGTTGCATAACAAACACACTACACATTCAGAAGTTTGGGTCGCTAAGATTTATGTTTTCCATCTTTATTTTATCCAAGATACAGTAAAACAGTAATATTGTGAATATTGTTTTTTTTCCTGTAATGCCAAAGCTGAATTTTCAGCAGCCACTATTCCAGTTTTAAGTGTCACAGGATGCTTCAAAAATCATTCAAGTAGGCTTATTTTGTGCTCAAGAAACATTTGTTATTATTATTTTCATTATCAATGTTGATAAGGATTGTGTTACTTAATATTTTTGAGGAAACCGTTATATTTTTTATTTTTTTTTTAAATAAATAATTTGTAACAATCTGTAAGTCGCTTTAGATCAATTTCATGTGTCCTTTCTGAATAAAGTTTTAATTTTAATTCATTAACTAAAAAAAATGTGTAATAACCCCAAAACATTTGAACGGTAATGTATTTTAGTATTTAATCTTTTAAATAAATCAATAATATTAAGTAATAAATAATTTAAATAATAATTAAATAACATTTATTTTAACGTCATTTGAATAATAAAAATACTTTTATATTATATTATACTATTAACAATGATGAAGTAATAATTTAAATATTGTAAATAATTCCCAATAAGTTAACTGAGCTACAGTGAAGTCCTCAACAAATTATGGCTATTAAAAATGGCAATATTCATCTACTTGAAAGTCATATGTAGCGATATGAGATCTCATATTGTGGATTCCAGTCATGTTATCATCTTCTGCAGGTGGTTCTTAGAGTCTGCTCGTTGGTTGGTCCTGACCAAGAAATCAGAGCAGGCAGTGAAAAACCTCAAAACGGTCGCTCGCATAAATGGACGACACGCAGAAGCTGACAAAATCAACATTGAGGTATGATGTTATGCATGATGTATAAATTTCAGCATTGTGCGGGTCATTCCGAATGTTTATTCTGTTATGGCTGTGCATGCAGATGTTGCAAGAGTCCATGAAGAAAGAGATGGCCTGTTCAAAGGGGTCTTACAGTGCTCTAGATCTTGTACGCACATCCACAATGAGAACCATCACTATGTGCCTCAGCGCAGTCTGGTCAGTCACTCAATCCTAGCATTTTATTCAGCGCCAACCAGCATTTGAAAACTACCACTCTTGTGACCTTTGAACTATACCATCACAGGTTCTCAACCAGCTTTGCCTACTACGGCCTCTCTATGGATTTGCAGAAATTTGGGGTCAGCATTTACCTTATCCAGGTCATCTTTGGAGCAGTGGATATACCAGCCAAAATCTTGGTTACCATATCCATGAGCATGTTAGGACGAAGACCATCTCAGTGCGGAGCTCTTGTACTGTCTGGCGTAATGATACTCATTAATCTTCTGGTGCCTTATGGTGAGAATTTGAGCCTGGTTGGCAGTCGAGCACAGTAATAATAAAACTGCAGTCTCACTGTCACGTGGGGTCATTAGTTTTCAATAGCTGTTATTCCAGGGAGATCTAGAGGTTCAGCTGTCCATCAGTATCACAGAAATTGAGACCCTGGCATTTCAAGTTTACATGGCTGATTGTGTATCTATGTATACTGACGCTTGTTTTTGTACATGTGCAGACCTGCAAATGTTACGCACCAGTCTGGCAGTGATAGGGAAGGGCTGCCTGGCTGCATCCTTTAACTGCTGTTACCTGTACTCTGGAGAGCTGTATCCCACGGTCATCCGGTAATTACCCAGTGTCATCATCGTCCTAAAACAAAACAAAAAAAAAAACTGTGATTCACAGTTCAATTGCACTTGTCCGCAAGGCCAAAACCATGTCTCGAACATTGGTGGTAGGGGTAGTAATGGACCTTTTCTACATTTCTGGGTTTCTCTTCAGCGGAAGTCGTCATAGTTGGGTTAACTCGAAAAGCAGTGAATGGGAGAGTACCACAAATATCCTTTTTGCATTCCCATTTGCTCAAATAGCAAAAGAAAAACACCACAAAAGAAGTGTTTTCTTGACTTTCAATAAAAGGAAAAAAATTGAGAGAGACTGATAATGGCAGTCAGAAAAGAGAAACAAGAACCATAGACGCTGCATTAGAAACACCCTCGCTTTAGCATTAACTAGTTTGCTAGTTTTTTGTATTTTGATTCAAAAGGTAATATAATACAAATTATAGTGTTATAAATGTACATAATTAAAAAAAAAATTGTAAAAACTTGAGGATTTACGATGCTGATGACCGTTAAACGCGTCATCAGTCTCGTGAAAAGGATCCATAGTACTTTTTCCAAAAAACTAAATAAATCGTTTTTTTTGTCAAGTAATCAATTTGAACTACTGCAATATTTTTATTGTACACATTCATACATAAGAGTGATTGTGCGCATATTTTGAAATAATATTCTTTGTAAATAGTTCAGATTGATTACCCTCAAATGATTACTTATTGCCTTCAATCTATTTAAATCCTTTATTTAACACACTTTAAATAAAACTAAAAACTGTATTGTAATAGTGTTTTTATTTAGATGAAATAAAGGACTTCTATGTAGGGCTGTCAAACAATTAATCACGATTAATCGCATCCAAAATAAAAGTTTATGTTTACATATTATATGTATGTTTACTCGGTATATTTATTATGTACATATAAATACACACACATGCATGTATATATTAAGGAAAAATATTTTCGATTTATATATAAAAAAATAATATTTATTTATAATATAAATTGTATACAGGTGTAAATAAATAAATATATATATATATATATATATATACACATATACATTTGTTTTTAAATATATACATGTATGTGTGTGTATTTATACATACATAATAAATATACAGAGTAAATGCACTTATAGTATGTAAACATAAACTTTTATTTTGGATGCGATTAATCATGATTAATCGTTTAACAGCCCTACTTGTATGAAACAGAAGGAAGAACATCAAAAGAACAAGAATAATATTTTTTGAGAAAAGAATTTAGCTTTTTTGTTTGTTTGTTTTTAATATGCACAGAATTACTCTTACTATGCAAGCCTGTTTCCGCCACTGACAAAAAAAAAAAAAATAATAATAATAAAAAAGTTAATTGACTTTTTATCTCACAATTTTGACTTTTTTCTCACAATTATGATATAAATTCACATGTGGAAAGAAAAAACTCGCCAAATATACACATGCAATTCAGAATTGCAAAATATAAATTGACTTTTTTTTACTAAAAAATGTTTATATCTTGCAATTCTGACCCTGTAGCATGCAATTGTAAGTTAAGTCAGAATTGTGACTCGAGAAAATATTCAGAGAAAATACCAGTCTATTTTCTTCTCAGAATAGCAGTTCATATCTCACAATTATGAGAAAAAAAAGTTCTAATTATATTCTGCAATTGCGAGAACAAAAGTCAGAATTTGGAGTTTATATCTCACAATTCTAAGAAAAAAAGTAATACCTGAGACTTTATTTCTCAGAATTGCAATAGATACAAGATAAGATAAGATAGATATGAGAAAAAAAGTCAGAATTGTGAATTAATTGATCAGAATTGCGAGTTTATATCTTTGAATTCTGACTTCTTTTCTCAGAATTGAGTTTATGTCTCGCAATTCTGACTATACACTAACTCACAATTGGAAGTTTATATCTTACAATTCTGAGAAAACGAGTCATAATTGAGACTTTTTTTCTCAGAATTGCAATAGATATAAGATAAGATGAGATAAGATAAGATAAGATAAGATAAGATAAGATAAGATAAGATAAGATGATAAGATATGAGACAATCTCACAATTCTGAGAAATAAAGTCACAGTTATTGACACTTTTCTCAGAATTGTGAGATATAAACTAGCAATTGCGAAAAAAAGTCAGAGTCAGATAAAGTCAGAATTGCAAGACAAAAACTCCAAATTCTGACTTCTTTTCTCAGAATTGTTTATATTGTTTATACTATCATACAATTCTGAGAAAAGAGGTCAAGAAATTCACAATTATGACTCATTTATAACAATTATAACTCGCAATTCTGAGAAATACAGTTGTAATTATGACTTTTTTCCTCAGATAAAAGGTTAAAAATACCTAATTGCGAGTTTATATCTCACAATTCTGAGAAAAAAAGTCAGAATTTGGAGTTTATGTCTCACAATTCTGACTATATTGTACAGTAACTCACAATTGGAAATTTATATCTCACAATTAAAAAAAAAAAAAGTCATAATTGACAAATTCATTTCTTAGAATTGCGAGTTTATATCTCACAATTCTGAGAAAAGTCGTCAGAATTTTATGGAAGCCCGTTTCCGCCACTGAATAAAAAATAAAATGTAACTGTGACTATTTATCTCACAATTCTTTTTTCTTTGCTATTGTGAGTTTACATCTCGCAATTCAGACTTTTTTTTCTCAGAATTGTGTCATATAATCTCGCAAATTCTGACTTTTTTTTCCATCCAGAATTGTAAGATAGAAACTCACAAGTGCAAGTTATAGCGTCAGAATTGCGGCATATAACCTCACAATTGCAAGAAATAAAGTCTGAATATAAACTCGCAATTCTGACTTAATAACTCACAATTGCGAGTTATATATGAATAAAAAAAGGTTCTTGACTTGTTATCTCACAATTCTGAGTTTTTTTCTCAGAATTGTGAGTTTGTATCACACAATTTTGAGAAAAAAAACTCAGAATTGTGAGATAAGTCAAGAACCTTTTTTATTTTTTATTCAGTGGCGGAAACGACCTTCCATAGAATTTGGAGTCTATATCTTGCAATTCTAACTTAATAATTCGCAATTGTGAGTTCATATCACAATTCTAAGAAAAAAGTAATAATTGCAACTTAATTTCTCAGACTTAATTTCGCACAATCCGAGTAAAGAAGTCAGAATTGTGAGATACAAACTCCAAATTCTGACTTCTTTTCTCAGAACTGTATAATATAAATAGCAATTCTGAGAAATAAAGTCTCAATTATGACTCTCTTTAACTTGCAATTCTGAGAAATAAAGTGAATTATTTTTTAAATTCAAAACAGTGACATTTCACCAAAAAAAAGTGTATTTTGCATCACTGGATATTACTGTTGGTTATTTAACATTTAAAAACTAAAAGCTAAACTAAACTAAAAATTTTACTTTTTCAACCGTTTGCTTTTGTCAATAGAGCCTTATAAAGAATATAAAATATTGGGAGAGATAATTTGCCCATTTTTTTAATTAGTGGAAGTGACTTTTCCCTTTCAGTAACCATGGTTACGGCCCTGCATTGTCCATAATTTTGTTTCTTTATGACAAGTAATAACAAGATCTGCAGAATCCCATACTATTTTTCAGAGCAACTGAAGTCAACTTTTGACATTTTTTTATTCTTTATCTACTTAGTCAAAACGGAATGGGATGGGTGTCCATGATGGCTCGGTTTGGAGCAATGGTGGCCCCTATGGTGCTTCTTCTTGGGGAGGATTACCCATTGCTACCTGGTTTTATCTACGGAGGGGCTCCGATTCTCAGTGGGATCTTCGCCTTCTTTCTCCCAGAGACCCTTTCACAACCTTTGCCCGATACTATCCAGGATGTAGATGACAGGTCAGATGGGGGTGGCCTGGTTTACATTAACATTTTATGCTAGTTGGATCTGATCCACAAGACATGATGCAACAGATGTCACAAGAGAATGTTGCGTCAAAAGTTAAAGTATAAATGACATGCAAAAAGTGTCATGAGTAAATGGGTAACCTTAACATGTTTTTTGACTCTTTCAAATAATTACAGAGGCTTTGGATGGAAAAAAGCCAAAAGATTGCCTGAAAAAGAGGATTTGGCTACAAAGGATCCCAGCTGTGTCCTCCTGAAAGAGTCTGTCTGAGATGGCCGCTTTACTTTATCTGAAGACAGTACTGGAAGACAAAAACAGAGATGAACATTGACATACAGAAGAGAACTTTAGTATTAATATGATGGAAACAACCAAAGGTTATGAAGGATAAATGGTGTGGTGTATTTTCCTATTTTTCTGACTGTAATTAATATGTTAAAATTATTATTTACCTGTACAAAGTGAGAAATAGCGCATTTGAATGGAGCTTTCTGCTCTTTAGAAATCTTTTACTATTTTATATATATATGTATGTATGTGTGTTTGTGAATTTCGTTGTTTGTTTTATTACATGAATGATGCAAAGAAATAAAGCAATAGAGCACACAAATTGTAAAATATTGGGGTTTGTGTTTGTTATTTTTAATATTTATTAAATATTTTACATGTAGCCTTATGTAAAATGCATTCATAGTATTAATAAATATCCACTATTTTGTAAAACAATTTCATGTTACTCTGTCATGCTTGTTGACACTTGATACAATGGTTGATTATATAATCTTGCAGGCAATAGTAAATAGTAAAATTAATAAATGACTGATTAATAAATAAATAAAATTCATATGTAGAAACCAAAGCTAGTTTGTCAAAAGGCCTGTATCTTGGTAATATACAAATGCTTTTTTTTTTCTCTAGCTGTGGTTTTGTATGCTGGTTTCAGGAGTTCAAAAATGTTTTAATTAGGACTTAATTGAATTAAAATACGACTTTTGCCATAATTTCTGTCCTTCACACAAATATTCCAGCATGGAGCCTTGTCACAGACTGTGATGATGCAGTTATTACCAATTTACCATTGTTATCTACCAAAGTTTTCATTAAAAAATATACATTTATAACACTATACTTTGTGTTAATTTAATTACAATGGCATTACGTTGCAAAACAATTTGTAAAATCTGCTGCAAAAGTGTATTTCTAATTCAATGGCTGAGGTAGAGATTAAAAATTCAAATAGCCTCTTTTGAATAGCTGTTCACTACTATAGACATTTACCCATCTACAGCTGAGGTCAAAGGTTTATATCCTTTTTTCAGAATCTGCAAAATGTAAAGTATTTTACCAAAATAAGAGGGATCATAAATGCATGTTATTGTTTATTTAGTACTGACCTGAGTAAGTTCACATAAAAGATGTTATAGTCCACAAGAGAAAAAAAGAGTTGAATTTATAAAAATTACCCTAAAAGTTTACATCCCTTCATTTATAATACTGTGTTCTTACCTGAATGATCCACAGCTTTGTTTTTTGGTTTAGTGATAGGTGTTCATGAATCATGTCCTGAACTGTTAAACTCCCTGCAGTTTATCAGAAAAATCCTACAGGTCACACAAATTATTTGATTTTTCACCATTTTTGTATATTTGAACCCTTTCCAACAATGGCTGTATGATTTTGAGATTCATCTTTTCACACTGAGGACAACTGAGGGACTCATATGCAACTATTACAGAAGGTTCAAATGCTCACTGATGCTCCAGATGAAAAAAAAAAACATGCATTAAGAGCCGGGGGGTGAAAATTTTTTAATTTGAAGATCAGGGTGAATTTGACTTATTTTGTCTTCTGGGAAACATGCATCTTCTATAGCCTCTAAAGGGCAGTACTAAATATAAAATTATGATATTTAGGCAAAATAAGAAAAATGTACACATCTCCATCCTGTTCAAAAGATTTCACCTTAAAGCATGGTTTTTCCTTCTGGAGCATCAGTGAGCGTTTGAACTTTCAGCAAAAGTTAGTTGCATATGAGTTCCTCAGTTGTCCTCAGTGTGAAAAGATGAATCTCAAAATCAACTAGATAAAAAAGTTTGTTGAGACAAACTTTAAGTTGGTTTGAGAAAGCCGGGATCAGAAAGTCTATAAAGTTTAAAAGATTGAAAGTTTTAAGTTTAAGTTTATAAAGCTTAAAAAGTTTAGGAAGTTTAAAAAAAGCTTTGTTTTTTACATATAGCTAACATGATTCTAGTATTAGCAAGTAGCTAGCATGATTCTAGTATGATTAGCAAGTTACTAGCATGATTCTAGTATGATTCTAGCATGATTAGCAAGTAGCTAGCATGATTCTAGTATGATTAACAAATAGCTAACATGATTCTAGTATGATTAGCAAGTAGCTAGCATGACTCTAGTATGATTAAAGTTAGTTTGAATGAGTTTGAATGGATTAGAAATAGTACATAGAAGGGAAGCTAGATGAGTCTCAAAGGATTCTGGGAGTTTTGACAGTTGAAATTTGAAAGTCTTGGCTCATTTGAACATTCCGTCAATGTAAGTCTATGGGATTTTTCAGAGTTTTAATCGTTATTTTTAGGAAAGTCGTTAGTCCGATCAGTTAGAAAATATATAGCAACCAACTACAGATCAGTCTGAAGATCTGGGCTGTGTTTGGAGTTTGTAGAGTTAAAGCTCTAGGAGGGGATAGAGTTGATAATTTTAGTCTCAGAAGAAAATAGCATATCAGTAAGTTGGCTTTCTCAAGCCAACTTAATCATTGTTAGAAAAAGTTCAAATACACAAAAATGCTGGAAAACCAAAGAATTTGGGGGACCTGAAAGATTTTTGTGATGAACAGCAGGCAGTTCAAGACAAACAAGGGACTCATGAACAACTATCCCTTAAGAACACAGTATTAAGAATCTTATTCAGGTCAGTACTAAATAAACAACAACATGCATTTTGTATGTTCCCTCTTATTTTGGTAAAATAATTAACATTTTGCAGATTCTGAAAGGGGAATGTAAACTTTTGACCTCAACTGTATGATGACTGCAGCTTCTGAGAAGAAAAAGTGGGAAAAAGGGCCTACTGCCACAGCTTTATAAAAGCTTTTGCCTTTTCTGAGTAAAGAAGGGGACACAATAATACTGGGATACAAGTGCAACAATAATAAAAATGGCTTTGAACAACTGAACTGTGTCCTCAGGAAAAAGTTTTTCATGAATAAAAATATGGTTTGTAAATCACTTTCCTGTCAAATCTGCAATGTCATATCTAAAGCAAGCATAAAAAAATGCAATCTGTTGGGCAGTAGTTTGATATCTTTTACTTTCCCCCATCATTGTTTTGTGCTTTATAATTAAAATACTGTTTAAACGTATCTGAAAAGCCATTAAACAGACTAAAACATTGAATTACACGCTCCCATTGTGGCAGCTTACAACAAACAGTGACAAATAAGACCATGTGTTCACAAAGGGTCAACATGTGTTAAATTAAACAACTTTTCTAAGCTAATGTCAAGGTAGCCTATATGAGCCATTCTACAGAATTGGTCCAAAGTCAGAGTTAAAAACATCTTTTTCAAAGTAAAAAAAATAATAAAAATGAATGTTTGATAATTGTATAATATCCAAGGTGCACATTTCTAGTAATTGTGCGGTTAATTCTGTATTTTCAGAAAGTTTTGGAATATTTGTCCTCTCTCCAAATGTGTCACTACCGAAACAATAATAATAATTTAATTTTAAGGGTTATATTGACCTATTAAATTTTGCTTACATCTAAACTGTAAATATATATATTTTTGCTATTTTATTAAAAGATTTAGAGGTAAATCGATAACAATTACATGTTTAACAATATTTCAAGTGTAATTGAAATTTGTTGTATTTTGAATTAAATTTTTCTTTTTAAAAAGTTCATTAGTTTGAATATACATTGAACCAAACACTATCATAACATCTTACTTGATAATTCAGTATGCTTTATTTTGCACATCCCATATTTGGGTATTGACTGCACATTTGGTAGCGACCACCTCATATTATAGAATTTTAACTTGCTAAAATACAAAACATTTGCATAACTGTGCAAAAATTTGTACAAAAAAGTTTATTTCCCCCAAATAAAGCATTATGTGCTCCCTACCGAAACAATAATGACATGTTTCAGTGATGACTGTTACAGCAGTGACAATTTTATGGGATAACACACAGAAAAACAGATGTCACTACCAAAACACCACCAAATATCAAATATTTCAGTAGCGACTGTTTCGGTAGTGACAATTTTAGATACTTTTGAACCTAGATAATCAGAAAAATTATAATAAGTACATGGTTACCTAGGACAGTTCTGAACAGTGACAAATATAAAAAAAAGTTATAGAAAAACTCCCAAAAAAGTGTGCTTAATTGCAGAAAAAAGTTTGGTTGTGACGTTTTTTCAGGCTTTTGAACACATTTACCTCAAAATAATGGGACCTATCTACTCACACCATGTAGCTATGAGAGAGGGGGACACAAGAATATTTCCTGCTCATAAATGTTGGAGTGTAGTTAAAATCAGTCTCAGCCACTGGACTTAAACATACACTGTTTCGGTAGTGACATTAAAAATGTAGGACACATTTATATATGTATATATATATATATATATATCTGTGTGTGTGTGTGTGTGTGTATATATATATATATATATATATATTGAACTTTTTATTAAAATAATCAAAAACATACTTGTAAAGAACAACTATAGAAAAAAAATAAAACAATTATTTCAATATAATTTTCATAAGTTGAAAGTTAGGGGTTAGGGTTCAGGACAGCCACCTCCCAATTGAGAGTACCTAATAAATGATGATTTTATATACAGTAGTCAACATTTGAAGTGGATCAAATACGTTAATCAAAGTTGTCCTTTGACAAGAATGGTTTTTTTTTTTTTTTTTTTTGATTTTAGGACAATTTTGGTGAAAGGTTTTGATCCATTTCAAATGTTGCTTACTGATATTTTACATATTATTGTGGGTTTTTATAGATAATAGAAGGATCTTAGTAAACATCTAAGATTTGAATACTTAAATGCTTTTTGGCTGTGGGACAATTCTGTAGAATGGCGTATATGTGGATATACAGAAATTGATGACCTGACCTGAAAACTGTGAAAGCTAGGACAATTATAACATTAAGAGATGTACTAGGAGTACTGGTTTAACAATAAATATCTTCTCATAGTATGCAGACAAGAAACTGAATGAATTACTTGCTCTTATCAGCTGGCACGTTTTAAAACACTCACCAGGTTTGATAAAGCCAGACAGTTATGAAAGAGGTAAAAGAAGATTGTTAAGTGACCATTTAACTGTCATGACGAACAAACAGTGTCACTGTTACATAAAAACAACTACACGAATGTAATTAACGTTAGTAGTCTTAGTAATGTATAACTGGTGTTGCGCAAAAAAACTACAAATCCCACACGCCTGCGAATGTAAACGTTACCCATGAGCGCTTGCTGTAATCTTGCCGCACATTCCGGTGTCCTTTACCTCTTCCTGGTCATTACGCACTCGATTTCAGAGCATCAAGATGTCTGGACTTCTGCGGGGAATCGCTCGTATCCGCACCGCTCCGGCTCTGCGGGGATCAACCATCACCCAGCGAGCCAACATCGCCACACGACCCGCCAAGGATTCGCTTGGACCCGCTGTGAGTATCTGTAAAGAGCTGGTTTGTTTCCTTTGCAGCACCGTGAAGGGCAGGCCGTGATCTCCTTGGCATTCACCTTTAGATTCACTGTGATGATCGGAAACATGCATACAGTCATACATTTCATTTAATTTCAGTTTAGTTTAGTTTGAGTTTAGCTCTAATCCAGGTCTTGATTATAAATGGATCATATTTGTACTTCCGCATTTATTTTGAACTAAAACCTTCTCAGCCGATAGCGGGTGTACAGAAGGTCGTGGTATCGACACAGGCGATAGATGGTGAACTGAATCTTCATCTTTAAGTTATTTTCCTTTAAAGAGTAACTACAATGCGGCATAATACTCGTTTTATGGGTCATTTTCGAGCTTTTTAAGAAACCGAGAATCAGCTTCCGCTAAAATAGTCCAATATAACGTAGCCTGTCAATAAGACATTACATCAATGTTTCTCCAACTGTTTTTGCTCAGGATATCAAAATTAATATCTAAAGCTCTCCAGGGTATTTTTTTAATTACAGTTTGTAGTCTCAATAACCGTTTTGAGGTGTAAGAAAGCACCAATTACCTTGCATTTATATCAAAAGACAGAGACTGCAGTGATACAGATATTAAAGGGATAGTTCACCCAGAAATTAAAGTTCATTTGTCATTAATTACTCACTGTCATGTCATTCCAAACCTGTAAGACCTTTGTTCATCTTTGGAACACAAAGAGATTTTTGATGAAATCTGAGAGCTTTCTGACCCTGTAAAGAAAGCAATGGTACTACTACATTCAAGGCCCAGAAAGGTAGTAAGGTCCTTACTACCTCTTCCTTTTTAATGACAGAATTTTCATTTTTGGGTGAACTCCCCCTTTAAAAGTAGCAGCTGTGTTGCCATGAACTGTAAATAAACTCATTATTAGCATAACAGTTCTAACAGCTGTTTGGTTTTGGTGTCTGTTTTTACAGGAAACAACAATTGGTCTGGCCATATTTTCTATCACCATCCTGGGACCATCTGGGTGGGTTTTGGCCAACCTGGAAAGCTACAAAAAGAGGGATGGTGCTCAGTCTGAGTGATCCACCTGTCATGGACTGAAAGCAGTTTGTCTGGTTTTATTGCTTTTAACATGTTGGGACCACCATCTGACAGACCTCCAGCAGCGGAACAATTCCTCTCCTTTGAGCCACCCTGCTACCTCTCCATACGACCGTTTACTTTCCTCCAGACACTTTGTTACACAGAGCTGTTTGCTCCCTGTTACCAACTATGTAATAACATATAATCATGGGTGATTCAATTTTCCTTAACTGGAGCTGTTACATTTGAAATAAACAATTATTTAAATCTTAAATTCTGCATGTCTCTGTTTTCCATTTATTTTATTTTTTGTTAAATAATGGGTTTGGCATTAACAATTCAGTGAATTCACTTTACTCAATAACTCTGAAAGGCTTGTAAATCAAATAAGAGACTACTGATAGAATATTGCACTTACTGAATTAATTTGGTCTGATAAAATGTTGCATATCAATACATAACCAGTCAAAGGTTTTTTTTTTCAAAATATTTTTAACATTAAAAAAAAACTGATTTCTATTTGAATATTTAAACATTTAATTTATTCCTGTGATTAAAGCTAAATTTTCAGCATCATTACTCCAGTCTTCAGTGTCACATGATCCTTCAGAAATTCTTCTAATATGCTGATTTGCTGTTCAAGGAACAGTATTGTTTTTAATATTTAAAACGGAGTACATTTTATCAGGATTCTTTGATGAACAGAAAGATCCAAAGATCAAGACAAATAAATTATAAAAAATTAATACTTTAATTTAGCAAGGATGCTTTAAATTTATCAAAAGTGCTGATAAAGACATAATGTTACGAGAGATTCCTATTTCAGATGAATGTTGTTCTTTTAATCTTTCTATTCATCAAAGAAACCGTAAAAAGTTCTACTCAGCTGTTTTCATAATCCATAACATAATAAAAAAAATGTTTGTTGTTTTTTTTTAGTCAGAATGATTTCTGAAGGATCATGTGACTGCACTGGAGTAATGACGTTTTAAAAAATCAGCTTTGAAATCACAGGAATAACATTTTCTAATGCATTCAAATAGAAAAGTTATTTTAAATGGTAAACCTATTTCAACATTTTACTGTTTTTGCTGTACTTTGGATCAAATAAATGCAAGACTTTTTAAAAAACATTAAAAATTCTACTGTTCAAAAACTTTTGACTGGTAGTGTAGGACTTAAAATAAGGTGCCAAAAACAAAAAATGACTTTTCAGTCACAAAAATATTTCAAATATTAAAAAAATAATAAATAAATAAATAAATTTGGTGTTTGTTTGTGTCCCAATGTGCATACTATCGACCCTATCTGCTCGAAATAGTATTGAAAATTACTAATATAACATGGTGTAATATAACATTTAGGATGGATCGTATGCACATTTTTAAATTGTCTCTTTTTTTAACGCACCTGATTCATATCATCAGCTCATTTGGAGAGAAGCCCATTAACTGAACAGTGTCACATGCCATCATTATATACTTAACATTTTATTAAATGTATTATTCTCCACATGCAAAAATAAATATTTAGCCTTTATTTTATAAATATTCAAAATGATCTTACGGTATGGTGTATTTATTTTAGTTTTAATTAGTAATATTATTTTGTTTTAAGATTAGAAAATTATCTGTAAGAGTTTGTCACTTGTGTCTTGCCTGTTTCTTGAAAAAAGATGTTCATAATTATTAGTAATTATGTCGAATTGTTTACTTACCACCAGCTTTTATGGTATAACTTCAACACATCGGTGTAGTCAAAGAGTATAGTGAGGTGAATCTCAACAGGAAGTAGGTTAATCTCCAGCGGTTCCAATCAATCAGGTGACCGGAAATGACTGTTCATCAGAAACATGGCGGAAGAGCAACAGCAAGACATCTCTCAAAAAGAGGCTGATGGTGAGAATTACTTTACCGCAACTGGGCCAGGACCAACATCCGTTTGCACCGATGTCCACATGCTAATGTTATTTTGAGCTGTTTGACGCGCATGAGCTGAAGCGATCAGCAGCTAGCGCGCTGCTAACCTGCTAACAACAATAGCTGAGAGTGCATTGTTTATGTTTCAAAGCACTTGTTTCAGTGTCTAGATCTTTATAATATGCCATATACGATCATTAGCGTTATATAAACATTCAATAAACGAAAATGCTCCGACGCTCCGGCACTGTGAAATAAATGTAAAAATATCACTACACTCGTAGTAACAGCAATCATTAATGTTTATGGCTGACCATGTACGATTATGTGTTTTTTTTTTTTTGTTTTGTTTTTTGCCAGTTTTCAAGCAGTAGGCCAAATTGCCAGTGTTTTACATGTAATTGTGTTTGTTTTTGGACAGGGCTGAATTGTCTTGCATATGATGAAGCCATAATTGCACAGCAAGATAAGATTCAACAAGAGGTAATATTTTGTCATACTTTTAATAATTTGTGTGTGTAAAATGTTATGTGATACTTTATACACACGTTGGTCCTATAGTTTCTACAATGTTCTCAACAGGTAAAGATTTTGCTGTGGTACAATAAAAGAATTGTATTCAAATCAGGGTTGCTATAATTAAGTAAAAAATAAAAATAAAACATGTATATTCTGATTGGGCTGAGGGTGGGATTTTAGTGAGTTTGAAGTAAAGGTATTTGATGGATGTAATTTTTTTTTTCAGCTAGATGACAAGGAAATATTTCTTGTTTATTTTGTAAATGTGAAATGTATTAAATTAAAACAAAAATAAAAATGACTATATATATATATATATATATATATATATATATATATATATATATATATATATATAGACATATTTTAGACAAAATGACAAAACACTAAAGCTTTAAAAAAAATCTATATAAAACTTTAAAGGATTAGTTCACTTTCAGAACAAAAGTTTACAGATAACGTACTCACCCCCTTGTCATCCCAAATGTCTTTCTTTTTTCAGTCATACAGAAATTATGTTTTGTGAGGAAAACATTTGAGGATTTCTCTCCATATAATGGACTTCCAAAATCCAGTTTAAATCCAGCTTCAAAGGGCTCTAAACAATCCCAGCCAAAGAAGATAAGAAGGGTCTTATCTAGCGAAACAATCAGAGTTTTTCATACCCTAACTGTATTGACTGTATTGTTTAGAGCCATTTGAAGCTGCATTTAATCTGCATTATGGAAGTTCAAACTTGGGGGCACCATACGTATCTGTTATATGGATGGAAATCCTTAAATGTTTTCCTCAAAAAACTTAATTTCTTTACGACTAAAGAAAGAAAGAAAGACATGAACATCTTGGATGATAAGGGGGTGAGTACATTATCTGTAATTTTTTGTTTAGAAAGTGAACTAATCCTTTAATAGTACTCTGTGACGGTAAAATGGAATGAGTAACTGGAATACATTTTTTCTAAAGGTGTGAGAACCTATATACAGTATCTCACAGAAGTGAGTACACCCCTTACATTTTTGTAAATATATTTTATTATATCTTTTCCTGTGACAACACTGAAGAAATGACACTACAATGTAAAGTAGTGAGTGTACAGCTTGTATAACAGTGTAATTGTTGCTGTCCCCTCAAAATAACTCAACAAACAGCCATTAAAGTCTAAACTGCTGGCCACAAAAGTGAGTACACCCCTAAGTGAAAATGTCCAGATTGGTACCAAAGTGTCAATTTTGTGTGGCCACATTATTTTCCAGCACTGCCAGGGCATGGAGTTCCCCAGTGCTTCACAGGTTGCCACTGGAGTTCTCTTCCACACCTCCATGACAGCATCATGGAGCTGGTGGATGTTAGAGACCTTGCGCTCCTCCATCTTCCATTTGAGGTTGTCCTACAGATGCTCAATAGGGTTTAGGTCTGGAGACATGCTTTGCTAATCCATCACCTTTACCCTCAGCTTTAGCAAGGCAGTGGTTATCTGGGGTTGTTATCATGTCGGAATACTACCCTGCGCCCCAGTCTGCGGCCAGTAGATGTTGGCATTCATGGTTCCCTCAATGAACTGAAGCTCCCCAGTCCTGGCAGCACTCACGCAGCCCCAGACCATGACACTGCCACCACCATGCTTGACTGTAGGCAAGACACACTTTTCTTTGTACTCCTCACCTGGTTGCCGCCACACACGCTTGACACCATCTGAACCAAATAAGTTTATCTTGGTCTCACAGGGCTCCAGACTGCGACTAAAACGGTCGCAAATTATTAAAATATTAATATTAATTTGCGAGTGGAATTTTTGCTGAGGTCGCCTGTGGCGACTATGTAAATTTACATGTTATGACTTAAAACTTTTTTCCTGATTGTTTTGCGATCACATATTTTATGTTCACGTATTAAACTGAAACTATACGCATAAAAGTTTTAGTGGAAAAAAAGACTTTTGAACAGTTCTCCTCTCTGCCGAACAGCAGCGCTAACAGCACACCTGCAAAACACAGCTCCAGTTTTTCAGCATGAGAGAGATGCTGCATTGTCAATTTCGTGGCTTTGTGCACAACTTCAAGAAACTACAACAGGTAAAGCTGTCAGGTGTGTGGATATTAGCAATATCGTTAACAGTTCTTATTTTTTAATCGATACTAAGGCTTCTTGTTATCAAGATGCAGTGTTCTGTTAATGCGTGAACTTCATATTATTTGTAGCGCGCTTGCCACGCAGTAATTGCAGTAAAACTTTGTGATTTGTTACCTTTTAAGTATCAGCTTTGAAATTCTGCTAAATTCATAACGAAATTCAAACCATAAGTACGGTTTTGGCGCTCCCTAATGCGACATGAACGATCGCTTTCATGTCACGCCTAAAACGCATGGAAAACGCTAGGCGCGCCACTTTCTCCTTTCCAAAGCGCTCTGTCCGGTGGCGTTCATGAACACGCAAAAGTTTCAGCAAAGAATAGATGGATTTCCAATACTAAAAACCGCTTGCAGTAGCTCTGCTACTAAATTAATTTAAAAATGTACAGCTGTGATCAGCTATTCCTCCATCTTGGTTGAGCTTTCACATGACTCTCAGTGCGCTTGCGGCATTCTGAAAAGTTGAAATAGTTTTATCTCGATGCGGTGCGGACGCGCCTGTAAAAATGAGCGTGTCACTTCCATTATGAGTGCACATACCTCACAGCTACATTTGAAACATTTGCATTAATGCGCTATTGCATATTAATGTTTTTACTTAACCTGTTGTCTACATGATAAAAAAAGAATGCAAGGAGCTAAACATAAAATTCAACACTATCTGTGTGAAAAACATATGACAGCATTTATAGTATGTATTGAGAAGGAACCCAAACTACACTCACATGCTTATGGTCCATGATATTGCCACAGATTTTGTGTAATAAACAGTTCTTTGTAACTGTATATTGTTTTCAAGTTGGAAATTTCCCACTTTAAGTGAACTTTTAGATCCCAGGTCATCTTCAAGAGGGATTAAAATGCTGATAAAGTCCAGAGAAGATGAGACATAAACACATGACAGTATTACTGAAATGTTAAAGTGTTACTAAATAAAACATTTATTCTGTGGCACCTAAAAAAAAAATTATTTGGTGCCTAAGTTTGATTCTTATAGGAGCCTGGAGCCCTGTCTCATTAGACCACAGGACGTGGTTCCAGTAATCCATGTCCTTAGTCTGCTTGTCTTCAGCAAACTGTTTGTGGGCTTTTCATGTGCATCATCTTTAAAAGAGGCTTCCTTATGGGATGATATAATGCCAAGCCATGCAGACCAATTTGATGCAGTGTGCGACGCATTGGTCTGAGCATTGGCAGGCTGACCCCCCACCCCTTCAACCTCTGCAGCAATACTGGCAGCGCTCATACATCTGTTTCCCAAACACAAGCTCTGGATATGACGCTGAGCATGTGCACTAAACTTCTTTGGTCGACCATGGCGAGGCCTGTTCTGAGTGGAACCTGTCCTGTTAAACCACTGTATGGTCTTGGCCACCGTGCTGCAGCTCAGTTTCAGGGTCTTGACAAACTTCTTATAGCCTACGCCATCTTAGAGCAACATTTCTTTTTTTCAGATCCTCAGAAAGGACACTGAGTCACATGACACCTGGGAGAGAAAATGGCTAATTGGGGCCCAATTTGGACATTTTCGTTTAGGGGTGTACTCACTTTTGTGTCCAGCGTTTTAGACATTAATGGCGGTGTGTTGAATTATTTTGAGGGGACATCAAATTTACACTGTTATACAAGCTGTACACTCACTACTTTACATTGTAGCAAAGTGTCATTTCTTCAGTGTTGTCACATGAAAAGATATAAAATATTAAAATAAAAATATTAAAACAGTAAAATATTTACAAAAATGCGATGGGTATACTCACTTCTGTGAGATACTATTTTATATATATATATATATAAATAAATGCACATTTCTCCTTTAACCCATTCTTAAAATTATTGCAGATAGCTACCAGTATTTCTCTGGTGTCAGAAAGACGGGACTTGTCTGTCCTTAAGCGAGAGTATGCTGACGATGATGCCATTTACCAGCAGAAGATAAGAGTAAGTGAACTGTTTCAATAGCAAATGAATGTTTATGGAATGTTATGCATCAATTATTATGCACTGATCTTTTATCTTAGTTATCCAGTCACACACCCTAAAGCAAAGAAAGCATATAATGTTTATTTATACACAAATATATTCAAACAAAGAAATGCCCATCTCTGTTATTATTTGACCAAATAAAATTGTTTTGTCAACAGGACTTGCAGAAGAAGTACTCATCTGTACGCAAAACACGGCCAGATGGGAACTGTTTCTATAGAGCCTTTGGTTTCTCACATCTGGAGTCTTTACTTGAAGACAGCAAAGAATTACATAGGTAACCACCTGCCAGCCTACATTTAGCTGAAGTGAATAAACGTTGTTTATTCATCATCATGCACTGTTTTCATTTTCAGTCTGGATAGACAAACTACTTGTTGTGTCAAGCCTGTTAAGATCATTTACGTGAAAGTATGAGGAGAAGGTGATTGTCTCATCTTCTGTAACCTTTAGTACATACCTCTAAGACTCTGTTTGGTTGTTCACTTGCCAGGTTCAAGGCTATTGCTGCCAAGAGTAAACTGGATTTGGTGAGCCAAGGTTTCACAGAATTCACCATTGAAGATTTTCACAACACAGTAAGTCTTTGCATGCGAATGAACTAATGCACTACCGGTCAAAAGTGATTTTTTATTTTTTTTCTACTAACAAAGGCCTGCATTTATTTGAATCAAAATACAGCAAAATCGTTAATATTGTAAAATATTGTTGGTATTTAAAATAACTGATTTCTATTTGAATATATTTTAAAATGTAATTTATTCCTCTGATCAAATCTACATTTTCAACATCACTACTCCGGTCTTCAGTGTCAGATGATCCTTCAGAAATTATTGTAATATGCTGATTTGCTGGTCAAGGAACATTATTATTTTATTTTATTATTATTATTATTATTATTATTATTATTATTATTATCATCATCATTATCAATATTTAACAGTTAAGTAATTATTTTTCAGGATTCTTTGATAAATGAAAGATCCAAAGATCAGCATTTTGTCTGAAATAAAAAGCTTTTGTAACATTATACACAATATACCATTCAGAAGTCTTTCTATTCATCAAAAAAAAAAAAAAATCCCAAGAACATAATTTCAACATGATGATGATAATAATAATAATAATAATAATAAATGTTTTTGAGCATCAAATCAGAATATTCAAATTATTTCTGAAGGATCATGTGACTGGAGTAATGATGCTAAAAATTCAGCTTTGAAATCACAGGAATAAATTGCATTTAAAAATATATTCAAATGGATAAGTTATTTTAAATAGTACAAATATTTCAAAATTTTACTGTTTTTGCTGTACTTTGGATCAAATAAATGCAGGCTTGGTGAGCAGAAGAGACTTCTTGCATTACAAATCTTACTGTTCAAAAACTTTTGAGTGGTAGTATATGGTCATGGCATGTTTTACATTTGGCAATAATTCTTTTGACACTAACTGATGCAGTGTGTAGCTGGTTCAGCGAGCATGAGGAATCAAAGTCTTTGGGCTGTGATGTGAGTTGGCTATAAAAAGGTTTGAGACTCCCCATGTCAATACAAGATCTTAGCTAACAATTAATGCAACTCTTGATGGAAATAAATGTTGGGATGTTTCATAACATTGTCGAAACAATTTCACAATGAAAGCACAAGCAGTGTAAAGTACTTCAGCACATCCTAAAGACTTCATGTGTGGTTAAGGACTCTGTGGCGGCCAGTCTTTCACAATAGCTGGGTTTCCATCCAAAGTTGTGAATTTTAACTTGTGCCCCAAATTGGAATATCGCATTAAGCATTTGCGAATAAGCACTGCATCCATCCAACAAGACCACAAAACCTGTAATAAGGGTCAATTTTTTGAAATTGTGATGTATACATCATCTGAAAGCAGAATAAATAAGCTTTGCATTGATGTTAGGATAGGACAAAATTTGGCAGAGATGCAACTATTTAAAAATCTGGAATTTGAAGGTACAAAAAATCCAAATAAAATCACCTTTTAAGTTGTCCAAATGAAATTCTTAGCAATACATATTAAGTTTTGATATATTTACGCTAGGAAATGTACAAAATATATTCATGGAACATAATATATTCATGAAAATGATTTTTGGCATAAAAGAAAAATCAAAAATTTTGACCTATACAGTGTATTGTTGGCTGTTGACACAAATATACCAGTGCTACGACTGGTTTTGTGGTCCGGGGTCAGATATAATGAATTACTTGTGCCTCCGAGCAAACAGACTATACTTTGTAACAGAAATACTTTGACAACAGACTGCTTGGGCATTTAAGAATGTCCATGACATTTTATTCAGCAAATGCGTTTCCATCTTCCTTTATTTGCATTAAACATTTTTCACACAAGTCAAAAACCACCTTAAGTGAACATAAATAAATTATTTTTGCAAATTAAGGGATTTTTTCCCCCCGAAATTTGGCGTTTCACTCGTTTATAACGCAACTTCAAAATGCGCTTAAAAACAAGATGATGAAAATATAGCTAAATTGAGCCACATGAATCTTGGCGTTCTCATCTTGGAATACGTACATGGGTATGTCTTCAAACAGTTCTTTAAGAAATAAAAAGCTATGAACTGCGTCAGTTAGGACTGAAAGAATTTTTGCCAAACATCTAACATGGCAAAAACATATTAATCACTCCAATAATTATTAAATCTTAAACTCTTCAGTATTGCCTTAATTAAATCCAGATGGCGACTTTTTTTTTTTGGACAGGCAGTGTATATACTATTAATACTTATTAATATTTCAGAGATTTGTTTGTTTGTTTTTTTATATTTTTAGGTTTTATTTTAATTGTATTTTTGTTTTAAGTCATTTTGTTGATATAGTCTTTTTTTTGTGTGTATATATATATATATATATATATATATATGTAACTTTGAATTTGAAGATCGATCACAATGAATTAACTTTTGTTTTTTGGGAAATGTGTAAATATCTTCTGTCGCTTCTGAAGGGCAGTACTAAATGAAAAAATGTAGGCAGAATAAGAAAAATATACACGCCTTCATTATGTTCAAAAGTTTACACCCCGGCTCCATTTTTCCTTTGGGAGCATCAGTGAGTATTTGAACCTTCTGTAATAGTTGCATATGAGTCCCTCAGTTGTCCTCAGTGTGAAAAGATGGATCTCAAAATCATACAGTCATTGTTGGAAAGGGTTCAAATACAAAAAATGCTGAAAAACCACAGAATTTGTGGGACCTGAAGGATTTTTCTTAAGAATAGCGGGCAGTTCAACTGTTCAGGACAAACAAGGGGACTCATGAACTGTCACCAAACAACAACAACAACAACAACAAAAAAAATCACTAAGGTAACAACACAGTATTAAGAGGCAAGTGTATGTAAACTTTTGAACGGGGTAATTTTTTTTTATAAATTCAGCTATTATTTTCTCTTGTGGACTATATATAAACATCTTTTATGTGAAATATCTTATCCAGGTCAGTACTAAAACATAACTTGGATTTTGTATGATCCCTCTTATTTTGGTCAAATAATTAACATTTTGCAGATTCTGCAAGGTGTATGTAAACTTTTGACTTGAACTGTATAAGGCAACATTTCTAAAGATTTCTCATTCCACAAAATGAAATTTGGTGAACTCTGACCTGTGAATTTGTGTTGTGTTAAGACATGTGACCAACAGAAGATTTATATGTCACGTTGTGACCTCTTAGCTAAATTAAAAGAACTTTAAAGCTGAAGGTTTCCGGCATTTTTAACATTATTTCACTCAACTAATTTCTAATAGTTTTAGCTAAAAAAATAATAACACTGGAAATCAAATCATTCCTGCTCCTTTGTGTTTACATTACACTTATGTACGAATATGAATGCCACATCTAAGATCTCAAAACTCCTGTTTGGCCTTTTCTTTCTTTCCGGTCAGTGATTATCTTAAATGAGTTTCATATATAATGAATTTCCTCTTGTCTTGTTCTCTGCAGTTCATGGACCTGATTGAGGCTTGTGATAAGCAAACGTCTGTAGGTGAGCTGCTCAACTCCTTTAATGAGCAGAGCGTGTCAGATTATCTTGTCGTCTATCTGCGACTGGTGACCTCTGGGTACCTACAGAGAGAGGAAGACTTCTTCCAGCACTTCATAGAGGGCGGCCGCACTGTTCGGGAGTTCTGCCAACAGGTGACACTGAACACCACATCATTTGTGACTTGTTTCTGTGTTTATGTGATTTAATTGTCAACCAGTTGTTGTAGAGTAATCTGTTCTTCAATGACATTGCAACATTTTGAACCAGCATGTTGTTCTGTTTTGGCCAGGAGGTGGAGCCCATGTCCAAAGAGAGTGACCACATTCACATTATAGCTTTGGCTCAGGCTTTAAACGTGTGCATCCAGGTGGAGTACATGGATCGAGGAGAGGGAGGAACAGTCAATCACCACATCTTCCCTGAAGATGGAGAGCCCAAGATTTTCCTGCTCTACCGACCGGGCCACTACGACATCCTGTACAAATAACAGATCTGCACCTATTGCTGCTAAGGCCTCATCTGTTTCTGTGATGTGGGTTTGACTCGACTCAACCTGTGAAATGTGAACACGAGAGCCCAGCACTCAACATTGCAATTTCCTGTCAAAACCCGCTAAAGACTCTTGGAGAGTTGTGGAGATTCTGTTATAACAGGCACTGGACATTGTACAGTTTTCTTTGAATAACCTGCATTTGTTTTCAGTTGTACATACAGTATATGGTTATTTCATTAATTTGTGTTTTTCTTTCTTTTTTTTTCTTTTTTTTTTTTTTTGCTTTGTTTCTTGTAGTTGAAGACTGCCTGTCATTTATGATAGGAATGGAATTGCTTTACCGTGTTTGACTGTATTTGACTTTCATGAGAATAAAAAGAACTTGCAGTAGTCATATTTGGGATAGCCATATTTTTGTTTAATGTGTGTAGGTTTACAAAATCCCAAATGGTACATTGAAATCAAAAATGATGTGTCCATGCTGCAATTTAAGCTGGACATGCACTGGACCCACGTGGTTCCTCTCAAAGAAGATCGATGAAGGATCTTGCCTGAGCAACTTCTTTGGCTGGCAGCACTTCCACAGAATCACAAAACGAAGGAGGGATAAAGACATCTGGGTCCTCGATTCCCTCCACTAGATCAAAGAAGCTGTGGAAAGAAGAAATGGGTTAAATCGTGTTTTATATGTTGGTCTTTGGATCCATTTGAACTTAAAACTTTGCTTCTAAGATACTATTTTATTGATCCATGGGGGTGATCAATGTGTTAAATGGAAAAAACATGGACAGGTACATTTGGGTGGTAGTAGGGCAGGGCGATATGGCCAAAAAAACAAAATCATATCAGTCAGAGCATCTGATGGGGCAACCAGTTTTAAACTACACGTTAACTAACTTACAAGGTATTTAAAATTTCTTAATATAAACTTGTCACGTTTAGGACAAATTTAACTATGCACTTTATACGCAGTGGCTCACTGTCTTCTGCTGTTTTACAGATGCGTTTGTATCTAACAACTGGTAATAAGAAAAACAATTCTAAAATAATGAGTTCCAATGGGGTCCTTAGCTAAATGTCATTATACAGTTGAAGTCAAAAGTTTACATACACCTTGCAGAATCTGCAAAATGTTAATTATTTGACCAAAATAAAAGGGGTCACAACCCCTTATTTAGTACTGACCCAAATAAGATACTTGACATAAAAGACATTTAGTTGAATTTATAAAAATGAACCTGTTGAAAAGTTTACATACACTTGATTCTTAATACTGTTTTTACCTGAATGATCCACAGCTGTTTTTTTAGTCATAGCTGTTCATGAGTCCCTTGTTTGTCCTAAAACGGTTAAACTGCCCACTGTTCTTTAGTAAAGTCCTTTAGGTCCCACAGATTATTTGGCTTCTCAGCGTTTTTTTTTTTTAGTTTTTTTACCCTTTCCAACAATGACTATGATTTTGAGATCCATCTTTTCACACTGAGGACAACTGAGGGACTCATATGCAACTATTACAGAAGGTTCAAACACACTGATGCTTCAGAAGGAAAATCAATGTATTAGGGATGCAAACTTTTGAATGGAATGAGGATGTGTACATTTTTCTTACTTTGCCTAAATTAAATATTTTTTTAATTTAGTACTGCCCTTCAAAAGCTACAAAAGATGCATGTTCCCCAGAAGAAAAAAAAAAGAAGTTAAATTTCCCCCCGATCGTTTGAACCTTCTTGCTGAAAAACCAAAGAATCTGTGGGACCTGAAGGACTTTTCTGAAGAACAGCGGGCAGTTTAACTGTTCTGAACAAACAAGAGACTTATGAACAACTATAACTAAACAAGCAAGCAAACAAACAAACAAACAAAAACAGCTGTAGATCATTCAGGTAACAACACAGTATTAACAATCAAGTGTATGTAATTTGAAAATTTGAAAATTGTATGTAAACAGGGAATTCAACTATTCAACTATTATTTTCTCTTGTGGACTATATGTAAACATCTTTTATGTGAAATATCTTATTCAGGTCAGTACTAAATAAAGAATAACATGCATTTTGTATGATCTCTCATTTTGCAGATTCTGCAAGGTGTATGTAAACTTTTGACTGTATATACACACTGAGAACCATTCAGTGTCCTACATTTGTCATTGTCATTATTAACAAAATCAGCTGGGGTTTTTTTCATGCTTCAGGAAATCTTGTCCAGAGCATTCAAGAAGCACGCATTTTGTTTTATTTATGTGCATGCCTTGATCAGAGGAAGAGGAAAGGCAATGTAAACACGTGTAATTGGTTAAGAAGGTCAACTGTTGCATAATTTCCTGTTGTTCTTCATCAGTATACTACAAATGTGGTTAAGTTAAGGACAAGATTGCAGACTTGATTACAGGAGTATTATCTATGGGTTTTAATGAAAAGCAGAGTTACAGCATGGTTACAGTTTCTGTATGGGACAGTCTAGGATACTTTGTCTGTCCAGTATACTTGACTAACCTTGTCATGAGGTCTAATTCTCCTTGTGGTGTGAATTCGAGGGTGTAGAGAGGCACACACCCAAATGCAGTGAAGGTCAGCAGGTAGGGTTCTGCAGAGAAATACAGAGAACATAAGCCAGCTAGCAAGAGAAGTTAGAAAGTTAATTTTATATAGTTTTACTCAACCTAAAACTTCAAGGGATAGTTCACCCAAAAATGAAAATTCTGTCATTAATTACTCACCCTCATGTCGTTTCAAATCTGTAAGACCTTCGTTCATCTTTGGAACACAAATTAATATATTTCAGATTAAATCAGAGAGATTTCGGAACCTGCATAGACAGCAATGCAACTGACATGTTCAAGACCTAGAAAGGTTGCTCAGAGAAAGTACTGAATCACTAATGTTCTTACAATGTCCTTACTACCTTTTTGGGCCTTGAACGTGGTAGTTGTGTTGCGGACTATGCAGGTTCAGAAAGCTCTAGGATTTCATCAAAGATATCTTAATTTGTGTTTTGAAGATGAGTGAAGGTATTACAGGTTTGGAACAACATGAGAGTAAGAGCAATTAATGACAGAATTTTGAAAATAGTAGTCTTTCAAGTTGAAAATGAATGTTTAGAAAGTTCAAAAAGTGTTATGTTTTTATACACTTGTGTTATAGCCAATGCTGGATGTTAAAAACCTGACTGAGAACCATTATGCAGCATAATGGTGCACATTACCTTTGGTTTCCTGTGCTGTTCCATTCCAGTTATTGACCAGCAGTCCTTGTCCTTGTATAGAGCTGCTACCCAAGACAAATTGATGCAGGAAATGGGCATCATGGGGAACCCCAATATGTCTGAATTGGTCCTTTAATGCTGTCTTAATACAAGTTTGGTTGTGATAGTGGATCTCATAGTTGACTCCCTGTTGAGAGGAAAGCAAACTAGCAAGCGTCAGCAACACAAAGCCCAGTGATGGATTTTATAAAGTTTATGTTTTGCTATTTCTCCTTAAACTGTGGTACTTTACCTCTCTAAATAGCAGAAGCCTGTCAACAAAGAAAGTCTGGTTGCCTTCCTTTCCAGCTGCTAAAACTCGGATATTCTGTCCATAGGCATCATAGGAGAATTTCTCAAAAACACGCAAGTGGTGTCCAGGCATGAACTGTTGGAGAGAAAGCAAGAGAACACTTTCACATATCTCACAGTTGGCATTTGCATGAGGTAGTTTTCTGTAGAGTTTAATATTTTCATCAAGATAGCCTACTTACCACGGTCAGTGCCCCCTCAAGCAAAGGTGGAGACTCTGGAAGTAAAGAGAGAGTAAAAAAGTTTATTTAGTCTTTTCAAATGATCGAAAACATGCATATATACATTTTTCGTTCTTTCGACTGATAAAGTTTACTCTAGTGGAAGCCAAAAGACAAAGGAGGTCTTACTGCAAGGTTCAGGCTTCTGTGCATAGCTGCTGAGAATCAGGCTCAGGCAAATTGGGATCACAAACAGGATCTTCATTGTTACTGTAGAGTGGAGTGCTAGCAAACAGCAGTCAAAGCGACTAGCAGCAGTGTTTCCAAGTCCGGCCCTTCTTATATCATCAGCTCCGGAACTTCACTCCATGTTTTCAGTCTGACCCACACTGGGCCTTCTGAGTATCTTGTCAGTGTTTCAGTTCAACAGAAAGTGGCAAAACAGCTTAACTGTTTGTAATACTTGGAATATCAATTCTAATATAAGTGCAAAAGTGATACAATAGAAGTTCCAATAATAGAAAATACATATAATGTCAGGTGTTTCTGGAGAACATGGGTGACAGGTAAAACCTGAACTGGAGTTAAATTCCTTATAGTCACATGATGAAGACTCAGCAAATTATGTGATCTCATTTTTGCTTCCCACAGGTCAATGTTCAAGTCCAGGTGCTATATAATAATTTACTGAGAAAAACAAGGTCATCTGATGATATTAAACACTAAAATAAGTTGTTGCACTGCAAAAACTGACACAGACTGATGATTATAACTTTCCAAAAAGGATATACCTGCTAAAAAAAACATCTAAACCCAGCTAAGACCAGAAAATCATCTTATACCTTCTTAAAAACTTTTTTTCAGCTGGAAAGCTTATTAAAGAATGACAGTTCTGTCATTAGTTACTCAATTTCATGTTGTTCCAAACCTGTAAGAGCTTCGTTCATCTTCAGAACACAAATGAAGATATTTTTTGTTAAAATCCGAGAGCTTTCTGACCCTGCATAGACAGCAATGTAACTAAAAAGTTCCTATCAAAATCAGTGGTTCAACCGTAATTTTACAAAACTATGCGGCTATGAGGATTTTTTGAACAAAAAACAAAAACAACAATTTTATTCAACAATTCCTTTATCATCTGCTGCCATTATCGAGTACCACAAATGAACATTTTGAATGGATTTCTACAAAAATATCTTCATTTGTGTTTTAAAGAGAAACAGAAGTCTTACGGGTTTGGAATGAGATGATGATGAGTAATTAATGACAGAATCTTAATTTTTGAGTAAACTATCCCTTTAACAGTTCTTATTACGCAGGTTTCTGAAAGACTTTAATTGGTCAATCACAAAATCTAGCCAACTGATATTTCCTAATATTCACTGCTGTACCAAGAAACTAAAAGTAGCAAACAAAACAAAAAAGCAACACTTCTTACATCCTAATGGAACTGTGATATTCCACTGCGAGTGTAAATAACGTTCTAACTGCTGTCCATCTGAAGTTTACTAGGGTATTTAAGAGTGAATCAAGCCTCGGCATGTTGAACACATTTTAGCGACTGCACAAGACACATCAAAGAAAACACTTAAGGGTTAAGTGCTTCATTTACAGAGTTCTCGTGTTCTCATGCACACACCTTTCCCTTTGACATACAGATTTATACAGTCTGGATTACTGTTTTGATTGCTTCTTTACAGCAGTCAAAGTACGACAAACACAGCTCGTCTGTCAGGAGATCCATGCAACTCATATGACCAATATGCGATGTGGCTTCTTTGATCACAGAAGCTTTAGAGGGTTACATATTGTTGGGTTCGAGAATAAACACGTAGTAAGATGAACTTTATTTAGCGTGATATTTTCTTTCATTCAATCTTTTGCATTAAATGGCCTATAATTACAGTCTATCTGAATTCTTGGCAGGATCAAAGCATTATATTCAGGGTTTTGAGGCCAAACTGGTGATTTAGCAAAGATGAATCCCACACATTTTATTTCAGTTTTATAATTATGGACCTTTGAAGTTGCAATAAACTCTGTTGACCTGTCAGTGCACTATTGTGCACTCAGTGAGTGAGATCATTGGCAGAGTGTCCAAAAAGGAGTCATTAGTACAATCTGGACTTGTCCTTTTCGTGCACATTCTTTTGTTATTAAACATTTTGATTAAAAAAAGGAAAGCAGACAAGGAGGTCGTAAGGACAAATGTGAAGTTTACGTTGTTTTTAAAGAGTAAATGCACCAATTTTCAACCAGTTTTCAGCCTCTGCATTGTTTAAATGTTGGTAGTGTAAGTAAATGCTTACATGATCTCATGACTGTGGGAACTTTTTCGCAAGACACGTACCAATGAGTTAAAACTAGCATTTTAAAACAGCGCTTTCACACACAGTTATGATTACAGCTCTATATGTTTTGCTTTCCGAATGTAACGATTTGCTCTGTAGCTTAGCCAGCACGGAATTGGACTTAGAATGCGGAATCCTTGGGTACGAATCCCGTGAAAAACATTACTGAAGGAGTTGAAAGATAAGAGATCAACGTCAACATAAAACGTATCATATCTACGTTCATCTGTTCCTGGAAAAACAAACAAACACTCTTTTAACACCAATCAAAGACCTAACATTTTACATCGAATATGTTAAGAAACATACATGGCACTACGTATTTCGCATCTTGCGAAAAAGTTCCCATAGGTACATTTTCGTCATGAGATCAGGTTGGTAAATAAACAATGTGTATTATTTTTTCTGTGTTACCTGCACCATGTTTACCTGTCAGTAAAATTCTGCCAGAAGGCTTAAAATTTGTTATCTGGCAGACTTTTGACAGCTCCAAGCTACAGATCGTATTTCTGCATTTTTGTATCCCTACTCACAGAGAGTATAATTGAGCCCAGTACATTATTTTGTAATAGCCCTTTTCTGTTTTCTCCAGTCGTGAGGACCAATTTAAAAAAACAAATGCACTTCTACTGCATAGACAGCCAACTTTTATTAAAGTGATAGTTCACCCAAAAATGAAAATTACCCCATGATTTACTCACCCTCAAGCTATCTGAGGTGTATATGACTTTCTTTTTTCAGACGAATACAGTCAGAGTTGTATTAAACATTTTCTGGCTCTGCCAGGCAGTAAATGGCTGTTGAGATTTAATAGTCCAAAAAAGTGCATCCATCCATCATAAAAAGTACTCCACACAACTTTGGGGGGTTAATAAAGGCCTAAAGTGAACCAATGTGTTTGTGTAAGAAAAATATCCATATTTACAACTTTATAAACCATAATCTCATAATCTCAAGCATAAACTCCGGTGAGAATATGCTAGTCTTGTGAGAACCAAATTTTGTTTACAGCAAAGGTAAACCAGTGTCCTCTTGACTTATATTGAAATCCAACATTTTTCTTTACAAATAATCGTTTTGTCTTTCTAATTTGTGACCAGTGTTTTGTTTTGCTCTCTCATTTGTGCTTCCTCACTCGTCACTTCTCACTACAGTTTACATTCTGCCTACATCCACTGAATCGTCACTCTCTCGTAAACACACGTATGACAGTTAGCGGAAGCTAGAGATTATGGTTTATACAGTATACATTACATGTGGAATACTTTTTATGAAGGATGGATGCACTTTATTGGACTTCAAAATCTCAGAACCTATTCACTCCCATCATAAGGCTTGAATAAGCCAGGATATTTTCTTAATATAACTCCAAATGTATTTGCCTGGCCCTGAAAGAAGAAAGTCATATACACCTAGGATGGTTTGAGGGTGAGTAAATCATGGGGTAATTTTCATTTTTGGCTGAACTATCCCTTTAAAACCCCATTTTGTATTGTCACTGCACTGTAAAAAACAAGAAAACACAATTGGTTGAGTCAACTTAAACTAATTTGTTACCCTGCTGCCTTAAAATTTTAAGTTCATTCAACTCAAATAAGTTTATTCAAGTTCAAATGTTAAGTTGTACTAAGTGACAACTTAGATATTCAAGTTCACAAACCTAAAAAAATTGTTCGTTATACTTAACAGCTGTGTTTGTTACTCGGCTGCCTTAGACATTTGAGTTGGTTTAACTTAAAAAAGTTGACTAAACATTTTTCGAGTTGACTGAACTTAAAATTTTAAGGCAGCCAGGTAACAAACTATTTTAAGTTGACTCTTTACAGTGTGTAAAACCCTTTATAAATGTCTTTTTTTTCTCTCCAAACAATATGTCAATGGTCAAAACTGTTTGGTTACCAATATTCTTAAAATAAATATTCTTGTGCTCCAAAGAAGACAGAAAATCATACAGGTTTGGAACCACATGAGATAAATTATGACAGAATTTTCATTTTTAGGTGAACAATCTCTTTAAAAGAGTTCTGGTAAAATGGCTATAAAACGGTCTAAATGGTTCTTTTGAGGTACGACTCCTTTACAAGGAGGAGTAGGATCGTAATTCCAGTTTGTGGAATGTGCTAAACAGCAAGGGGGTCTGTAGTACCTGGATGAAGTTGTACTGCTATTTAATAGCTGTCAGTGAAAAAAAAGTCCACAAAATGTAGTTATGACATCAACCAGCAGGTAAAAAGTGATTTACAGATATTTATTTATCACATCCTGTCACTTCCATCTCCCTTCCTGGTATCCTCAACAGAAATTCTAATGGAGTGAGTTTGGGGAGGGACTATCAGTTTTTCTCACCAATGGACGATATAGTGAGTTTTCAGGAAAACACCTGTTATTTCCTGTTGGTGCCACTGATGGTACAAAATTACACACTTCACCTGTAGATAACCCAGCATATTCAGTATGCGGGATGATTTGTGATAACAGTTGTGCTGCATTTGGCTTGGCTGCCAGGCTTTTTTCTCATGTGTTGAAATAACCTGTTCATTGAGTGATTGATGTGTGCATTGCTTCATCACAGACACACATGTGAACCATCAGATGCTGCACATCACATTTTCACATGCAACCTCTGCCACACTCCATCAGAGATTGCAGAACATTCATCATGTGCTCAATGGAACACGATGGAGAAATGTTGACTTGTTGATTGTGCAGATTGTGTGAAGCTCAGGCTGACAATCCTGAAGATCAGTAGCAAAGATAATACCTCACAACTTGTACTACACAGAAGGAAAAAAAACATTTTTACTTTCATATGCAGTATCTGTGTACTGTTTGGGGTGTAGACTCTATTCAGCCTTTGTGTCAGGATGAAGAGCAGCACAGGCAATTAAACATGTAGAGATAGTAAACCTCCCCTCACGTGTCGTCGTTCACTAATGACCATTAGGGTTTTTTGAGTGAAAACATGCGTCATCCTGTCATGTTTTCTTTGCCTTGCAATCAGAGAGTGTGATTATGACAGTCCATGTGTGGGAAAGTGTACGGTGTGTAATTAACACGCACATCTTGTAGTTGGTGGGAAAGCAGTGGTTTTAAAAAACGCTGGAAGTTTCCAGCTGTCTGAGCAGAAGATTGATCTGAGAGACACACCTGCTTCTCAGGATCTGATGGTCTTAGAAGTTAATGACTAATAAGCGTGTCCTTGACAAAGAAAGGGAAAAGCTTTTGGAAACACATCAACAAGTTGTTGGAAATGTACTCGCTGTGTTCAGGTTGGTATAGAAGCCCTTCCAACAATGAATGAAAAAAAAAGGTATTTGTGACTTTTTATCTCACAATTGTGGCTTTTTTTTCTCAGAATTGCATGATATAATTTTTTTTTTAATTACACGTTACACGCGCAATTCTGACTTTATACACGCAATTGTGAGTTATTAAGTCAGAATTGTGAGATATAAACTTGCAATTCTGAGAACATATCATTTTTACACTCAGAATTGGACTTTATAGCTCGCAATCACAAGTTTATATCTCAAACGAGATACAAACTCACATGTGAGAAAAAAGCCAGAATTGCGAGATACAAACTCACATGCAAGAAAAAAGTCAGAATTGCATGTTTTTATCTCGCAATTTATCTTATGAGTTTATTATTATGAGTTTATAACTTTCAATTCTGACTTTATAAATCATATTTGTATGTCTCAATTGTGAGAAAAAAAGTCAGAATTGTGAGAGCTTTGAGATATAAACTTGCAATTGCAGGTTATAAAGTCAGAATTGCAAAATACAAAATTGCATTTGCAAAAAAAAAAAAAAGGCAGAATTGTGTTTTTATTGCAATTTTTCATTGGAGTATACATCTTCCAATTCTGACTTTATAACTCGCAATTTGAGAGTATATATTTTTGACAATTCTGATTAAAAAAAAAGTCAGAATTGCGAAGAAAAAAAGAACTGCAAGATACAAGATAAAAACAGGAAACAGTTTGTCAAATGGTTGACATTTATATGATTTTGAAAAAACATTTTCAATTCAATGACTAAAAATGTCCTGTTTTTAGTTCGCAATTTATCTTGCGAGTTTGTATCTCACAATTCTGACTTTATAACTCGCAGTTGAAAGTTTATATCTTACAATTCTAATAAAAAGTCAGAATTAAAAGAAAAAAGTCAGAATTGTGAGATACAGAATTGCGAGTTTTTATCTAGCAATTTATCTTGCAAGTTTATATTTCACAATTCTGACTTTAAAAAGTCAGAATTGCACTTTTTTAACACAATTTGTCTTGTGAGTTTATGGCTCGCAATTCTGGCTTTATAACTCGCAGTTGCAAGGTTATATCTCACAATTCTGAGAAAAAAGTCAGAATTGCAAGATACAAACTTGCGTTTGCGAGAAAAAAGTCAGAATTGTGAGTTTTTATCTCAATTTATCTTACGAATATATATCTCCCAATTCTGACTTTGTAACTCACAATTGCGAGTTTATATTTCACAATTCTGATAAAAAAGTCAAAATTACGAAGAAAAAAAGGCAGAGCTGCAAAATACAAACAGAGATACAAACAGGAAACAGTATTCCAAATGGTTGACTTTTATACGATTTTGAAAAAACATTTTCAATTCAATGACTAAAAATGTCATGTTTTTAGTTCGCAGTTTATCTTGCGAGTATATACAGGTGGTGGTCATATAATTAGAATATCATCAAAAAGTTGATTTATTTCACTAATTCCATTCAAAAAGTGAAACTTGTATATTATATTCATTCATTACACACAGACTGATATATTTCAAATGTTTATTTCTTTTAATTTTGATGATTATAACTGACAACTAATGAAAATCCCAAATTCAGTATCTCAGAAAATTAGAATATTACTTAAGACCAATACAAAGAAAGAATTTTTAGTAATCTTGGCCAACTGAAAAGTATGAACATCAAAAGTATGAGCTGTTACAGCATGTTGGGGCTCCTTTTGCCTGAATTACTGCAGCAATGTGCCGTGGCATGGAGTCGATCAGTCTGTGGAACTGCTCAGGTGTTATGAGAGCCCAGGTTGCTCTGATAGTGTCCTTTAGCTCTTCTGCATTGTTGGGTCTGGCATATCGCATCTTCCTCTTCACAATATCCCATAGATTTTCTATGGGGTTAAGGTCAGGTGAGTTTGCTGGCCAATTAAGAACAGGGATACCATGGTCCTTAAACCAGGTACTGCTGGTAGCTTTGGCACTGTGTGCAGGTGCCAAGTCCTGTTGGAAAATGAATCTTCATAAAGTTGGTCAGCAGCAGGAAGCATTAAGTGCTCTAAAACTTCCTGGTACATGGCTGCGTTGACCTTGGACCTCAGAAAACACAGTGGACAAACACCAGCAGATGACAGGCACCCTAAACCATCACTGACTGTGGAAACTTTACACTTTACGCTTCTGACACTGTCTGTTGTTCAAGAGTGGCTTGACACAAGGAATGCGACAGCTGAAACCCATGTCTTGCATACGTCTGTGCGTAGTGGCTCTTGAAGCTCAGACTCAAGCTGCAGTCCACTCTTTGTGAATCTCCCCCACATTTTTAAATGGGCTTTGTTTCACAATCCTCTCCAGGGTGCGGTTATCCCTATTGCTTGTACACTTTTTTCTACCACATCTTTTCCTTCCCTTCGCCTCTCTGTTAATGTGCTTGGACACAGAGCTCTGTGAAAAGCCAGCCTCTTTTGCAATGACCTTTTGTGTCATGCCCTCCTCGTGCAAGGTGTCAATGGTCGTCTTTTGGACAACTGTCAACTCAGCAGTCTTCCCCATGATTGTGTAGCCTACAGCACTATACTGAGAGACCATTTAAAGGCCTTTGCATGTGTTTTGAGTTAATTAGCTGATTAGAGTGTGGCACCAAGTGTCTTCAATATTGAACCGTTTCACAATATTCTAATTTTCTGAGATACTGAATTTGGGGTTTTCATTAGTTGTCAGTTATAATCATCAAAATGAAAAGAAATAAACATTTGAAATATATCAGTCTGTGTGTAATGAATGGATATAATATACAAGTTTCACTTTTTGAATGGTCACTTTCTGATGATATTCAAATTATATGACCAGCACTTGTATACTGCAATTCTGACTTTATAACTTGCAATTGCAAGTTTATATCTCACAATTCTGAGAAAAAAAGTCAGAATTGCACGTTTTTATCGCAATTTATCCGGCGAGTTTATATATCACAATTCTGACTTTATAACTCACACTTGCAAGTTTATATTTCACAATTCTGATAAAAAAAAGTCTAAATTACAAAGAAAAAAAGGCAGAGCTGCAAGATACAAACAGGAAACAGTCTTCCAATGGTTGACTTCTATATGATTTGAAAAAACATTTTCAATTCAGTGACTAAAAATGTTGTTTTTTAGTTCGCAATTTATCTTTTGTAAGTTTATGTCTCGCAATTCTGACTTTATAACTCACAGTTGCAAGTTAGACAGTCAGAATTGCGAGAAAAAAGTTGCATTTACCTTCGCAATTTATCTCCCAATTCTGACTTTATAACTCGCAATTGCAAGCTTATATCTTACTTTTTTCTCAGAGTTGCAAGATATAAACTTGCGATTGCAACTTATAAAGTCAGACTTGAGAGATACAAACTCGCTGAAATGCAATTTTTTTATCACAATTTATCTTGCGAGTTTATATCTCACAATTCTGACTTTATAACTTGAAATTGAAAAAAATAATAATTTGAATTGCGAGATACAAACAGAGATTCAAACAGTCTTCCATAGGTTGACCCTAATATGGTTTTGAAAAACCGTTTTCAAGAAATGACTAAAAATGTCATGTGGTGAAACTACCAAGTATAAAGTAAAATATTGTACACATCCTAATTATTATTTTCAAAAACATTTTAAAATATATATTTGTGTTTTGTTTATATCAGTATCTTGAACTCTTAACTTTCATTCTATTTGGGGTGGAACTACATTTTACAACCTGAAGTAACCTGCCCTCAAAAAAGTCGATTTATTTGACATATTTTGTATTAAAATTATATTCCTGACAAAAAACGAGCGTCGCCTATATCCTGGCATTCTCAAGAGAGCCACCAAACTCAGTGTCAGCCAAGAGGAGTGGACAGGAGGACAGAATGTGTGTGGTCTTTGTGTTAAAGTTTGCGAGAGATACCTAACTCTTCATGTGCAATGAGGTGTGTCTTGTTATTATTCTGAGTTCAGCTTAGAAAAAAGTTGGCAAGTCCGGTTCACAGACTTTGTTGACCTCAGTCTGTTTTACAGGCATCATGTCTGTGCATGTTGCAACATTAACATGTTTAGATACCTTGTCAGATGATGGAGTATTTATTTTCTTGTAGACTATTTCCTCATTTTATGTAATTGGATGTTATCTTCATCTCTTTTTCCATGTCAAGTCTAGTCACGTTAACTTCGTATTTCCAGTTCTAGATCGATACTATCAAGTTGTCAAGGTTGAGAAAGCCTTGTCAAACTCATGGAAATATTTTCACACCTACGTAGTACCGATGCAAATGACATGCATGTATAACAGGATCTTGTACTCACAGAGAAAAACATGTTTGCTGGTCTTATCTAGTTAGGGTGGTCTAGTTAATGGCATTCGAAGGTTTCTGGCCATGGATTAAGCTGTTATTTATGTTACTAGCAGATTGATCATGAATGTTTGTGTATGCATATTTAACAAGGCACTTGGGTTCGCATTGACAGAGTCGTTTGATTGTTTTGATTATGTTGTTTGATTTAATTTTAGATTTCATTTGATTTCACAGTCTCTTACAACCTGACACATATTCTACTAAACTACTGTGACACTGTAGTGTTGATTCAGTTTGTTCTTGTTATAAAGTCATAAATGAAATCTAAACACATTGCTCAACTCTACATCGCTTGCCATATTGTAAAGTAAATTTGCCAATTAATGTGTCTGAAATGTTTTGGTGGTGTATCTGAAATTAATGAGATCATCCTTTGGCTATCCGGCATTTGGCAATCAATAGACAGGAACAGACAATGATGCCAAATCATCTGGGAAATGATTAGCACATTCTGAAGGTGAAGCAACGTTTGGAAAGTTTGAGACCCAAACGCCTTTCATATCAGGTTATCATCTGGAGACTAATATTCCCTTTTCCACACCTTAATCTTAAAATCAGAGCTCACCAGAGAGGAGAAAACCACAGCGGTGGCGTTCCAAACATGCACAGGCTGTTCTTCCACTCCTTTGAATGATTAGACATCATATGAAACTTCTCCCTGAAATAAAACTCAGAGGCAATCCGTTTATCACTATGATTTATGCCTTTTTCCCTGACGTGAACGACTAAAGAATGGAGCTCATGCCAACAACAGTCTATTTCAATGATTCACTGTCCATTCAGGTAGTGCAAGATGTTCCCAAGGACATATAACCAGATTTTCAGTGTTGCCGCTTCCATGACGGAGGAAAGACAGATATGTATAAAATTTGATAACTGCTTTTGGCTCTAGAAACAAGGTGATATATTTCCTCCAGTCAATATACATCATTCTGTTTTTCCAATGTTCACCTACCCAGAATGCACTAAAAAGACTCTCATGACTCTCATGTACAATATGCTACACTGGTGGCACAAATACGTTTTCATTCAGACCGTATGAATTCGAAATCGCCAACACATACAACCGAGGTCAAAAGTTTACTTAAACCTTGCAGAGTCTGCAAAATGTTAATTATTTTACCTAAATGAAAGGGGTCTCACAAAATGCATGATATTTTTATTTAGTACTGACCTGAATTTATTTAACATAAAGGACATTTACATATTGTCCACAAGAGAAAATAATAGTTGAATTTATAAAAATAACTTTGTTCAAAAGTTTATATACACTTGATTCTTAATACTGTTTTTTTTTTTTTTGAGTTTGTTCAAAACAGTTAAACTACCAGCTTTCTCTACCAATTACTACCAGTTACTACCAATTTTCTCAAATTCTTTGTTTTTTCAGCATTTTTGTGTATGAACCCTTTCCAACAATGACTGTATGATTTTGAGATTTATCTTTTCACACTGAAGACAACTGAGGGACTAATATGCAAGTATTATAGAAGGTTCAAATGCTCACTGGTGCTCCAGAAGGAAAAGCAATGCATAAAGAGCCAGGGGTGTACATTTTTCTGATTTTGCTTAAATATCATATTTTTTCATGTAGTGCTACCCTTCAGAAGCTACAGCAGATACTTAAATGTTTCCCAGAAGACAAAATAAGTTCAATTTACTTTTCAAATTCAGTATGTTTTCACCCCTGGCTCTTAATGCACCGTTTTTCCTTCTGGAGCATCAATATCATTTGCACCTTCTGTAATAGTTGCATATGAGTCCCTCAGTTGTCCTCAGTGTAAAAAGATGGATCTCAAAATCATACAGTCATTGTTGGAAAGGGTTCAAATACACAAAAGCACTAAAAAAAAAAAAAAAAAAAAGGTTTAACTGTTCAGGACAAACATGGGACTCATGAACAATTATCACAAAAAAAAAAAAAACAGTTGTGGATCATTCAGGTAACAACACAGTGTTAAGAATCAAGTGTATGTAAACTTTTGAACGGGGTCAATTTTATAAATTCAACAATTATTTTCACTTGTGGACTATATATAAACATATTTTATGTGAAATATCTTATTCAGGTCAGTGCTAAATAAAACATTTCATGCATTTTGTAGGATCCCTCTTATTTTGGTAAAATAATTAACATTTTGCTCATTCTAAACTAATTCTAAACAGCTAAAACACCAGCTGGAACACTTCAGCCGGACTTGGAGATCAGCGGACAGCTTTAAAAGTCCTGGTCACACCAAAACAAATACATACGATCTGATCAATCCTAAAAAAAGCGACAGATTGTTACAGTTTAAGTTCAAGTTATTGTTTTGTAACAGCACAGGCTTTGGCCATTTGACTAAAAACAAAAATTTATTGGTTGGCCAGTTTTCATTGCAGTCTGACAGTTCAAAGCCTTCTCCAAAAAAAATTAATTGTCACACTGACGTCATGTAAACGTTCAAATTACATGCACTGATTGAAATTAAAATGTTTGTCATACCAAATTTTCCTGACGAAGATTTGTGCGTGAGGCCTGGTTTAAGCATAATTTTTTTTTAAGCAGGGTCACCACAAAAGCTCAGGAACTACAAACATCAGGTGCCAAATTCATCTGAATTGCGCAAAAACCCCTTGCAAGTTATCTGTAACATATCACTTTCTTGATACCTGCCAAATACTTGATGCACTGAGCTTTTAAATTCAGCAGACTATGTGTCTGAGGCAAAATCTACAGTAACTTTTTTAAACTACAGTGTCAAGACATTAACACTTTTATGACTGAGAAAAATAAGTAAAATAAGCCCAAAACCAAACTGCTTTTATAACTATAGGGGGATCTCCACATACATGACGGTTAGAGATAACATACTCAGCCTGTTTTACTGCATTTGCCGTGTAGAATCAAGCAAGTAATTACCTCTTAAAGTTGTAAGCGTGAAACTTAAAACAGGTAGGCTGCAGTCCACCTACAATTAAGTTACCATGGAATGGTGCGTTTAAGTTTACTTGGCAGCTCCTCAGCAATATAGCGAGGCATATGTTTCATGTTTAGGCATGTCAGGATTGACCAAAGAGTGCAGAAACACATAAAACCGAGAGCTGATCAGGGTCATCGGGTGGAAAGCAAAGTGTTGGTGATGATGGGCCCCAGATGAACGTCTTGGAAATGTCTCACAAGACACAAAGAATCGCCTCTTCCACACTGAAGCTCAGATGTGTGCAGCTGGAGGTACGAGCTGTTGTGAGAGAACCATTCCTTGTTCCTCGGGCCTCCTCTGTCTGTCCATGCCGAAATGTCAAACACAGGAGGTTATAATAATCCATGAAACTCAAGTTGTTTCACCTTGAAAAGTGACCCACAGACATAGCTGGTGAATATACCTAAAATGTATTCTCTAGTGGAGTTTCCTTTCTGCCGAAAGCCCACAAAAGCTGTAACTTTACACATGAATGCTAAACGTGGTTGTATGCCTTTATCCGCCTTTTTTTTCTACTTTTCTTTGAATATGCGAGACTTCCGATTCATCAGCTGTGCAGGTAAATAGACTAACATGAAAAACAAAGTGCAGTAAACTGTATTGCTCAACAAATCAGTTTACAATTATTAAGTAAAAAATAATATGATAACGAACACCAGTCTGTAACTTCAAGCAGGATAACTGTTTTATAACAGCTAACATATCTGGAAGATGCTGACTCGCACCGGAAGCCGCGCTCATTCATTCAAGGTAAAAATAGCCGCATCCGCTTTCACGTTAAAAATAAAGCGAGTAATCGATGTGTAAAAGCGTAAGAAATTTCTTTCACGCTTTTGGCGAAACACTACAGGTCTACATGAGCTTGTTAAACGTGTGCTTGCGCACATTGCTATGTAAATTATGATTTTTAAAACCTGTGTATTAAACCTTTCGTTCAATCCTGTTGTTAAAACCAAACGTTGACATAGCTTAGTAGGTCGTAAATAAATAGTAAATTGTATTTGTCAAATTGGGCAACATGAAGTGTTTTACCTATTCAGAAAAATTTGCCTACTCATAAAATTCTCCATTAAAAGCAACCAATTTTGACTAAAAAAGGTGTATCCAAGAAATACTATACTTATCAGGCATCAGCTCACAAAGAATGAGTCTCTTCCCAGCATTTTTAATTCTGTGTCAGTTGGATAAAACCTTTTGTCAATTTCTTTACTGAGCTAGCCACACAGACGAGACAGACAACAGGTCAGATATGGGCATGTGTCAAAATGATACCAAGAAAGATTTATTTTCTCATATGAACAGGTGTTTTCATTTTATTTATACAATCTATGACAGTCGTGTGTGTTTGTCTCACTTTTTTAAATCCTCTAGCATTTTCCAAGAATGGACATGGTGGGGGAAAAGATTCCTTTTTTATTGCTGAATGTTAAAAAAAATACACTTCCACTGACTTGAGGAAAGAAAATCATCTGCTGCTTGTACCATGCACCCATCTAACCTTGACCACAAGGACATGCAGAGGTGAGGTGTTTAGACGTTTCAAGCGGGGGGGAAATGAAATAGAAATAAACTGGCAGGACATAACCGTTGACTAGCGATATCACATTTAAACTAACTAGAGCACTGTCTTTTTGGCATTTCTCAAACATACAAATAAGACCCAAAATGTGAGGAAGAAAGGTAGGGGATTGAAAGAATTCTGTTCAAACTTCAAACAAAACATCTCTTCATTTAAAATAAAAAACGATATTTCATTGTGCTGTCATAACACAGCATTACACCCCTTTTTATCAGGACTTGTACATTGGTTATTCACCAAAATAACTTATCTCATCTCTTTTTTTTATTGGAAGAAGTGCATGACAACATATATCACATATCTCCCTAGTTCTAATCTTATTTGGTGTTGATTTTTCTGTGCCAAAACCTTGGACTTCACCTCTCTCAATATATTATTCTTTACATCTTCACAAGGAGGCAAGCTAATGCTGACCATGGACGCTCTTTGTAGAAGGTGAAGAGTTAAAAACAGCTGATTTTAGTACACTCCATCTCAGGCTTATCCATACTGACTGTAGGAGTATTTTCATCCAAACAGAGTCAGTCAGTGCAGCTGTTTCTGGTTTGGTTTGGGCCCAGTGAGTGCTTCAAAATGGACATGGAGTCACATATAAAAAAAGAAAATGATAAAGTGATGGCATAGCATTCATTATAAAATAATAATAATGACCTGCACTATTTGGTGTTTTAGATTAACTGCGAATATATTAAATAATTATGAAATATGTGGACCTAATGAACAACATTGACAAAGTTAAACAACAAATAGTCTCTACATTACACACAGAAAATTATGAAATGCATTGGAACACAAGTAGAATATAAAGTTTGCATATTTTGGTATTTTAATGACCCCTAATCATTTTCACAGCTATTTGTCTTGACATTTGAGACTGTGTTTGTGTGTATGTGATTGCGTGTTCAGCACAAGAACTTTGCAGAGCCGTTCATACAGGACATATTCGAACATTAAAAAAGCTAAATACCTCACAGAATTGAATAGACTATCATAATCCAACCCATGAATTGTTTTAAATATAAACATGCTTATCCCACAGTCATAGTCATTTGATTGGTCCATCATTTTTTACATTTTTGACTGATACTCATCCAGTCATCTGCATGTCAGAGTTGAATTTGACATGGCGTCTGAAAATGTGACATTCATGGCACTAAAAAAAGACATATATTGTAAATAACAGAATAAATATTATTACTACATATATTATGTGTGTACGTATATATGTGTGGTTCTTTATACACCATATTCCAAGGGTTGGGCCTTTATGATCACAAAATAGGAATATCCCACTTCCAACAATGAATGGAATGCATTAAAGAAAGCATTGATTAAAAGAACATATCCTGTGTGAACGGCTCTTTTACTCTCTTGTCCCAAAGTACCAGGACCAATTGGTGGAGCGGACACATCCATCAGCCTGATGTCAGTCTCTCTTCAGTCCTGCGCTAGAGGAAGATGTGCAGTGGAGTGAGGTCCTGAGACGCTGTGAGGCCTTCCATCCCTCCCGTCTATCTCTCCACTGGCCGCTCTAACCGGATGGATGTGCTGATAATGAGGGCGATTCGGACTGAGTGACGGGAAAGTGGGTTGAGTGGGAGAGACTATATGTTCTTTATTTCTTTGTTATCTGTCAAAAGCTATTAGCACTGACAGCCCGGCCCACGGCCCCCTCACATTTAACCCACAATCCCCCTTTGGAAAGAGAAGGCTTCCGTGTGACAAACCTTAAGGTGCGGTCACATTAGCGAAAATTTGAGGGCAAAAAAAGTCCATTGTCAGTACGAAGCACCGCTCACTTGAACCCTCATGGGGAAATCTCTCATCCTCATTTGAAATTCACAATCATGTGAATTACGATTGAAATGACTGGATTTCGCCCACGAACATTCGCCGAACAATGGTAAATGTGACCACACCTTTACCCTGTAGGGATGCAAAGCAAGTCAAGGCGGTGCATCTGTAAGACGACATCAAGTGCCCACATGCGTAACTCTACACAACAGCAGCATATTTCTCAGAGCCACAGTCATTTCGAGGCCTCTCGCGTTTGGTCGTTCACACTCACACACGCACACTCGTACTTTTTTTTTTTTTCCCCGAACCCCCGATTGCATTTGTCATCGATTTACTGTTGGCAAAGCAACATGATCATAAAACATCTCTGTGAATCAAATTCATGTAAACATACACCTTATGTTAGAGTGGTTTATATTGCATGACGGTGGGAAGGGGGGCATGTCACAGTTCAAATGGGGGTCAGCTCCCAAAAGAACACAACCTGGAAAGGAAAGTAAAGAAAAAAGGCCAAAAAGAGACAACAAAAGAGTAAACGAGTATAAAAAATGAGGCGTCTGTATAAGAAAGGCTACAAAAAACTCCACTGGCCCTCTGGCCCTCAGCATACAGCAAAAGGCACCACAATATTACTCTATTTTTTTTTTTAAGTTGTGAAAAAATTGGCACATCTTTTTTATGCTGTAAATCAAAATGTACATATAAATAGAGTTTTCCCTATAAAAAAAGTCTTTGCTGTTAACTAGTAGACAACTTTTGCTAAAATGAAAATAAATATTTCATTTGTTTATAATATCTGTCAGTTATATAAAATAAAAATATTTCTTATAGGTGCATGTCTATAGTAGATCGGTTTTTGTGGATAGGTGGCGGTCTCTCTAGTGGGGTGCATTGTCCAGTTTGGAGCGCGAGTGCGTCAGTCTGGTCTGTGTGTTGGCGCGAGGCCCATGCCGCCCGCTCTGGGCGTGAGAAGTCTGCGTGTCGGGCACGGGCCTGTAGAGGGTGACGGGCTCGGCGGCGTTCATGTTCTGCATACTGAGGAAGGGCGTGCTCTCACCTTCCTCCTCCTCCGAGTCACTGTCCGACAGGCAGCTGCGTGAGCCCAAGTCCCGGGAGGGCTGGTAGCCGCGTGGCGCCACGTGGCCGTTGAGTCTGGACCTGCGCCAGTGCCGACTGCTTCTCTTTGGTTGCTCCATCGAGGAGAGGTACTCCTGGGTGCTTTCGTACTCTTCCTCCTGAGCCAGCCGGTAGGGGCTGGAGGGAAGGCTGCCAGTGCTGTCTCGCAGGTAGCTGCCACGCTGCTGCTGCCGGTAGGGCTCGTGGCCCCGCGCCTCGTGCAGGGGCACCTGGTAGCGCCGCAGCAGCGGCTGGTCCTCCTCCGGTGGGTAGGGGGCGTGGGCGGCTGGGGGCAGAGACATGGCGTGGCTGGCGTTGGGAGACGTGATCTGGAAGGTAGGCACCTGCGGGGGCAGTGAGTAATGGAAGTCCACGGGAGACAGGCGAGCCGGAGTGGTCAGCGCCGACACGTACCTGTGCCGAGAGAAGGGCAGGGAGAGAGAGACAGCGGAGAGAGGAAGAAGAACGAGCAAGAGCGGGAGAGAAGAAGGTTGTGTGGAACAGATATGCACGTCAGTCAAACGTTTCAAGTAAACACGGTGTAAAAAGGGAAGGGACCCACCACCGAAAAAGAAGTCACACTCATGGATTCTCAAACTTTTTTGGTCACCCACATAAGAGAATTAAGAATTAAGACCTTCATTTATCTTCCGGACACAAATTAAGATATTTTTGATAAAATCCGAGAGCTTTCTGACCCTGCATAGACAGCAACATACACTATATTGCCAAAAGTATTGGGACACCCCCTTCTAATGAACCTAATGAACAGGTTTGACTTCTTTGGTAATTTACAGGAGTTCTAATCTTAATGTTTAAGCATATAATGATATTCTAGGGAATTGTGTCCTTCTAATTTTATAGCAAAAGTTTTATTCTAACATGACAATGCCTTTGTGTATAAGGCAAGGTTCATAGAGAAATGTTTGATTCAGTCAGTGTGGATGAACTTGACTGGTCTGCATAAAGCCAAGTCTTAATCCCAGCTGAACACCTCTGGTGTGACTTTAAATGCAGACCTTGAGCCAAAAACTCCAATGACTTGTGCATATGGGTGCAGTAATTTTAGACAGTTCCAGAAATGAAGCAAAAGAGATTGAAATACAAATTTTAAATACATGAATTATGCTTCCATCTTTGTTGCTACAGCTTTTGGAAGTGCTGTTCTAAAGAAAGGTGTGTCCCAATACTTTTTCCCCATATAGTGTATGTACAAGTCATTAGTATTTGGTGATGAGTTTTTGCCTCAAGGTCTGCATTTAAAGTCACACCAGATGTGTTCAGCTGGGATTAGGACTTGGTTTATGCAGATCATTCAAGTTCTTCCACACTAACTGAATCAAACATTTCTCTATGAACATTGCCTTATACACAGAGGCATTGTCATGTTAGAATAAAAAAGGATTCTGTCCAAACTTTTGCTATAAAATTAGAAGGACAGTTCCCTAGAATATCATTATATGCTTAACCATTAAGATTAGTGCTCATGGAAATTACTAAAGTAGTATTAGAAGGGGGTGTCCCAATACTTTTGGCAATATAGTGTAGCTGATATAGTGTAGGCCCAGAAAGGTAGTAAGTGCATTGTTAAAATAGTGGTTCATCCATAATTTTACGAGAATACTTTTTGTATGCAAGGAAAACAAAAAGAACAGCTTTATTCAACAATTTCTGTTCTTCCATGTCAGTTTTCGATGCTCGTTCACAAGGGTACCACAACGCATACATGTGGTGTAGCTGACGCTGGTACTCTTGTGAACATGTGGCGGAGACTGACACGGATGAGAAGAAATTGTTGAATAAAATAATTATTTTTGTTTTCTTTGTACACAAAAAGTATCCTCATAGCTTCATAAAATTAAGATTGAACTACTGATGTCACATGGACTATTTTAACAATGTCCTTACTACCTTTCTGGGCCTTGAACGTGTCAGTTATGTTGCTGTCTATGCAGGTTCAGAAGCTCTTGGATTTCATCATTTCATTCACCCTTTAAGAATGTATTTGCATATATCTTTGTAAAAGTATTCATTTATTATTATTGAAGCACAAAATCAGCTGCGTTTTAAATACATAGGTCTAGCTGATGACTAGTAAATGTGCGCTAAAAAAAAACAATTGTAATTAAATAAAATTCAATAATCTTCTACTTCTGACCACACACGGATGACCTCAAGGTTGAGAACCTCTTACTTAAGTTCCCCTATTCATGGAGAACCTGGACATTTAAAATTATGATTTTTAGGCTTGAAAAAACTATGAAATTTATTAAAAAGTTTCTGTTGTGAATTTATATTTTTCCAGTTATACTCATCTGCTGACTTGGATGTTTGTTGAGTCTCTAAAATGATGTTAAAGGAGTAGTTCACTTCCAGAACAAAAATGTAAAGATAATGAACTCAAGTCACCCAAGATGTTCATGTCTTTCTTTCTATTATCTCCATATAGTGGACTTAATGATCTCAGCCGAGGAATAAGGGTCTTATCTAGCGAAACAATCTGTCATTTTCTAAAAAAAAAAAAAAAAAAATCTATACTTTTTAACCTCAAATGCTCGTCTTGTCTAGCTCTGCCATGCTCATGCGAACTCTGTGCATTCCAGTTCAAGACAGTTGGTAGATGTCGAAAAACTCCCATCTCATTTTCTCCTTCAGCTTCAAAATCTACATCGCTGCAGAAGTTAACATGCAAAGAAGGTCAAATGCCCTTTATAAAAAGCAATGTAGTATGATTTTGAAGTTGGAGGAGAAAATGAGATGGGAGTTTTTTGACATACCCTAACTGTCTAGAACGGGACTGCACAGTTTGCATAAATATGGCAGAGCTAGACTTGAAGGCACCATAGAAGTCCACTATATGAGGATAATTCCTGAAATGTTTTACTCAAAAAACATAATTTCTTTATGACTGAAGACAGAAAGACATAAACATCTTGTGAGTACATTATCTGTAAACCTTTGCTCTGGAAGTGAACTACTCCTTTAAAATCCTTACTGCATTATATAAAAACTGTGAAAATGCACTGGTCTAAATGTGTGGGATCCCTATTCTGTGTTCGCTTCTCATATGCAGTGTTCCTGCAGTACTTTCGCAGTACTGTATCAATTCATGCCCACCTTGCTATGGCACTAGAAAAATGATAGTATGCACACTAAGACATGGCGGCTGAAAGCTCAATAGCAAACGACAGCAGACGTACACACTACAGGAACAAATGAGGCCACATCAAACCTCCCAGTCTAGGCTTAGCATTGTTACTGCAACACGCCACCAGATGGATGACAACGCTTGCCTTACGAGTTCCCTTCCATTAGTGTGCATCGTGCTACACTTAATCATGTACGCGGGTAATTTTCCTTGATGCCTTTGACAGAAAAAAAATTTCCCTATCTGCGCTTGTTCCTTTGGCCTGTGCTGTGTGAGTTAAAGTGAGCGTGCCCTGAGAGAGGAGGCCACAGTCAAACTGGAGCAGATAAATTAACACTGGCTGTTCTGTCACAGATTTGCAGAGCCTGAGGGCAGATAGCCGTATGCACAACAGCTCAGTCAGCTGCAGAGCAGGAGAGAAGGTAGAGAGGGAAATAGTGCAGAGCAGAACACCAGAGACCTGTTTCACCCCAGAGATAACGTGTTGTTCGGCTCTTGTTGACTTAATGAACCCCTCACGGTATAAATTCTCCTGTTTTGGCCCTTGCATGGTGGTGTGGGCGTTTCGCAGGCGAGAGATAACTGTAAATACAGCTGGCCGTGGGCTAGATTCTCCCTGCCTTGATACAAATACTGCGTATCTGGAGCAGCGAAGCTTTGCTTGACCCCGACTCCCTCTCTGACACTCTCAGCTGGGCCAGAGCATCTGCACGATTTGCGCAATGAATTTTACTGTTATATTCTTCACGGTATGCAGTGTGCAATTTATACAAAGACTTTTGAGGGGTCATCTTTCTTATTTCTTAGTGGTAGATGTAGCACATGTAACTAAATATTTGATCTATCTATCTATCTATCTAATTTATGAGATATATTACATAGCATAATTTTTAATTGCAAAATTTTGTCATTTTTTAGTAAATGTAACATTTTACAAATAATACTTGTTTTAATATGTATATTGCTACATTTTGTGTGTATACACGCACGGTGCTGGGTAGATTTCTTTTTTAGGTTGATTACTTCTTAAATTGTAGTCCATTACTGATTACAAATTACATGACAGATACTTTTATTTGCAGAATAATCCAACCTGGTCTCATGACGAATGAAATGTCCACTGGGTGGTGTTAAAAGAGTGTTTTTTCCTGGAACAGATGAACATATATTGTAAATTTTATGTGACGTTGGTTTTGTACGTGTCACCGTAGTTCTGACTTGAAATGTTTGTTGAGTGGTGCTATAACTCTAATGCTCTGTGATGTTTTAAAATAATGTACCATCTGCTCTACACCTAAACCTACCTGATAGTATGAACAAAACTAATGTGATGTAAAAACACAATCGCAAGCGTTCCGTTTTAGCTTGTTTTTCGATCTCTCATCTTTCAGCTCTATTATCGTGAATTGTTTTTTACAGTTTCACTGAGCTACCAAGGAAGATTGTTACGTCTGGAAACCAAAACATATGGAGCTGTAATCATAACTGTGTATGAAAACAATTACAATTGCTTGCTGTTTTACCACCTTTAGTGTTCATTTCTGTTGGAAAATGCAGTGATATGTACTTATTGGTATGTACTTCGCGTCTTGCGAAAAAGTTTTCAGAGGTATGTTTTTGTCATGAGACCAGGTAGGAATAATCTATTGGATTACATATTCTAACTACTTTTTGATTACTTTTTTTTTTTAACTTAAAATATATTCCATGGTTTGTTATTAACATTGCACATTACATTATGCCATGGTTTCCCAAACTGGGGTTTGTGAATTGGCGAAAAACTGGAAGACTTCATATAACGTATAAAAATAGCAGAATTTTACAAAGGAAAATTTAAGTAAGAGACAAAAAATAAAAAGAAGAATAAGGGCAATAAATAATTTACTTCTATTATGTGAATAATATGTGAATATTTTATAATATTTGAATAATTGACCACCACTATGTGAATAATATATAATCATGTAAACTATAAAAAGTAACTGTAATCTGATTATAAGCATTTTGTAATGTAATCTCATTACAAGTTATGATTACGTTACATGTTACTACCCAGCACTGTGTGTGTGTCTGCGTATATATATATATATATATATATATACAACAGGTCCTTTAACGATTCACCATTTGTGTTACTCCGCTTGTGGTATTTCTCACAGCGAGCGTCATGGCAGTTGTCCAAATACACTATAATTTCATAAAAAATGTTTTTTTTGTCTCACACAATGTAGTTTTCAGCGTTTTGAGAATGTACTTGTTTAGACTTTAAATATATGGTTTGTTAATAAAGATCACGTTTATTTGAAAATTTGTTTCAACATTTTCAGAGATGTGAGCTCCAGGGCGTCATATACAGCCATATCATACAGGATACTCGTGTGATATTGCTCATACAATATTGAAATTAATGTAATACTGCAAACTAATTTTATTTAGTTGCACGGGCTGTTGGTTCATGTACTGTAGGGTTCAGGTTTTAATAAGGAGGGTTGGACCACCACCAAACCCCATTTAATTTGCATCCTGATGGTACGTGCTGTAAATATTTGCTATTGAATCTTTCACGCTACCCATGCCAGTCCCCAGGGGTAAAGGAGACTGTGCACTGAAATGCAGAGTCGTCTTACTGCACACACTAAAATGGTTCTCAGTGCCATGGCTGCAGAGAGGGGGCGCTCCTGCGCACCTGTCGCTATGCGGAGAGTCCCCAAGCGAGTCGAAAGAGTCGCCGTACTGCAGGGCCGGCCGGTGGGGCTCAGTAAAGCCACAGTGTGCGGCACGCCTGGCCCGCGCCTCCATGCACGCAGGACTGTTGCATTTACTGGTCCCCACTGAGGACGACATCATGCCGGAAGGACAGTCTGAGAGGACGCTGTCTGTTCTCTCCAGACTCCACGTTCTCCCTTCATGTCTGAGAAAGACAGAAAGAAAGAAAGCAAGAGAATGAAAGAAAAGGGAAGGAAAGAAAGCAGGATAGAAAAAGTGCACAAGATGCTTAACCCAGTGGTTCTCAAAGTGTCGGGAGGCATCCCAAGTTCTTAGATTTCTTTCATTTCCTTTGGCTTCACAAGAGTATGATTTCACAAGAATATAGAGCATATGGACTATTTTATGGTGCTTTTATATGATTTTTGATACTGGACAGTCGGTCACAATCCTCTCATGTCTCATCCATCTCTGTTTGTGTTCCACAGATAAAAATACGGATTTGTATGGACATGAGGCTAGTGTTATTTTAGTATTATTTATAAAGCATAATAGTTTTTATTTTTATAACTGCATTTAACAAGTATACATCCTAACAAAATTCCCCAACAATGCGGTTCGTTGATTACAGCGTAAGTGTTGAGGGTGTGCAAAGGTTTTTCCTGTTACAACGGAGTCATGACAGAACAAAACTGAGAACCACTGGTTTAACCCCGTATGTGTGTAAGAATCAGTTTGAGTGAAAAGCGTGAAGTCGGAACCCTGCGAGGTGATCATAGTGTATAACCTCTGAGTTTCTTTGCACTCACTCGCTCACTCACACCTGTGGCTGGATTCTAAAAGGAATGAATAATGGCTGCCTGACTCGGATTCCAGCGGGTGAAAGGGGAAAGAATGCTGAATGAGATGAAAACAGACGTATGACTCAGGTAGGGGTCAACTAAAGCATGACCCCTGGTTCTTAATGAGTCCACACACAAATCCTCAGCTTATTTGTGGTCAAACATGCCATGCTGTTAGGAATGTACCTGTGAGTGGAGGAATGAGCCCGGGTGGAGGAGTTGTGGGATCTGGAAGACTGCCGGCTGCCAGGAAAAGGTGCCTCTGCTCCGTGTCTAATTACTCTTTCAGTTGCGGGTACATTTTTGGAGATATACTACAATTCGGAAAGAAAAAAAAAGTAGTTCAATTACTGACAGAAGACATTACATCAAAACCAATTCCATTTATTACGAGGAGTGACGTACATCTACCATGGGTATTTCCTCAGGACCAGGTCCTGGGTGATTGGGTCCGTTGGCCAGGTTTCGGTTGGGATGATCCACATAAATGTTCTGCCTTAGATGATTGTGCATCTTCTTCCTCTGTTTCCTGGGGGGGAGGCTACAGTGAGGCAGTGTCACTCTCTCAGACACCAGCCCAGAGTCACAATCATCACGTCACATTTAAAAAAGTATTTCTACCGCTCTATGCTGCTGAAACTCATTTTTTTAACATTCCATTTTCTGTATAATGGCTCTAAAAATATTCATAATCTTAAATGGATACTTCACCCAAAAATAAAAATTACCCCATGGTTTCTTATTTCAGAAGAATACAGAGTTATTTTATAAAATGCTTTATAATGCCAGTGAATGGCTGTTAAGATTTAGAAGTCCAATAAAGTGCATCCATCCATCATAAAAAGTGGCCTTTTGAAGCAAATTGATGTGTTGTGTAAGAAATATATCCATATCAAAATTGTATAAACCATGATCTTTAGCTTCCACTGCCTGCAAATGTGGAAGCGCAGTGGAGAGAGCAAAAGTAAAATTAGAAGTAGCTTACAAAATGAGGATTTACAAAAAAAAAAAAGAGGATTTTGATATAAGCCAAGTGGAGACTGGTTTTCCTTTGCTGTAAACAAAACTTGGTTCTCACAAAACTAGCATATTCTCACCAAATCTAACGCTACGCCTACGTCCCACATTATCTGCTGGAATGCCACTGTGAATGCCATTGTAAAGAAAAAAGTCATATACGCCTAAGACGGCCTGAGGGTGAATAATTCATGGGGTAATTTTCATTTTTGGGTGAACTATCCCATAAGATTTCAAATACACTCAAAAACTTTCCAAGGAAAAGTAATATTAAAATAATAAAAAGGTTTAAAATACATTAACTTAATAAATTCCGAAGCAAATGCAGTTTACAATTTACCAAATTGTATAGTTTATAGCATATAATTAATAAAATAATGTTTTAATACACTATCGGTCAAAAGTTAATTTCATAAAATGTCATTTTAATTGTGATAATTTGTCATACAATTGAGGCTAGATGAAAAAATGACTTAGGGCATCATTAAAGGGATAGTTCACCCAAAAATGAAAATTCTTACCCTCATGTCTTTCCAAACCTGTAAGACCTTTGTTCATATTTAAAACACAAATTAAGACATTTTTGATGAAATCCGAGAACTTTCTGATCTGGTAGTAAAGACATTGTTAAAACAAAGAAATTGTTAAATAAAGTTAGATTTGTTTTCTTTGCGCACAAAAAGTAGCTTCATAAAATTATGCTTGAAGCACTGATGTCACATGGACTATTTTAATAATGTCCTTCCTACCTTTCTGGGCCTTGAACGTGTCAGTTGCATTGCTGTATATGCAGGCTCAGAAAGCTCTCGGATTTTATTTTTAGGTGAACTATCCCTTTAAGTATTACTTCTATGTGTTAAGAAGTTTTAGTAGTTGCACTGCCGATGTGCCTTATACTTACTTGGTTTTGCAGTAGGCCACCACACAGACTATGCCCACCACCAAAAGAGCCACACAGATGCCGGTGATTGTCAGGACTCTCTTCTGATAGAGCTCCTCTGCCTCTGCACATTACCACACACAACAATTATCAGACTCATCTACAACTAAAACTGGTTGTAAACTCTCGTAAACAGTTCCCGCTGCTGCGCCGATCCTCCTTCATGTCATCTCATGATGAAATCTGAGATATGAACATGTTCTTCCAAACAGGCATTTAACATGACTCAGATCTCATAAGCTCTCATTAACAGCATGGATATGAGGATTCATCGTGGGATGGGAACAAGGCTCAGGCCTCAACAAGGGCTTGAATGGACCAGCTCAGCAGTGGAAACTGCTTGCGTGAGGAATAATATGTATCATTATCGTGGACATGAGGGAATCGGTCTATCCCAAAGGGCACTGATGATCTCTGTGAGTCCATGGATGCCTTCCTCCACTGGGGGGCGTCACAATTCAGCTCAATTTACAAGATCAACAGCGTATCAAGAGGACAGTTGAAATGTGGATGAATGTTTGGGACAAATTGGTTTGAGAAGTGATTACATGGAGGCACAGAAATAATCATCAGGGTCTTTGTTTGGCTTTATTCAGTCATAGTTTATTTACACTACCAGTCAAAAGTTTTTGAACAGTAAGGTTTTAAACTTTTTTTTTTTTAAAGAAGTCTCTTCTTCTCCCCAAGCCAAGCCTTATTTGGTCCAAAGTACAGCAAAAACAGTACAATTTTAAAATATTTGTACTATTTAAAAGAACTGTTTTCTATTTGAATATATTTTAAAGTGTAATTTATTCCTGTGATCAAAGCTAGATTTTCAGCATCATTACAAGATTTTTTTGTTATTATTATTATCAATATTTAAAACAGTTGAGTAGTTTTTTTTAGGATTTTTTTGATGAATAGAAAGATCCAAAGATCAGCATTAATTTGAATTGAAGCTTTTTTAATATATACAGTACACCATTCAAAAGCTTGGAGTCACTATATATATATTTTTCTTTTTTTCAGAAAGAAATTATATAAATTAATAATTTTGTTTAGCAAGGGTGCTTTAAATTGATCAAAAGAGATGATAAAGACATTTATAAAAAAATGTACAAAATATTTCTATTTTAAAATAAATGCTGTTCTTCCGAACTTTCTATTCATCAAAAAAAACAAAACAAAAAAAAAACAAATATAAATATATATATATATATATATATATACGTTTTTTTGAGCAGCAAATCAGAATATTAGAATTCTAATTAGAATTAGAATTTCTGAAGGATCATGTGACTGGAGTAATGATGCTAAACATTTAGCTTTGAAATCACCGGAATAAATTACATTGTTATAATATATTCAAATAGAAAACAGTTGTTTTAAATAGTAAAATATTTTATATTTTATAATATTATTTAAAAAAAAACATTCAAAATCTTACTGTTCAAAAACTTCTGATTGGTAGTGTATGTATTCATAACCAATCAAATGGATGCATAAAAATCTTTCAAGGAATATTCTGGATCCAGTTGATCAAACTAAGCTCCTTTGACAGCATTTATGGTATACTGATTAGCACAAAAATAAATAAATAAATAAATAAATAAATATTTATTTGACTACTACTTGAAAAGCAAAAATCAATGGAAGTGTATAAAATTATAAACTTCATATGTCATATTTCATACTTCAACTTCTAATTTCTTATAAGTAACTCACTGTAACTTTAGATTTTCGCCTTTTTAAAGAAAACAACAGAATTTTTGTGGTAATATAAAAAAATATCATGCAACAAACTTTAAACCGACTGTAAAAAAGTTTTTCAGCTTAGAGTATCCACGCTTCAACAAAATAATTGATGTAAGTGCTTTTTTTTTTAAGTTATAAGATTCACTGTAACCTTATCTTTTGCTTTTTTATGTATTTATGTATTTATTTTTTGTGTAGCAATCAGGATTACACAACTTATGCTGTAGATTGAGCCGAACTTGTCTGAACCTGGAATATCCCTTTAACACGCACACTGAATGTTGGGTACAATTCAAAAGGAAACATTTTTTTTTTTTACTATCAAACCACAGACTACATCCAGCCTTCTGCCTTTTCCTTGGATATGGGCCTTAGTTTGGTCTCCCAGATCTTCCAAAAGGAAGAGAATGTGACTCTGCGAGGGATGGGGGCTAGTTTAGGGGAGAAATATTTCATAATCAATAATGAAATAATCCAGCTGTCGTTTGCTCGGTAGAACAGAGCGAGTAGGAGAACATTATTTCTGAAGGGCCTCATCTGTGCTCCTAGGAACAGAGCTGAGTATGTGCTTTAAGCACACAACGTGACTTCATAGAAAGCCTAGTTTACATGTACCGTAAAATGGACCATTTTCAAGGGAAAACAGAGGCTGGTTTTGTAAGCAAAGAACAGACGATTGGGAGAGGTCATATAAACAACCTAATTATGGTACTAATGCAGTTTGGCATGCTAGGGCACTAGGATTCAGTTCGTTCAAGCCCGGTAAAATTAAGAACAGAAAACAAAAGAGAAACTGCGTTCAATTTAAATCATTATCAGATACAGCTGCAGAAATCACAGCGGTGAAGCAAAAGAATGGCAAAGTAGCGTGCAATGATAGGGATGAAAAATAATGAGCAAAGAAACAGGAAAGCGGGTAGATAGAGGAAGGAGAAGAACTTCATTTAGAATAAGGAGAGAAAATGAAAGTAAATGAACTATTTTGTTTGAGGATAAAAAGGGGAACTCTTATCTGCAGCACTCATCCATTTTGCACCATGATCAGCTGTACAATAAAAGACCATCTGGAAAAGTCACAGCTGGTCATGATCAGGTTTTATGTAAACGTGCTGTAAATGCTTTGTACAGCTGTACAATCCGTGATGTTCAAAAATTATACTGCAAAAATAATTTGTATAGTATTTTTTTTTAGCATTTTAGTATATTTCCTTAAAAAACTGGCACAATTACATTTCAAATGCATTGCATTTTTTCTACAAAATTTAGTTTTAAAATCTAAAACATTTATCTATCGATGTAGATGTGGTAACAAAAATATATTGCATTGTGAAAGTGCGTGCGTAAGGGAACGAACACGTTGATCCAACGTGATCCAAGGCTTTCCAAGGTATAACATAATTAGATTGAATGTTAGTGCTACTCCAGCCTACATAAATTTACTTGAAGCTACACGCTTGTTATGTTTACCGTTCGGTAAATACCAGGTTGGTGTGTAAAACTGACGGAGGTTTACACAAATCACCCCCGCATAATGCTAACTCCTTAAGAGTCTGCGACTAGCTGCATACACTTGAAGAAATCTGTGTACATCTTCATGTTGATGACAAAAAACCTGACTCATTTGCCGACTCTTTATGTCGTTCCAACCAATTCAACGGAATATATGGTTGTCAAGCGTCTTACGTAAAACTTGAACTAACTACGCATGCTGTTAAATGCTCACAGTAAAACTGTTTCTGGCAACATTTCTGGGGCTGCAAGGAAATTTATGGATCATTTTGAAAGGGTAAAACATAGTGAGCTGACGGCAACTTCCTAGGGTTTGTTCAAACTGCACGCAAATACAATTTAGTTGTCAAAACTGATCTTTCAGACATTTTCAAGGGATAAAATTTTAAGTGAATATATGTTGTATGTGCATTAGTTGCTATAGACTATGCTGTAGAGATTTTTCGGGTAAAAGTCTACTTGTGAGATTGGTAAAATGGTACATTAAGGGCACATAATGGCACAAAAGGGAGATTTTTACACATCTTTTAAGGGTCAGTGATATTACATTATTTTTGCAATGACACAATGACTTGACTAAAAGTATTTTTTTTATATTAAGCATCTTTTTAACTTCTGAATTAAAACAAATTTTGATATTACCTCAGAAATGTCATGATTATGATATAATGAGGAAAAAAGTCTAAACAAAAGAACAGTGTCTATATATATATATATAACTTTTTTAATTAAGTTGTGTATATATATATTAACAAATTTTAAATATATATTATTTAGAGTTAAGTTCCAGTAAATATCCATCTGAATGAGAGAAAAAAATATCTGAATGAGAGAAAAAAAATAAAAATAAATAAAACATTTGAAATCTGATTTCTAATTTCTGAATTAAAATGACCTTAAATCGCCTTAAATTACCTTTAATAAAGTCAGAAATGTCCTGCTTATAATATAAAGATATACAATGAGCAAAAAAGCCTAAACTAAAAAACAACATTTAAAAATTTGTACAATTTCAAAAATATATTTCTTAATAAATTTTAAATATAAAGATTTTTTTAAGCTTCAGTGAATATTGTGCAATTTGTATGATGTTACATATGATTCATGTTACTGAATGACATAAATAAATAAAACATTACAAATCTCATTTCTAATTAAAAATTAGAAATCTGATAAATACATTTTTAAATATTATTTTTAAATACATGTAAAATATATAATTTAGATTTTTTTTTAAAGCTCCAGTATTGTGCAATATTGTGCAATTTGTCTGATGCTACATATGAGTCATGTTACTAAATGACAAAAATAAATAAATAAATACAACATTTGAAATCTTATTTCTAATTTCTGAATTAAAATTTATTTTGATGTTACCTTTAATAAAGTTCAAAATGTCCTTTTTTAAATACATTTTAATTATATATATTATTTAAGTTTTTAAAGTTAAAGTTTAAAATTTGTATGTTGTTACAATTGAGTCATGTTACTGAATGACACACAGAAATATAACATTTCAACCTGATTTGATAATTCAGACTAAAACACATTCCATAAACAGATTTTAATCAGGTCTTTAGACCACATATGGATGTTTATAAACATCTGACTTCATGTTGTTTTTTTCCAAACTGGATTTGAGTCGGATCCGATTCTGTCTGCCTGTCTGAACAAAGCCTTAAAACCCCACTGTCCCAAGACGAGGGCTGCAGATAATGATTCCCATGCTGACTCTCGGAAAGAGGGGCTACCATACAGAGAAACGTCTGATTGACAGATTTATTTGTTAATCAATTGGTTCATTTGCTTTAGAGTCCATCAGAGAGAGGCTACGGAGGTGTGTCAAATGAAATGAGAGCTACACAGTTCAATCTGGAAATCGGAATGAAGGATCGGTCCATACCCATAAATTCAATCCCAAGAGACTCTGCCAGTGCAAAGAGTTGATAATGAAGAGCAAAACAAAAACAGAGACAGAGAGAGAGAGAGGAAAACAAGATTTAAGAGAGAGATATCCCACCATACACAGGAACACATTATGAAAGTCACATTGTGGACACATCATGCAAATACTATATAAGGTGAAAGAGAATAAGTGGTTAGATCATGCAGGTTAAAGCACGTCTGAAATTCAGACAAACCTGGATTAATGGGTAAGAGATGGTTATAATTGCGAGTAATAAAGAAGAATTATAATTAAAATCATCAAACTCACATCTAACACCAAACTAGTAGTTTATTTTGGTATTTATTGCATGGATTAGGATCTGAGATTTTAAAAACGAGCAGCTAGGTTAGTAGATTCGATTTTATGTATTAATGCCTTTGTGGGGCAAAGTTAATTCTATGGCAGTTATTTCAACTCTATCATTCATGTAATTATTGTTATACTACAAACAAAACAGCAAGTATGCAAGAATGCAAGTCATTTAACTACACAATTCAAATATCTCTGATGTGTCTTACCTGTGGGGCACACAGACAGCTGATATTATAAAACATTTTGGTCCATTTTATGTTAATTGTTAATGACAAGATGCCATTTACACTCTAAGACGTGTATATTAGTAAACATGCGCTATGCAACAAATATTATGGCTAGACGATGCAATTTAGGTATTGTTATATTAAAATTTGCTTGTATCTGCAGTCTGGTTTGAGTGTCCATTCGGAACACAGACTTGATGGATCGTATTTAAATGTGGAGCTGTGAGAGTCACAATTAGTGGTATGCTGTTGCTGATAATGCTGTCAAAATATGTTCTTACATAAAGGGCCCTGGGATCAGGATAATTAAATTATTTGAATTAATGGATGAGCGACAAGCACTTTTCTGGGCAGCTCACGTGCCTAATATTAGCTGGAGGAAATTCCTGTTGTCATGACAACGGACTTTCACAGGCCTGATAGAGGTGGAAGAGATGAGCAATCCTCAGGTAGAGATAAGATACTGTTTTTTTTAATAATTTTGTTCATTGGTTAAAGTGATAGTTCACCCAAAAATTTAAATTTGATAATTAATTACTATGGCTGCCCCTTAATAGTATATGAGAAGAGGCTTGGTAAACCAACATTTTATTAGCCGTTTTGTAGAAGAAAAAAAAATTCACAGGAAATAGAGAAGTCACGCAGTCCGTGCTGGACAGATTGTTAACATCTGGTCAACACGGTAATTTAGTACATCAGGCAAAAGATCTAAATGCTCACCTATTATTCATTAACCTCAAATATGCCTTTTTATCTGAAATATGTACTTTATATAATAAAAATGTGGCAAAATGTGCACTATTCAAGAGTCTGTGCAGAGTGTGGAAGCTGAACAGTAGTGCACTTATTGCATGTGCGGTCACTTGCTCTTAAAATACTCTGTAATTTTTGGGATAACGGTAATACATATTTTTAATCTGTAAAGACTATGTTTATTTGTGTGCACTCATCAAAACGTTGCACTTTTGTAAAATAATGAAAGCAATCAGGATGTGCTTTCTGCTGTCTCAGTCGATATAAACTTGAGAGTGAAACTTCAAAACTCTGCGTATACTTGCCATACAGACATGAAAAATATGTCTGTAGAGAGTATAATGTCTAATTTCAAATTAACCGATTCAAATTGAAAACAAATATTCTGTATGAAACACACATACAGGCGCATCACTACTCTGGAGATGATGAGTCAGTGTCGCCGACTTCATCTTTGAAGAATTCTCTTCATCTTCATCATTAAACCAAAAACAAAGAAAGCAGTAGTTTATCAATAAATTATTAAAACGTTAATGCAGTCTCCTTGCTGTTTTTCCCTGACACCTTCATAATTATTGTTTACATCTGTTGGTGCACTGTGGCAAGCTTTTTTGCGGAAATAGTCCATGTGACATCAGTGGTTCAAAGAAAACAAAAATAATGTCTTTATTCAAAAATTCAACAAAATGTCAGTCTTCGACACCTGTTCATGAGAATACCACGATGTATGTGTGTGGTGCTGCTGACGCAAGAGACGGCGTTCTGACATAGAACATCCATGTCTCTTAGTTCACCGTCTGTATATTCTGGCTCAAAAGGGTGGGCAAAAAATTGCAAGTCATCCTCTCTGTCGAAATCTTCAGGCAATTTTATGGAGACAGAAATGTTTCATGTACAGAGTGCGTCTTCCTCTGCTTCAGTGTTGCCAAGTCCACGTTTTTCCCAGTGGAATACCACAGTTTGTTTTTCATGTCCATGGGTTAAAGTGACCCCAGTAACAGATATTTAGCCCCTGGAAATGAGAATTAAAAAAAAACTTTTTTTCTTCTGATTTTTTTCGGGGGATCCTCAACCGAAACGTAATTGGGCTAGTTATGGCCTAGTTTTCAGTACCAATTGGCTGTTTTTTTTTTTTTTGTGAAAACCTGGCAACCCTGTTCTGCTTGTAAAGAAGGTGCAGTGCATTGAGGTTCTAAGTCACAATGCTAGCTTCTAGAATGCGTCGTGGTACTCTTGTGAATGTGCATCGAAGACTGATGCAAAAGAAAAAAGTTGTTGAATAAAGTAGTTATTTTTGCTTTCTTTGCGCACAGATAGTATTCTTGTGGCTTCATAACATTATGGTTAAACCACTGAAGTCACATGGACTATTTTATCAATGTCCTTACTACCTTTCTGGGTCTTGAACATGGTAGATGCGTTGCTGTCTATGCAGGGTCAGAAAGTAATCGGATTTAATCAAAAATATCTTAATTTGTGTTCCGAAGATGAACAAAGGTCTTACGGTTTTGGAACCACATGACAGTGAATAATTATTGACAGAATTTTCATTTTTGGGTGAACTATCCCTTTAACCTGAGATAACAATAAATGAAACTTCTACAGAATTTAGTAATCTTAGTTAATGTTAATATCTATGACATAAATGTTTTTAAGATAAAAAGTTGTATCTGTTAATGCGCATTACAATTGCACTGTGAACTAACATGAATGTGAACAACATTAACTAACATCAACAAAGGTTAATAATAATAATAATCATATTTATTTATTTATTTATTTATTTATTTTTTTTTTTTGGAGCTCAGCTGTCTGTCCAAATTCATGTTAGCATAGTAAAAAGCAGCTTGGACATTCTTAAAACTTTCTCCTTTTATGCTCCACATAAGTAAAACAAACGTTTCAGTGAATTTTTGCCTTATGCGCAACCTGCACACTGGGAATTACAGCTGGGTTTTGCATGTAGAAATGGCATCTTGTCAGATGTTCTTCTTTGCGTTGTAATATTCTAAAATGGGGGGCACCTTCATTTCTATCTTACACTCCAAAGCCATTTTTTCCTCAAGCTGCTTGTATCTACACGTACCTATTGTGCTACATTTCTACTATTTACATTTCCTCAGGTCTAAAAGCCTCAGTACCTGCACTGTTTCAACATCTTATGTTGACAGACACTCATTTCCAGACCTCCCAAAATGAACAGCGCTACAAATGCGAAAAAGGAAGCCTGGCTGTTGACAGTGGAAAAGCTAACAATCCACGCATGCAAAGACTTGATCCGTTGTCCTGATATAGTCGATAAATCATGACATAACACGACACAGGTTATAGCACATGTGTCGTATTATAATCTTTCTTGTTTTGCACCACTTTGAGTGTTTTTAATAACACCTCATAAATTATTCCTTTTATACGGCGAGGAAATCTATTCCAGTCTACACGCAACTGAATGCGTGGTTTCCGTCCACGGGTAGTTTTGTAAACATCAATCTTTCCTGTTCTACCTCCTGTCTTTTTATTAACTAATAAATATATGTTAAGATTAAGCTGATGGTAAATTGTAAACAGAGGCAGCATAGCAACGCTGTCTGGAGCACAAAGGCCTGATTATATGCACTATGCGGACACAAGCGGGAGCCAATAGCTCACAGGCATGAGCTGTCAGGTGTAGTGATCCCTGTGCCTCCCTCTAATCTAGGTGTTATTCTGCAGTTGATGGACATGTGCGCTGGAGACGCCGATCTGTAGCCTTATACGGTTAAAATGTGTCACCTCGGGGAAGTGGAGCTGCTTAATTTCACAGCATAATTAAGGGGTGGATTTTTGAACTGTGGGGTGTGCTGGGGATTTGTGAAAGGATTGTGCGAGGGAAACAATGCCTTGTTTTATGCTGCACGCACTTGTGAAACTACAGAGCGGTATATTGTATGTAAATTAAATTAAAATTACTACAACTGATAAAACAAACAGGGCGAAAATACGGAGACCCGTTCCTGCCACTGAATAAAAAAAGGTAACCGTGATTTTTAATCTCACAATTCTGACTTTTCTTTTCTCAGAATTGTGTGATATAAATGTGCAATTCTGACTTTTTTTCTCAGAACTGTAAGATATGAACTCGTAATTGTGAGTTATAAAGTCAGAATTGTGAGATATAAACACGTAGTTCTGAGAAATAAAATCAGAACTGCAAGTCATAAACTGTTCTGAGAAATAAACTTGCAATTCTGAGAAATAAATTATGTTTTTTTTCTAAGAATTTCGAGTTTATATCTCACAACTCTGAGAAAAAAGTCACAATTGCAAAAATAAAAGTCAGAATTGCGAGATATAAACTCGCATTTGCTAGAAAAAAGAATTGCATGTCTTTATCTCGTAATTCTAACTTTATAACTTGCAACTGAGAGTTTTATTTCTCACAATTCTGATAAAAAAGTCAGATTTTGTGAGGTATAAACTCGTACTTGCAAGAAAAAAGTTTTTACTTTTTTATGATTTTTTATTCAGTGGCAGAAACTAGGTTCCATAGTGAAAATCATAGTGACAGCTTCTTTACAAAAATGTATCTCCATTTATATATTTTTTTTAACTTTGCTAAAAGCGTAAAGCCGAGAATGTCAAACTCATAATCAAATAGGCTGTAAAAGTTGGAAACTAATTACGAAATTACAGAACATATTTACATGTACATTAGAGTTTGGTAGAAAAATTATTTACATATTAATTTGGAAGATGCTTTTAGGCAAAATTACTTTGCATTCAAGGAATACAGTTTTATAGGTCATTTCCTGAAATTCGAACCCAGGACCTTGGTGTTGCTATCGCTATGATCCACTATATATATCCATATATAATATAATATATAATCAATAAAAAAACAAAAAAAAACTAATCAGTATTACTTTTCATTGAACTATTCCTTAGTAACAGCTCTGCGTAAAAAAAAATTCCAAAAATGAAAAACATCAGAAATTACATTTTAAATAAAATCAAATAAAAAAAAGGAAATAATTAAATAAATAAATAAATAATAATTATCTAATAATAATCTTGCAATTCTGAGATAGAAACTCGCAACTACATTGTAAAGTCACAATTGCGAGATATGAATTCTGAGTTTATATCTCACAATTCTGACATTATACCTGGCAATTGTGAGTTTATATATCTTTTTTTCTCAGAATTGCGACACATAAACTTGAAATTGTGAGAAAAAGTCAGAATTGTGAGATAAAAAGTCTTGAATTAAATTTGTACATTTTATATCTTCTGCTATAATTTAAGCATCACAATATTAAAATGTACACCATGAAAATGAATATTAATTTTAAGATTTGCTACCAGTGTCTTTTAAAGATTAATTTAACTGATATGGCACTGATAAATTGTTCATCCTTAATAGGACATTTTTATAAAATGGAATAACAGTTTTTATATTTAAATAATTATTAGCTCACCATTCACATTATTTTCTAGTTGGACAATCTATAGCATGTGTTTAATGTTAGTAAATTGACAGTAGCTATATTTCTGTTGTATATGTTAAAGTAAGATGCAGCATTTAATTAGGGTTGTTTTACTGTCATTATGATTAAAACTAAGTTACGGTTTATTATTAAAGAACATGCATTCATACTTGAAAACATGCATCACTGATCATGTTACAAAATAATGTCATGTAGAATCGATCAACCAATGATGCAGGGGGTGAATGACACACTGGACCAAATCAAATTAATTAATTGTTAAAAAACTGATTTTGTTAGAACTATAAGTAGATTATTAACCATTCCACATTTTCAGTTTCAGCATGCAAACAAGACAGACAGACGGACAGAGAGACAGAAGAAGAAATGGACATACGGTAGAAACTGGCCATAACGTAGGTTTGACAGCGATCACCAGTAAAGTCATTTGGACACCTGATGGAAGGAGACAAAACCATAGAAAGAAAGAGAGAGGGAGGGAGAGAGTGTCGAGCAGAGAGAAAAGATGCAAGAGAAAGAAGAGAGGGTGAAAGCAAAAGAGAGAGAGAGAGGGGGGAAAAAGAAAGCAGAGAGAACATTAGGACAACAGCACAATTATGTACAGCAGAAGCAGAGGATCCCACTGGAGGCACCACTGTGTCTATTTCAGGACAGACTTAAGCCAGCAAGCCTTGGGAGGTGGAAGGAGGTAAGGGAGAGACAACAGTGGTAACCCAGTGACAGACGATCCTCTGTTTGCGGCTGTGCATTTCAAGTCAACATACTTTTATTAGGTTTGGGCATGTATAACTTCAGGGGCTCTGTCTGCAAGCACCGCTGGCCGAAGTATCCGTCCGGACATCTGGGGGGAAGGAGAGGTGGAAAAGATGACAAACAGATATACACCAAACACACACACTCATCATACACAGAGGATATTATGCACAGCGAGGTCAGAAACACAGCCATACAATCATTCAAAACTCAACCCGACAGTCATGTTGCTCAATTCCCGCCCACAACCGCTGAAGGACTGTGCCATATTTGCATATTTCTGCCCTCAGCCAGTTGTATGCTGTCCGCCATTTTCTCTTTCAACAACATTTTTTAAACAATGCAAGTGTTTTGTACTTGGATGTAAAAGTGAACATAAGAGTCGAAAATTTCTCTTGACATCAGATCCACTGAGGTTGCAGTGGATTCCTTTGTTTTTGATGGTAACGATCCACAGAACACAAAAAATGGAAGTTGAGTAAGCAGTTGCTCATTATCATTTAAAGAGACATTTACAAGGTAAAACAGTGTTGTTCTACAACAAACTTGTGAAAAATAGGCATTTGGTGGCGCTTTCAAACAAGAGTTTACTGTGTAATATTTCACTTATTTTATCTTCAGTTTACACTACCATAGTAAAAGGTGCTATTCAGCTATTCAGGTGTCATTCTAACAAAGACTACATTTATTTGATCAAAAATACAATAAAAAACAATAATATTGTTATTGCAATTTAAAATAACTGTTTTCTATTTGAATATATTTTAAAATGTAATGTATACCTGTGATGTCAAAGTTAAATTTTCAGCATTTTTAGCGTCACGATTCTTTGACAAACTGAAGTATAACAAAAAGGCGTGTATTTTAATTGGTTAAATTGCCCACTGTTCTTCAGAAAAATACTTCAGGTCCCAAACATTTTTTAGGTTTTCAGCATTTTTGTGTATTTGAACCCTTTTCAACAATGGCTGTATGATTTTGAGATCCATCTTTTCACACTGAGGACAACTGAGAGACTCATATGCAACTATTACAGAAGGTTCAAATGTTCACTGATGATTCATAAGGAAACAGACGTATTAAGAGCCAGGGGTGAAAACTTTTGAAAACTTCTGAATTTGAAGATCAAGGTAAACTTAGCTTATTTTGTCTTCTGGGAAACATGTACATATCTTCTGTAGCTTCTGAAGGGCAGAACTAAATGAAAATAGGAAAAACTGTACACATCTTCATTCTCTTCAAAAGTTTTCACCCCCGGCTCTTAGTACTAATTAGTATTAATAATTAGTAATAGTAATAGTTGCAAATGAGCCCCTCAGTTGTCCTCAGTTTGAAAAGATGGATCTTATATTACAGTCACTGTTGGAAAGGGTTCAAATACGCAAAAATCCTGAAAATACCAAAACAATTGTGGGACCTGAAGGATTTTTTCTGAAGAACAGCAGGCAGTTTAGCTGTTCAGGACAAACAAGGCACTCATAAATGCTAAACAAAAACAGGTGTGGATCATTCAGGTAACAACATAGCATTAAGAATCAAGCGTATGTAAACTTTTGAACAGGGTCATTTTTATAAATTCAACTATTATTTTCTCTTATGGACTAAATGCCTTTCATGTAAAATATCTTACTCAGGCCAGTACTAAATAAAAAAAATGCATGTTGTATGATCCCTCTTATTTTGGTAAAATAATTAACATTTCGCAAGATGTATGCAAACTTTTGATCTCAACTGTGTGTGTAAAAAATGAAACTGACAACTATTTTCCTTTTGGTCCAATGTACAGGCCAGAACGAAACAACCACATTTTCTGCAAACACAAAAAGCTGAAGCTGTATCTCAGCCTATAAGCAGTACATCTCTAATATGGTCGCCTGATTATGACATGGCTCTCATTCATGGATTTGATTGGACAATTATGCTTATTCATGTTATTCCAGTAAACAAATTACAGCTCATCAGTGCGTAATGAGCGATATGGGGGTAATGTTTTCACAGCGTTAATTCCTCTAACTCGGTAACTGCTCTAGTCAGCCATCACTGATGAATGGCCACCTTCAATTTCCACGACAAACAGAAAGCGAGAGCGAGCGTTATCTTCTGTCACCAGCTCATCTGCTGAATGCCATGTTCCTGCTCTTTCCAAGTTGGACCGGCAGACTGAATTGTGGCTAAAATGTATTTTATTTTCGAGTAAAAAGACCAATTACTTGATCAGCAGAATTACATATAAAAACTTTGTTTTTAGAGAACACATCTTGCTGTAAGCCTAAACCTAACAACATATAATGACATTTATATTTAAAACAGCATATAGTGAATGCACATGCATACAAGGCCCAAAAAAGCTCTTATGCTTGGCTTTTGATGTAGGATGTGAGGCATAATGCATGACACAATACATGCAGCACACACACGAAGCCGTCGCTGAGTTTATAGACTGTAAAATAGCCAAGGTTCAGGCCGTAACCTCTTCACTGCACTGGCACATGGTAAAACACGCCAGTGTTAACTACAGAGACCCTGGGAATTACAGAGAGACGGTGAGAGACCGCAAGCTGTTGTAGTCTTCAGGGGAATGCAGGAGGGAGAGAAGCTGGGGTACGTTACCCCTGCACCGGAGCGCAGACATGCTTTAAGTAACATGTACGCCGCTGAGGGGGTCAGAGGTCATGGAAACAATGTTATCCTGCTGGAGAGCACCAGAGGGATGAAGCGACGTGTGCGCACACGTGTGTCTCTCAGGAGAGGACCTCTGGGATTTCAACTCCTTAACTTCATTCATTCCTTTCTCCAAATGAAGAACAGATCCTGTTATGTCTGTCTATGTTCATTGTTTGCCTAAAGCGTACAGTTTCAGACTTGTCCTTGTGACTTTACCTTGAAGAAATGTGGTAATGTGGTGATATTTTCAGGTTGGTTGAAGTATAGCTTCCCTAGTACAAAAAAATTGGGCGTAATTTATTTAAAATTCATTTTTACATTTTTAAAGTACATATTTATTGACATATCACTTAAGACTTACTAATATAACATTATAATTAAACTTTATTTGGAGTATCTCTTTATTCCACAATAGCACTGTTAATAAGAATTGTTTTTAAATGCAGGATATTTAAAGTGTACCTGAAGTATATTTGCAGTAGTTTCACTTTAGTGAATCAAATGTACTTAAGTATATCTTTAGTTGGACTACAGCACTTACTTATTTCATACAATTAAAGTGCATTAAGCACAAAATTTGTTTCAATTTAGCAGACATTAAGTACCAGATTAGTATACCAGAAGTACAATTTATTAAGCACATAAACATGTACATGTATTTGTAGCATACTTAGCACAAAATAAATGTATTTTAAATACATTTTAGAATTTTTTTCCTCCACTAAGGTTAGCTTTCAAAAAACCTTAAATAAATAAATTGTGCTTTTATATTTCTCTTCAAATACAAATGTTTTACTAATACATAAATAAATGAATAAACAAAAGAAAATAAACAAAAACATGTTTTCACATAAAAAGTAAACATTTAAAAACCATCCCAGGATGAATTGGCTTTATTATTTATAGAAATTATTATTAATAATATGTTATTATCTAATTTTTTTAAACATTTAAAAAACATTGACGTCATTACTTATTATTAATACTCATTGATATTATATTGATATTTATTATTATTAATTGACACACTTCACATTGTACTATTTCACACATTTTAGAACAATAATGTTAAATTAAATTTAAAATTAAATTAAATTTTAAACTCGTTTTTTTTTTTTTTTTGGTTTTGTTTCTTCGGTTCAGTTTTCAAGCAATAAACATATAATATTTAGAAAAGGTATTAATAAAACCTGTGGGAACTTTTTTGCAAGGCACAAAATGCATAGTGTCATTTATGTCTCGTGACATACACAATGTGAAATGTCCATTGAGTGTCACTAAAAGAGTGTACCCCCCCTCCCCCCCTTCTGCATCCTAAATCCAATTCCTTTTTGGCTGAGCTACCTAGCAAGCTTGTTACATCTGGAAAACGAAACATATAGAGCTGTAATCATAACTGTGTACGAAAATGATCACAAGTGTTTGTTGTTTTACCGGCTCTAGTGTTCATTTCTGTTGGAAACTGCAGTGATATGTACTTATTGGTACCTAATTTGCGTCTTGCAAAAAAGTTCCCACTGGTACGTTTTCGGCATGAGATCAGATAGTATTCAAGTGTATTTATCATCTATCAATATTTACTGTCATAGACACCCAAATGCCTTGATTGTCATGCATCTTTGCATCATTCTCTTTTCTTCACATGCTTCACATGTTTCCTCCAGTCTTTCCCCCTCAGCTCTGGACATCCATTTTTCATTCCCTCTCAGTCCCCTCCTCAATCCTTTCAGTCTCTCTCTCTCTCTTTCTCTCTCTAGCTGTGTGTCTCTCTCACTGGCAGCAGGAGTCGATAGACTTTGTTTAATGAAAATCTACAAAGGCAGTGAGAGAGAAATAGAAAGAGGGACTTTTTGCCAAAACTGGGCTGTAGAAGTAAACCTGAAGAAGATAAACATCATGATATTCCAAACAAGCAAAGACGTCAGAAACAGATACCAGTTCCAAGAATCCAGCTCCAGGTGGCCAAACCGTATATCCCACAACACAGCACACGTACTGAAGCAGAACCATTACCACACTGGAAAGATTCAACATGGCAAAGAGCCACACAGTGCAGAAATGACCAGAAAATACATGGTTTTGTACATCTTTGTAGTCATTATTTTCATTATCATCCTTATTATAATATAAGATAAAGTTACTTAAGAAGAAAAATTGCATAAAATGCTACCTGATCTCATGACGAAAACACACCTGTGGGAACTTTTTCGCAAGACACAAAATACATACAAAATAAATACATATCACTGCTGTTTCCAACAGAAATTAACACTAGAGGTGGTAAAACAGCGAGCACCTGTAGTCGTTTTCGTACAAACTTATGATTACAGCTCCATGTGTATTGCTTTCCTAATATAACAAGCTTGCTCAGTAGCTTAGCCGTCATGGAATTGGACTTAGGATGTAGAATCTTTGGGTATGAATCCCATGAAAAACATCGACTCATGATGAAAGAGCTGAAAGATGAGAGATCGAAAAAAAAGCTAAAACGGCATGCTTGCAATTGCGCTTTTACATCACATGCACTTTTGTTCATACTATTGTGTAGGTTTAGGTGTAGTGCAGATTGTACGTTATTTTAAAACATCACAGAGCATTAGACTTATAGCGCCACTCAACATTTCAAATTGGAATTGCGGTGACACGTACAAAGCCAACATCACATAAAACGTATGTATTTAATCTGTTCCAGGGAAAAAACAGAACACTCTATTAGCGCCACTCAGTGGACATTTCACATTAAATATGTCATGAAACTACTTATTTTGCATCTTGCAAAAAAGTTTCCACAGGTATGTTTTCACCACGAGATCAGGTTGATAAAATAATAAGATAATATATCTTGAATTAAGTTTAAATTTAAGAATAACGTCTTAGTTTTGCTTCTCAAAGACATTAATCTTGTTGTAAGGAACATTTTCACTAGAAAACTCTTTTTAGAGACAGACTGGATAGAAAAGTTAACAACAACAATACTCTGTGTAACAGAAAGCACTGCAAATGCAAACGCAAACTAAAAATAGCTCCCTCAGCCTGCTATTATAACATCTAATCCTGTTTAAAACACACATTAGTCTCTAACCAGCACCACTGGAAAATCACATACGAATATATACGAATATTAACCAGATCCTCAAAAGGCTAAACCCATCTGTACTATATTTGCTGAACCTTCATGCTTTGTCATTCTGCTAATCTATTTCCTTTATTTAACAATTCAGCCAATTCCTTAAAGCTTTACTGTAAAGCTGTAGCTGACGTTTCACAGGGTAAAGCCATAAGTCAAGCGAAGGGCTTTGAGAAAGAAAAAGAGCGAGAAAACAAAACAGGGTTGTTCTTCCGCGCCCTGCTGCCCTCGATCAGGTCACTGTAACTCTGTAAAATGAGAGGCTGAAACAGTCCATTCTGACCCAGAAGGCTTCCTCATCACTTTTGTCCTGCTTGTGAATCTGTCCGAGTGAATCAAAGAATGTAGAATTCATCCAGCACACACACGTCATACCTAAATGACATTCTCATGGAAATCAAGCCCAATCGCTTGATCTTCATTGTGTTGCATAATGAAGGGTGCATCTGGTCTGAAGAAAAAGTACTGCCATTATGAAAAAAAAAACACTTTCGAAGCAGCTGTTTTCATGCACTAATATTTGGAAAGTTTAATGGCGCTTTCCACGAACAGAGTACACAAAAGTGCCTGAAGCTCTTAGAAATTGAAGTTTCCGTTTTTTCAACAAATGGTCAGTGAAAGGAGGCACTTCACTTGTTGATAGTCAACCTCAGGAGGTCAAACTAAATATTATATGAGCGGTTTTATTTTATGTTCATTTCATAAGAGATTTGGCATTTTTGCAACTCTGTGACATGTAAAATACAGCTTCAAATGCTGATTTTGTAGTTTACAAACAGTAATTAACAGTAAATGTCCAAGATGTCTTTTACTCTTCACTCGTAAAGAAATTATGTTGTTTGAGGAAAACATTCTAGGATTTTTCTACATATAGTGGACAACAGTTTGAAAGTCCAACTGGCAGTTTCAAGGGGTTCTACACAATCCCAGCTGAGAAAAAATGGTCTTATCTAGAGAAACAATCAGTTTTTTCTAAAAAAAAAAAAAAAAAAAAAAAAATTTATATACTTTTTAACCACAAATGCTTGTCTCGCACTAGTTATGAATCCACAACCTCACACATTGCGTAGCCTTGTTGGAAAGTTCATGCATGACATAGGTGGAAGTACCAACCCAGTGTTTACAAAGCGAACGTGCAAAGAAAGTCAAGCGCCCTTTACAAATAAAGGTCAAACAACGTCGGACAACTTTGAAGTTTGAAAATGAGTTTTTCGCCCAACCCTACCTTTTTAAGCCAAAATACACAGGTGTAGAACTAACAAGACCTTTCCAGTGTGATTACGCAATGGACTCACAAAGCTAGTGCAAGATGAGCATTTGTGGTTAAAAAGTACATCGATTTTTATCTTCTTAATGAATGACAGGTCTTTCGCTAGATAAGACCCTTATTCCTCAACTGGGATTGTGTAATGAAACTGCTATTTGAACCTTCAAACCGTTGATCCCCACTGAAGTCAACTATAAGGACAAAAATCCTGGAATGTTTTCCTCAAAAACCTTAATTTCGTTCTCGACTGAAGAAAGAAAGACATGAACATCTTGGACGACATGGGGGTGAGTAAATTATCAGGAAATGTTTATTCTCGAAGTGAACTAATCCTTTAAAGATTAAGCTTGATGAATGAAAATAATAATGTTCTTCTTAGGTTCCAAAAAATGTAAGGAATTAGTCTCCACTTGTCCTTGATGTTCAGCACAAGAAAGAGTCAGGGGCCGTGAAAAAGCAGCGTCGGATACCAGTGTGGGGCCCCCTCAGCGGCAGGCCATGAATCTCCTCTGGCATTTCTCTCTCCTCCTCAGTTTTGTCATCTGTCCCAGTCTTATGTAAACATGACAGGGGTGTCGATGTGGAGCTGCTGTAACTTGGCAGGCTGTAAAATATTCCCCCCCTCACCATCATCCCAGCAAGAAAATAATTATGGCCTGGGTCATTTATTACCTCTTCCTTCACTCCATATGTGTGTGTGGAACTTTATATTTCAAAGAAAAAGAGGCAGGCATAAATATGAGGCAGCTCGTACGGCTGGACTTGTTCAGCCGGTGAGTAATTCCTATGGAAGCCTGGCCTATATTGAATGAGATAGCTTTGGGGCAACAATTCCCAGCGGGCATTGACTGCATTATCCGACTTTTCTGGACCTGTGCCTCAGCCATGACTGAATTAGCTGCAGCAATTGAGTTATTGCTCCTTCCAATTTGTACACAACTTATTGAATGGCTGTTGCAGCCATGTCCTGGCCGTTTGCTTGCTGAGCAGGATTCCAGGGACGCACTCGCACAGACGCTCACACTGTGCAGCTGGGCTGAAACTACCAGCAGGTGCACTCATAACATGGCACAACATGCGGTCTGAAATTGATTTAAAAAAAGAAGAGGAAAACCAGCACCTTATGGTTCATTGCTATAAAGACCCCTTGCATAAATAACTGCATTTATACACGCGAACTCATTTCCACGTGCATCTTTGTTTGTTATCTCACCCTTCGCAGCTACTTAATCGCCCTGGTCTTGTTTTGATAACGCGGGCGAAAATATTTTTTCGGCCCATAACAAGACCTCCTGAGCATCCCTGATTTAAAAGCATCTGTGTAAATCGGTGTCCTTTTCCCCTGTGATTGAAATGTAAGCAAACGGACTTATTTACCTTGTGGGAGGCCTCTGACTCTCGTAAATATTTGTTCCAGCACTAAACCGGCATGACATGGCATTTCACAATGGTTTGATGCACATTGCTCCAGCACGCTAAACGTGGGCCACCGGAGCAGGATGAGAGGTCTGTTTTTTTCAATTCCCCAAGCACATCACAGTCATATCACACTCATCAACATCTGCACCAGTGAGTCAACCCACGGTGCCCCCGACACAAGAGGGACTCGACCAAAGATGGAAAGACGGAAAGATGGAGAGAAAGAGAGAGAGAGTTTAAGTAGAAAAGGATGGGTGACTTGATGGATACCATTTGGCCATTGCTGTAAAGGGATAAGGAACTCCACAAACTAGGAATTCTTACTTCACTTAGCGTGCAGTTCTTAATCTCTCACTTAGAAACATTATGAAGAACAGAAAGAAGGCAAGTTGTAGAAGAACATCATTAAATGTATGGCTGCTTCTTTAATTATGGGCATCATTATGTCCCAGTGGGTTGATTTGTATTTAAAAGAACAGATATTTATATATATATATATGATGGTCCACAAAACCAGTCTTAAGTAGCATGGGTATACTTGTAGCAATAGCCAAAAAATCATTGTATGGGTCAAAATGATCAATTTTTCTTTTATGCCAAAATGATGCATAAATCCCAATTTCCAAAAAAATGACCCTTATGACTAGTTTTGTGGTCCAGGGTCACATATTAAAAACTATGCATTTATCTTTTATTTTTGCTGCCTTTTGTAATAATTTCAGTATTTAATTGTTTTAATGTTCAATTGTTTTAATGTGTAATTTCAATAGATTTAACCTTGACTTTTCCATCTAATACATGAATAGTCAACATATATAAATATATATATACAAAACTGAAATCTAAATGATATATAATGATATAATTTGTTCAATTATGTCCCTCCATTGTGCTGTCATTTTCACCACAACCAACAATTTTGCTTACAAACAGAACTTTTTTTTTTTATTGTGTATCATTTAGTGTATCATAATTTACTTAAATTATGCAAGTATAACATTATTATTTCCTTGAGTTTACTTTGGATCCATAATATGCTGACTCTGAAATTAGCTAGATGAAGATGTCAGACTTTCAATTGCAAAATTGGATCAAAGACATAGTGCTGTCAGACAGCTTAATCACATTCAAAATCACATTTTTATGTAAACACAAACATTTTGGATGTGATTGCGATTAATTGATTTGATGGCAGTACAATAGATCATTGAGATGTGGTGGAAATTTCATTTGTTGGTTCAATAAAATTAAATAAAATAATGAAATAAAATAGTATTTCCTTGAATGTATATACACAGTTGAACAGCGGTTATTTATTGGTTTGTTTGTTTGTGACCCTGGACCACAAAACCAGTCTTAAGTAGCACAGGTATATTTGTAGCAATAGCCAAAAATACATTGTATGGGTCAAAATGATCGGTTTTTCTTTTATGCCAAAAATCTTTAGGATATTAAGTAAAGATCATGTTCCATAAAGATATTTTGTAAATTTCCTGCTGTAAATATATCAAAACTTAATTCTTGATTAGTAATATGCATTGAAGAACTTTATTTGGATGACTTTAAAGTTGTTTCTCAGTATTTAGATTTTTTTTTTTTTTTTGTACCCTCAGATTCCAGATTTTCAAATAGTTGTATCTTAACAAACCATGTATCAGTGGAAAGCTTATTTGTTCAGATTTTAGTTTTCAGATTATGTATAAATCTCATTTTTGGACATTTCGAAAAATTGACCCTTATGACTGGTTTTGTGGTCAAGGGTCACATTTATTTTTCCATGTGCACAGGACCTAAAGTGCCCATAGTTTAAGAAAGAGCAAAATAAAGTTTATAGATTGGTATAATCAACAAGAGAGTATGACTGAGAGAGAGAAAGAAGGTGAAGAACAATGTGATCCACCAGGAGCACAAACAAATCGACATGAGAGAAAAGGCTCAGGAAAGAAACTCACTTGCAGGATAGCCGATTTATACCATGTATGTAGTAACAGTCGCCGCCATTCACGCAGTACGCCTTCTCTGACTCGTTGCATCTTCTGGCGTGGCCCGAACCCGGAGATAAAGTTGTGGTTACTGCAGGAAACAAAGACGCAAACATCATAAGACATCAGCATGCCACCCCAAAAAAAACAAAAAGACAGAGCTTTCAGTGAGTGTTTAGTAAACAATAAAGAGAACAACCACGTGGTTGCGTCAGAACCGAAAACACACACATGCTAGCTTTTCAGATAACATTCATTACATGTTACTGATAATTTATCACGTTTCAGCTCATGTCCCCTTCCCTACAATAACAGTCATTCACTAGAACAATGACTCCTTGGTTTTCATCGCAAATCTCTCTGTACATCTTTGCTGCTCTGTTTCGAGACGTTCGATAGGCAAAGATAAATATTTCAGTGAATGCTGGATCCCCCCCCCCCACACACACACCACCTGCTCTGTCTGATTCACAGGTCTGGAATGGATCTGTAATCCTGCCGTATTATCGGAACAACGTTCAACACGTTTTGGGAATACTGCACTCATGGGTACGAGAGGCCTGGAGAAAATGGTACTTATGCGGCCATACTGACAACAGTTTGTTTACATTTGGTACCAGTTCAAGGGGTGTACATTAGGGTGCATTAATGTTTATTGAATGTGTAATCAAAAGAAGAAATGTGTAGATTGATAGGGCAAACTGCTTCCCCTTAGCCACATTAAGCACATAACTATACTGTTTCTCACCACCGTTAAACTGAACATGTCTACAAACACTCGTGTCATCACCATCCAATTGATGCTTTTTCAAACACGCAATGGTTTCTGTTTAGCACAGCACAGTGGAGAATCTTTGTCATGCTGAAACGGCGTTCAAAGCAAATGTTTAGAAGGAACATGCTTATTTAATCTCGCTAATCACAACGAAAAAGACAAATGCGTCTCCTCCATTAAATTTACGGCATCTCTTTACCACATCAAGCCCACCGTTATTTATGTAATTAAAGATATATTGTGATATCCAAACTAACGTTGTAGCATGGCTGCTGGTAGATGCTGTTACTACACCGTTAGGTAACAAAAAAGCTTTCTGCATTGACAGCCATTCAAAAGTAGCTGTGTGTTCTGGCTTTTTGGTGCATTTGATGTTTTTTCAAGCAACATATTATATATAAATGATCAAAAAGGTCAATTTATGCTTTTCTATTTCAGTACTTTTCTATTTTTTTTCTATTCTTAAAAAATTATGTTAAGCAGCACAACTGTTTTCAATTTTGCTAATAATAAAGTCTCTTGAGCCGCAAATCAGCATATTAGAATCATTTCTGAAGGATAATGTGACACTGAAGACTGGAGTAATGATGCTGAAAATCCAGCTTTGCATTCACAGGAATAACTCACATTTTAAAATATATTCAAATAGAAAACAGGTATCTTAACTGTTAAATTGTAATGATATTTCACAATATGAATGTATCAAATATATGCAGCCTTAGTGAGAATAAGATTTTACAAAAAAGATAGATTTCTCCATGTACTGTAGACCGCAAATGAGTCATTCTGATTTTACTCGCTATTCCCTTTACAGTTATATTTACTGTATTTGTGTTTCCTATTCATTTATATACACTAAGGGACAAGTTTGAAATTATGGTCTGAGGTAACTGACAGCATGCCACACATATGGTACATCAATTTAAGTTTGAAAACAACCAAGGATATTCGTTTTACTCAAGTCTGGATTCACATTTGAGGCCCTCCGCTGCAGACCACCAACCAAAAGTTTATTCTTTGCAGAGATTACACAAACTCGAACTCATGAACATGTCAGTTAACATGTATGTTGAATCAATTGGCTAAACATGAGGGTGGAGAATCTTAAACATTTCTTATTCCTTGTTTAACATAGCATTTATTTGTGTAAAATTTCACATACAGCGGGGAAAATAAGTATTTGACATTTCAGCATTTTTATCAGTAAGGGGATTTCTAAGTGGGCTATTGACACAAAATTTCCACCAGATGTAGCCATCAAGCCAAATATTGAATTCATACAAAGAAATCAGAACATTTAAGTATACAAGTTGAGTCATAATAAATAAAGTGAAATGACACAGGGAATAAGTATTGAACACACTTTATTTAATACTTTGTAGAAAAGCCTTTGTTGGTGATTACAGCTTCTAGACGCCTCTTGTATGGAGAGACCAGTCATATTTGGCTTGATGGCTACATCTGGTGGAAATTTTGTGTCAATAGCCCACTTAGAAATCCCCTTACTGATAAAAATGTTGATGTGTCAAATACTTATTTTCCCCACTGTATTTACAAAAACGTCCTTCTTTAGGTTGAAAGTAGATTGTAATAATATTGTAATAATACTAAAGTAGTATTACTGCAATTTAAAATGACAGAAATCACTTTATATTTTGAATATATTTTCTTAAGTGTCACATGATCCTTCATAATATTATTACCACAGTTGAAAAGAAATGTTTTTGTATAAACCATGCCACATCTTTCAGAATTCTTTGATGAATAGAAAGTTTAAAAGAACTGTAGAATGTAATTGTCAAAGTCTTCACTGTCACTTTTGATCAATTGAATGCATTTTTGCAGAATAAAACTATTAACTTAGTTTAAAAAAGTAACTGACCCCACATTTTTAAACAATATACTGTAAGATATCTTAAAGAACAAAAGCAAAATGTAAATTATACTTTTTGTCACATCTGTATTCAGACATGATTGAAGAGGGTCTTGTTCTGAATGAAAAGAAAAGTGTGAAAATAAGTCACAGCCAAAAATTTGAAGGGAATATTCTTCAGCGTAGCCTCAGGCCGCAGACAACACAGGCTAGAAATTCAGCTGAGAACAAAATGTGCCATCTTGTTCTTCTTCTCTTTCTCTCTGCAAATGAAAGCAGTCCAGAGCTGTAGATTTCCAAGCAAGAGCAGCTCATCGCAGGACCCCGGCAACCCCACACATACACGTGTTAAACACCCAGCTGTAGTCAGGCCAAGAAAAGAGAAACGTTAGCAGATGTGGAAGTGCACTCTATGCGTATCGGGGCCCTCCCTAATATCAAACATGATCTGGAGGTACTAATGTTACCACATCGAATCACATAAATGAAATCAGAACACCGTCAAGGTTTGAATTTCAGGGGCAGAGAGTTTCTGAACTTTCCTGTCGACTTTCATGTTGCTGAAAGTGCATGTCTAGTCAGGTTGTGTATTTATGTATAGGTAATAATCACATTGTGTGGTTCTGGAACCCTAGACAGCTTACAGAACATCTCGTGCCAGTTTGTTGAAGTGAATACAGAAGGCAGTGTACATTTGGTTGTGGTGGTCTTGCATAACTTGAGTGTACGTCATTTGTTTACAAGTGAAGTTTACTTGTTTTATTTACAGTTTACACAGAAACCGTCCTCAAATGTTAACATCTTTGTTAGAAAAATGCAAACTCTTCCATTATTTTTTATGAATGTAATATATTTATTAGGGATGCAACAATAAATCGATTTGTCAGCAATTCTGAGATTCACGCATCATGGTTGTTTCTGGAATCAATTCTGGGCTCAGATTTGAACAGCGGATGGTGTTCTAATCTACTTTTTAACCCCACACTCAAATCATAATGCTAAATCATTTTGTCATAAAGCCATTTTGTCTAACAAACAAATCAGACAGGAGAGTAGATAAACTTCAGTGGACTTAAACTTGAAAAATTGTCTATTGACGTCTTTCCATGGTTTAGATAAAATCTGTTCTGATGTTCATTTATGTTTATTTCGTGCTTTAAGTAAACAGGAAAAGTTGATTGTATCCATTGACTTTATGTATCGATTGACTTTAAAAGGCAATACAGCCACAAAATGGTATTTATTGTTTGAAAAATGACAACATTTTAAAGCTGAGACCTTGTTTCATACTAGAAGTTTCCTGCTCTGTCTTTTGTACAGTGGCATCTGCTGTTCAAAACTAAGTTCAGAATTGACCTATCAGTAAACCCCTCCCCTCGAACGCAGATGAGCCAATGGCAGCTGAGTATCAGCTGCACGGAGATTGAACCTTGGGCATTCTGCATCGATTTATTTTTACATCCCTAATATTTATATTTGCTTTTAAAATGTGATGTTTCTTCATCACTAATATCACTAAACAAAACTGTAACAAAATTAGCTGTTTTCAAACAGGTTTCCAGAACATGTCTGCCATTATTCAGAAAACAGTCGCGCCCCCAAACACAAGCTATTGGTCAAGGAATTTTACAGAACATTTTGTGCAAGTTTGTTGATGTAAATATAGCAAAGGTGTGGAAAAATCTATAACATTTGGTTGTGGATAATATATACTCACCTGACAAGTCTATGTACTACTTTTCATTATAGTTGTTTTTCACAGTAACTGCAAAATGCTGATATCTTTATTACCAAATTCATTTTTACTTACAATTATATATATATATATATATATATTATTTTTTACATTTTGCCTTTCAAATGTATAATTTCAATGCTACAAGCATCAATAAACAGAACTGTAATAATATTGACTGTTTTCAAACAGGTTTCCAGAACAAGTCTGCCACTGGCTGAACAAATACACAGTCCTGACCCCAAACACAAGGCTTTTTCTCCTGTTTGGATACCACAGATCTGAATACCACATCTCTAGGAAAACTCCTGCAACATTTTTAAATGTTTATATTTCGAAATCCACTCAGCTGTGTGGCATTCAAGTGGAAGAGAACGGAAACAACAGTAATATACAACTATAATAACACTCCTTTCAACTAGGTGGATACGGGCTGGCTGGGATCCAGCTGGTTGCTGGGAGGCGCGCGTTCCATGCCACCCCCGTTCCGCCCCTCCATGCCCGCTGAGAATTTTAGCACGTCTCAGTGGCTGTTTACCCCACTACAGCACTAATGACACAGCATGCTCAACAAGACTCAGCTACCTTGGACAGAAAGATGGAGCCGGTAGACATTAAATCAGCGTTCCTGCCCTTAGAGCCTTATAAAGACCACATCCAGAGGCTCGAACATCCAGCTCGGCCTTTAAAACATGTGCACACACTTCTAGATCTCCAGACGCGGGGACTATTTGTATTCCTTACAGTTGACTGTTTATCCCCTTGAGGGTAAACAGGGGTGCACTGCAAAGCTTGTTATATTAAGATGATATTCACTTCGTGAACTTCACCATGCATGATGCAAAAGCAAGCAAGCAAGCGTTCCGGCGCATGCAAAACATGCTGAAATTGGACAGCTGTATGCAATTCATTTAAAAACTCTCTGTTTTATGCATTACATAAATTTGGACTTTTCCAAACGGAAAGTTTCCAAGTGCTCTCTGACAGTCAGATTAAAAAGAGCGCTACTCCGATGTTTCTTCCAAAGCCTTGCGTGTCAGCAGCCGGTGGGGTAATTCTGTCGATGTCTGTCATGTTTATGCCTCTGGTCTAGTGATACACTTCAAAAATCTCCCTCCATCAGTAATTGAGCTCTGACAGCTACACGCCTGTACAATATTCCCCTCATGTTTCTGAAGCTCCCATCAGCTGTCTGCTGGAGATCTGGGAAAACTCAACAAATACCTGCTGAGACAGCATGTGCCAGGAAACTGAGGTGGAGGGAGAAAGTGTGAAGCAGTGAAAGCAAGAGAGAGATAATAGGTGGAGGTTTGGGGGAAAGGTGGTTTAAGAACATCACCTGGACAAAACTTTCCACCTTTTTCGTCAATGCGGAAGTAAGCCAATGTGTGAGACTTTCTGTTTGTTTTTTTTTTATCCCCTATAGGGAAATAACGAGAAAAATAACGTGCAGGAAACAGTAAAACTGTTTTCACTGCAAAACCAGTGTGCTCATGATTAAGATAATACATTAAAATAATATGGTAAGACACACCAATTTGCAATATCAAGCAGCAAAATGAACTGTTTTGTACAGCTAAAATCAGCTGGACGTAGATGAGACCGGAAGCCAGACCCATAAAATTTACAAATGGCCATACACACTCTTACAGGAAGAAAAAGGTGTATACGTTTGCGTTCCTATTCATTTCAAAGCAACTTATATTGTATTCTTGCATAAAAATGCAGAACTGTTTGAGCCAATCACTTGAGCTGCAAATTTCATGTGCACAAACAATGACATCACACAAATGCAAACAGTCATAAGCACTACTAACTACAAAAACATCCATTTTATATTAAATAGACATTCTGTGGTTAAAGCTTCTATTATTTGCATACATGTGAATGGCTAACTAGCTAATAAAAAAATTACAACTGAAACCAGACTAAGCTTGTTGACAGTTTTGGCTGGTCTTCAAGCCTTGTCATAGCTGGTTTACCAGGATGATTTTAGAGGGGTTTTGACAGATTGCAAATAAATCCTTAGAAAATAAGTAGAAAAAAAGCTGCTGAATAGAAAACAAGTCAGTTTTTTACAGAGTATTGTTGCTAAACTAAACCAGACTTGGGCTAGCCATGACACAGTTCACGCTAAATGATCAACAAAGCATTCCAAGCTAACAAGGTCGGTTTCACTACAGTCCTTGACAATTGCTGTTTATCCAATCCCACACTCAACATCTTTTTATATTCAGCTACAGTTCCAGGTCACTTTCCAAGCCTCATGCTCACTAGCCAGGTTACATTTCTATTCCTGACATGCTAAAGGCCTTAATGGCACGCACTAAGCAACTTTCACTACAGCTCCCATGAGAGGTCACTTTCTCCTGCTTGAAAACCCAAGGGTTTGGCCAGTGAGGTTAGCCCTGAGTTTGATTAATCCTTCATGGCCAAGGAACTGAAATGAGGGCCTGGGTGGGGGCAAAACGGGGCCATCTGGAAGACTTCATAAACATGTCTATCTTTCTGCACTCTCCAAAGGGTTCTAGGAAAGTCATAAAAAATGAAAGGAGAGGTCCCTTTGCTGAGAGTGTTTTATTTTTTCTTCTGGAGACACATTCACCGAGTCCAAACGAGTAATTTCATAAGTGCAGGGACGTCTGACAGGTGGCCGCGGCATCTTGTTGCCTTTCTATTAATTGGCTGGCTTAACCCTTATGTTCTGTTTGGGGTCTCTGAGACTTAATAGCTTAATAGCTAAAAAATATACTCAACAGTAGAATATCAGGTTAATTCCTAATTATTTTACACATAAATGACTGCGGCGCCAAACATAAAACAACCAAGTCAACTCAACAGAACATGAGGGTTGAAAACAAATAATATCCGCTAGTTCAAATTACATCCGCATTCTCGTATGCCCTGTGGTCGCTTGAGAGCCAAAGAAAAAGTTCAAAAAGCTCCAGCGGCTGACAAATGATGCTTGAGAGATCATGATAGTGAAGCCGTGGTCAACCCCCTATGCCAGCGCAATGTCTCACCCCCCTCTTGCAGGAGATGTCTCTTGTTACTGCTGGGAGCAGAATCCCATCACTGCACAAGAGGTCAATTTATACAGCATGCAATCTTACAGCTTTTGAGTGCTTTCTATTATGTGAAACCATTATGTGCATCCCTTTTGTTTAAAGGGGTTGCCAAAGCCTTTCAGAGAGGCCTTCTCAATTTCACATTTATATGTGCACCGTTGCATTTATTAAAAGCCTCTAAACAAAATCATATGGCCCTGAGCAAGTAAAGAAAAAACTGCTATCACACCATCAGTTTTGTAGCAACAGCTTTGGTGCACTGCAGGGCACAAGAGTTCAGATGTCAGTGGTGTTTTGATTGTGCCGCAGATTGCCACTGAACTGTGGAACTGATGTTCTTTTATCTGTAGGCAAGAGTGCAAATTGACAAAAATAACTAAACAAAACTTCAAACCCCAAGTTAGAGAATTACCCATATTTTTATATAAATAAATGAATACATACACAGAGTATCAAAGGATCAGTTCAGTTCCAAAATAAAAATTACACTTAATTTACTTACCCCTATGTAATCCGAGATGTTCTTGTCTCTCTTCAGTCGAAAAAGATTTTTTTTTTTTTTTGAGAAAAACATTCCAGGATATTTCTCTATATAGTGGACTTCAATGGTGGTAAACAGGCTGAAGATCCAAATTGCAGTGTCAGAGCTTCAAAGCGCTCTACATGATCCCAGCCAAGAAATAAGTGTCTTATCTAGCAAAATGATCTGTCATACTTTTTAACCACAAATGCTCGTCTTGCACTAGCTCAGCCTCATTCATTATGTAATCATTCACACATGACATAAACAGCAGTGCCGACCCAGTGTTTACAAAGTGAGCAGAGTAAGTCAAACGCCTTTTACAAAAACGGGGAAAAAAATAAAATAAAATGTCGGACAAGCCTGAAGTTGGAGGAGAAAATGAGATGGAGTTTTTCACCCTACCCAAACTTTTTGAACCGAGATACATAGATGAAGAACTAACGAGATTACATAATACATGAAGACGTGAATGCACATTGCAGAGCTAGTGTTAGATGAGCATTTGGGGTTAAAAAGCATATATATATATCTTACATTTTTTGGAAAAATGACCATTTGTTTAGCTAGAGAAGAACCTTATTCCTCGGCTGGGATTGTGTAGAGCCCTGTGAAGCTGCAATGTTTTCCTCAAAAACCTTAATTCCTTTTCGACTGAAGAAAGAAAGACATGGACATCTTGGAAGACATCTTGGGGGTGAGTAAATTATCAGGAATTTTTTTTCTGGAAGTGAACTTATCCTTTAAGTAAATTTAACAAGTTAACCTGTAGGTACAGCATTTCATATTAAGCTTCATACAAGCTAACATATAATCCCTATAGGTAACATATAATCCTATGTCCTCTTTTACGTAATTCCCCTTCAAGTGTGTTCTTGTAGAAATGTGTTGTAAAACAAATGCATATGTGTGGTGAATGTAGAATACAGCTGTGGTGTGGGTGCATTCTTCAGTGCTTTAAGGGCCCTGTGTTATCTATTATCTCTTTAAGACCTTTAGTGCAGACTTGAGACTCTTCATGTTTGCATTAACGACGACGCACACCAGCAACAAAAGACAAGCCTGTTAGGAAGCAGCGCTCTCCCTGAAGCGTGATTGCTATAGTGATCCAGCATGTGAATGTTTACTTAAACTCTTATAAAAAGCGTTAATAGACAATTCGTTGGAAAAAAAATAAGTTCTTCAGAACTTTGTAGAATAAAAACTTAATATCCACGCCTAAAGGTAAGACATTTGCATACTGTATTTGCATATAACACAATTAGAAGTACAAAGGGAGCTTACTGAAAATATGAGTCACGTGTTGAAGCCTTTCCAGTCACTGTTTAGGAAGGAGGCCAAATCTAAAATGCATTTCATTCAAAGAAATTCTGCGAATCTAATTGTGATTCTCAAAAAAAAAAACATTTAAGAGTCATGAGCCCTTTCAGAAAAAGTCATTGAGGGTACTCCTTATCCTCAGTCCACCATAAGAGAAAAAAAGAACGAATAAAAGCAAGAATAACAGAAGCCTAGAGTGAACTCTGTCCTGTATTTTTTCCTTTTCATTAACAGGTCTTTATTTTTCTCCTCTATTGCCTGCTTCCTGCTGCATAGCTGATGTGTCTGGTCTTGTCCTCCACAATCATTTCACAGACGACTCTGAGAAATCAAAGAGCGCTGTTGCGCGCGATTGCACAACAGGACGCGTGTGTAAACAAGCAAGACTCGGGGCACTTACCCAGAGGGGGTGGGGCGCTGCTGGGCGACGTGAGGGCAAGGGTGCTCGTCAGGCTGGAGGTAGGCTCGGAGGAGGCCGTGCCCGGGGCAAGTGTGGGAAGAGACTCGGGGAACCATCGGAAGGATGACACGGGAGTGCTGTGCGTCCATACAACATCATCCGAGCGGAGCCCCTCCTCCTCACTCTCTCCCCTGAGGAGATCCAGCCAGTCTGGTTCCCGGCTGCGGCCGGCTCCTTGAATCAGAGCCCGGCGGAGAAGCAGCAAACATGCTCCGAGTCCCAAAAGCAGAAGCAGCAATGCAGGCACAAGGAGCAAGGCTCTTCCTCCGCATGCACCCCTGCAGCAGGGCCTCGGAGGGCGGCGTGGGGTTGTCTGCGGTGGAGGGAAACGCTCCACTCCAGCCCCCGACACGAGCCCAACACTCTGCCCCTGACATAGAGACACCAGAAGGACCGGCAGTGGATAGACAGACACATCTGGGTCCATCGGAGGCTTGTCCAAATCCTGCTCGATATCTCCCGGCTTGCACTTACTCTGCAAGCGCTCATAGGGCTAACGTGTCCGGTATGAAATCTCCATTACACACTTCAAACTACACATTCCTCAAGGCCAGTTGTCATTTGTCCTCGGACACTACCGGGCATGAAATTGCGGCATCGTGGTCCTTACGGCGAGCTGGCAGACAGAAAGCAAATCGCTAGACGTGGGGTTTCAGATCTGGGATGACCCCTCCCAGAAACAGCAGCACCAGCCTACTGCCCACAGCTCTGATGGTCACAGCCAGCTGCAGCAAATCCGCCCCGCTGGAGCACACATTCACACACCCACATATATACCAGCATCCGGTCTGATGGGGAAAACAGAGGGGCTCTCCACACCCAAACACACTTAATGAAGTAATGAATACTGTGGGCAAGACCACCAGCAACATGTGGCATGGGGGGAGTGGGAGGGACAGCTGCGGTGGATGACTACAAAGGGCAGCACCTTTAAAAGAAGCAAGCAGGAATGGGAAATATATGTATTCCTTATGTGACCAGAGAAAGTGCATCAAACAGTAATGGGCCTAAAGAATCTTCCCCCGAGTCAAAGGTCACACACGGCTCCTAGTGGCGAACGCTTCCTAATCCAAAACACGCTCCCTGGTGCACACAAACTCACCTACAGTACAAACACGCTCATTATGGACATCAAAGGGGATACATATGTCCTACTAATCAAATTAGGGGTTATTGATTTACTCCCCCAATCTTGGATATTTGATAATATTCTTGCAGATGAATTCCACAATGTGTTCCACATATAAAGAGTTCAGATGCAAAAGCCTTAAAATCCATCTGATGTCTTTCTTTAAAAAACATTTTTATCAGGCTCTGTCGTATAGGTTTCTGATTGGGCTGGAGCTGGGATTTTAGCGAGTTTGAAGTAAAAGTATTTGATGGACGTAAAATATGTTTCGAGAGCATTCACCAAGTTGGCTTTTAGAGGGTTTTGCATCTGAACTCTTCATATATATTAATTTAATTACCTAACCTTATAACCCTAACCTTAACTCTTAAATTAAGCCTAATTTAGGAATAGGAACTGTTCAAAATATTCAAATTAGATTTCTGCAGAATTCTTGTTATGCAGTAATATGATTCAGTTAAAAAAGTTTTAAGTTTTTACTTACTTTATTTTAAGGTGCTCTTGTTATAATGTAGTTACACAATGAAGCACTGGGTAATATGAATTAACAACATTGTAGTAACTACAGGGTTAGGTTTAAGGTTTGGGTTGTTATTACTATTGAAATTAGATGTAACGTAGCAAGGATGTTAGAGTTAGAATTAGGGTTTGTGTTAGTGCTAGTTGCTTATAGTTATGCATAATTTAATGTTACTATTATTGTAAGGAGATGTAACACATAACAAGGACATTAGAATTAGGATTAGAGTTTGTACCTTATAATCTTTTTTTTTTTTTTTAACCAGCCATAAAACTCTTTTTGCAAAAACAGGCAGTATTTACTACTACAATGACTAAACATATCCTGCCATCGGTATCTCTATTAAATGCATTTTCCCTAAATTTTACCTATTAATTATAGCCATTCAACATTAGAGTATAATTGACAGCTATTATTTCTTATTTTTAGGCTCCGAAATATCAAATTGTTCTTTGATTTCCATCAATGATAGAACACAGCAGGTTTCACTTTAAAAGCAGTCTCTTTAATACCTGATGCACATGACGCGGATCTGACACATTCGATCCTAACTCTTTACGGTCATTTAAGACTTTATAACTCATTTAAGACTATGTTTATGAGGTAACTCACCTCTGGTCTTGGACATGTGTAACAGTAGCTGCCTATTACATGTACATAATTACAAACTGTAAGTACAGTCTGTTCCATAACTTAGTTACATGGTAAGTACATTTTGTTTCATGTAAGTACAACTGCTACTACTGAGTACTTAACTAGGTAATTACTCTGTATTATGGACACCTTAAAATAAAGTGTTACCATTTATTGTTACTACTATTGAAAGTAGATGTAACAGAGATGTTAGAATTATAATTAGGTTGTTTTAGGGTTAGCCGCTTATAATTATGCAAAATTAATTGTAATTACTATTGTTATTAAGTAGATGCAACATGTAACAAAGATGTTAGAACCTGGTTTAGGGTTCATTGCTTATAATTATGCATAATTTATTGTTATTACTATTGTAAGTAGATGTAACGTAACAAGGACGTTACAGCAAGGATTAGGGTTCAGTTAAGGGTAAATTGCTTATAATTATGCATCATTTATTATTATTCTAAGTGGATGTAATGCGTAACAAGGATGTTATAGTTAGGATTAGGGTTCGGTTTAGGGTTAGTTGCTTATAATTGTGCATCATTTATTGTTATTAGTATTGTAAGTGGATGTAATGCATAATAAGGATTAAGGGTTGCTGACAATTATGCATAATTTATTGTTATTCCTATTGTAAGTAGATGTAACATAACAAGGATTTTAGACTTAGAATTAGGGTTTGTTTTAGGGTTAGTTGCTTATAATTATGCATAATTTATTGCTATTATTATTGTAAGTGGATGTAATGTGTAACAAGAATGTTAGACTTAGAATTAAGGTTTGTTTTAAGGTTAGTTGCTTATAATTATGCACAATTTATTGTTACTACTATTGTTAGATGTAACAAGAATGTTAGACTTAGAATTAGTGTTAGGTTTAGGGTTAGTTGCTTATAATTTTGCATGATTTTTTGCTATTATTATTGT